>OZ017740.1:267916320-267993820 GCA_963969285.1 Odontomyia ornata | reverse complement strand
CTGAGAGCGTCGCCCCATACCTCTGCTCCGCACAGTAGCACTGACCCTACAGCACTCATCAAGAGGCGTCTTCTTGATGGGCTGGGTCCCCCTACGTTGGCCATAAGTCGACTCAGGGCCGATATTCCCGAAGCAGCCTTCTCAGCCGTTGCCCTGATTTGCTCAGAGAAACTCATCTTCGAGTCGATCAGTAGCCCCAGGTACTTCACCGCTGGCTTCGATTCGATCTGTATATCTCCAATACTGATCATCCTTACTCTAGGGATTCTCTTTTTTGTCAAGATGACCACTTCGGTTTTCTTCAGTGCTAAACTGAGCCCACGAGCAGTCATCCAGTCCCTCACTCGACGCATTAGCATACCTAGCCTAAGTTGCGCTTGTTCAACGGTGCGTCCGGCGACCAGAGCCACAACATCATCCGCATAGCCGACCAAGCGCGACTCATCTGGCATCTCAAGTCTCAGTAGCCCGTCGTAAGACACGTTCCACAGGTCCGGACCAAGGATAGATCCCTGGGCAACACCCGATGTAATTTCCATCCTTCGTTGGCCCTGTGTCGTGTCGTAGAGCAGGCTTCGGTCCTTTAGGTAGTTCCTCAAAAGCCGCATTAGATATTCTGGAACTTGAAAGTGTAGATGTTGGAAGTATTTATGTTGAAATTGGGAAATTGATTTGGCACCACTTCCATAAAATTTATTCATCCTTTTTAGGGTATTTCGAAGTCAGTTTTCTTTTTTTTCTAAAAGTTTTTCATTTCACCCTATTTAGAGGCACATTTTTTAATTTCCAACTTTTCAAATCTCAGTTTCTTGAATATATTGCATTATGTATATTAAAGTATAATTTTTAACTGTAATGCGAAAACCACTACGGCTAAAATTTGCAGCATTCATAACAATCGAATTTAATTCTGATACATCTTATACATGATCTTATCAGCGTCTGTCTACCTTGATTTTAGATTTCATAAAAATCTAATGTGAATTGTAGCTTTGAGAAATTTTTGAATTTCGAACTTTGCTTAGCCACCATTTTTATATTCAGCCCAGATCCTCAAGCGCTGTTTTATCGTTCAACTTTGTTCGACCTTTGACCGGCCGCCATTTTGTCTCAAACTGTTCGACTTAAATAAATCTTTGTACCAGTTTTGGTACAAACCGGAGCTTTACTTTAGTCTGAACAGAAATCACGGAGTTTCATCTAAAACATCCCCTACTTTGATTCTCCTTAACTGATTTGAATGATTAACAAAACTAGTTGAAATATTCCTGAAAATTTGGCAAAATCGAAGCAAAATTCTGACTTCTAGGCACAAATTTTGTTATATCCTACGTATACTCACACCCACACATATACAAATATACACACTAACATATACCGTGTCCAAAAAATACGGTGACAATTGAATTTAAACTGCGCGCGCTGAAGGATTTGGAGAATTATTTTTTTTTAGGTTGGCAGTACTGTCAGGGACATCCATGTCATATTTACATGTCAAAATATTCATTAGTGTTTGAGATACACGTCGTTTTGTGAGCTGCTAAAAGTGAGTTTTTCGTTTTTTCCGATGTTGTAATTTGTTGAATTTGCATTAAATTTTGTTTGCGGGATCAATTTTCTGCTGGGAATACGGTGAAGATGGTGCAGAAAGCTTTGATTTTGTTAAAAAAAAATGTTTGCAAGTGGTACAGTGAGTTCCAAGCCGGCCGTGAACGTGTCGAAGACAAAGAGCGTCCTAGGCGACCATCAACCTCTTCTCTTCCTCGATTATCGTGGTGTTGTGCATTATGAACTCCTTTCCCAGTGACAAACAGTCAACAAGGAATATTATTTGAGCGTTATGCGTCGTTTGCGTAACGCTATCTGCCTAAAAAGGCCGGAACTGCGGAAAGACAATTCTTGTTTTTTACACCACGATAATGCAGTATCCCATACTGCACTCGTAATTCGTGATCATTTCGCCCATATCGTTCCGCAACCACCATGTTCACTTGATCTGGTGTCGTGCGACTTCTGACTGTTCAGCAAGCCCAAAAGACCGCTCCGGGGATACCGCTTTGATACGATAGAGGAGATTCAAGCCGCATTGAAGACGGAACTGAAGGCCATCCCGGAAACGACGCGTATCCTAAACACTAATAAATATTTTGACAAGTAGATTTGACATTGATGTCACTGACAGTATTACCAACCTAAAAAAAATTCTACAAATCCTTCGGCGTGCGCAGCTTATATTCAAATGTCACCTTATTTTTTGGTCAAAGAGCATTATATATATATATATATATATATATATATATATATATATATATATATATATATATCTCAAGAAATTTACTTCACAAGATTCTTCTTAACTGTATCACTCGTTCACGTTTATTCGATACCCATCGCCTTCGTTTTCAATTAACTATGGCACGTAATGTTCATGGTTGTTGCATGAAAATTACCCTATAGCTCAATGAAAACTCGGCTATGCATTTTCATGTTCATCTTTAAAGTTATGATCAGTTATAGAAGAAAAAGAATCTCTTTTTAGGTTGTGATTCTCGCCGGTTTTTAGTATGGACCTCACTAATTTTAGATTTCTGGGCACATATGTTAATGAATAGTTTTAACTGGAAAGTAGCGAATCAACTCAATAATTTGCAATCACACAATCCTTATTATTTTTTCTGGGAATTTCAGAAATCTTTTTTGTAACGCTTGCGTCTAAAGATGTAAGAAGGATCCTTTACTAAGCTCATCGGTAAGCAAAAATGAATGCGGAAGAGAAATCCTGAAATTTTCCCTCTAAATATTGCTGAATTGTATTTATGCTACATTCAGAATTAATGTGTTGGTTATATCCGGTAGAAGTAATTGACTAAATTGTACCGTTCATGTAGAAAATTAAGGATACTGATCATTTTTATCATCCATCACTAAAAGATTATGTATCTCCATCAAATCCTTGAAGAGTGCCAACAAATTGGCACTTTTCGTACGAAATATCATTTGAATTCAATTTCTCGACATCAATGTATCATATTGAACTGTCAATGTCTACAGAGTCCTTTAAAGGATTACAATTCTGTACCGACACATTTCAGTTCAAAATGTTGTCTTTCATTTGAAACCTCTTCAATCTAAACCCTTACACGCGTCGATCAGTTATGCTGAAAAATTGGGGTGAAAGTGAGAAATTTTTTAGTTTTAGCGTTAAAAGTCTTTGACTATTACTTGAATTTCTTACCCTTTGAAAAGGACCTAACAAGAAGAAAGACGTGTCATCTGCCAAAAACAGGACTCTTCTATCTATCTTCGTTTAAAAGTTATTCGTGAACATACATAAAAAGAAAAGCAACAAAAAAAAAAAAAAATATATATATATATATATATATATATATATATATATATATATATATACATGATGATATATATATGTATATATATATATATACATGATGATATATATATGTATATATATATATATATATATATATATATATATATATATATATATATATATATATATATATATATATATATATATACGTGATGAATTGATTGATTGATACGTCTAACATTCATTGCGTACAGTCATATTTTCAAATGACAGGAATCTAACAAACGATGAAATAGATCTATATTTGTTGAAGTTAGAGAAATTAGTTCCACAACCATTGCAAGGCTAGAAATATTGAAAACCCTTCTTCTTACACGCGTCAAAAAAAGGGTATACTGGCATAAACTGGGAGCTTGATTTAATGTATATCCTGTATACTTAGTGACGCTCCTGGAGAGAGATAGAGCTTCTTGCACGACGCCTACCTACTACTGCAGCTATATGTGACATGTTTGCTGATTATTTCTCTGCCGTCTCTAGCTCCCCGACCTCTCTCCAGAATTATTAGTCGATTTATCCAGTAACCCTTTAGAGGTCACAGAGGAAATTCAGTCACTGAGTTCTAGCAACGTGGTCGGCCTTGATGGAGTCCTTAAATTTTTTATTAAATCCCTCTCCTCATCCTTATGTATTCCCCTAGCCTATATCTTTAATTTAAGACTCGAAAAAGGTACTTTTCCAGACGTTTGGAAATGTGCAAATATCCTACCCATCCATAAAGCGGGTGACCTTTCCCAGGCCTCTAATTACAGAGCCATTTCACTTCTATCGTGCTTAGGAAAAATCCTGGAACATATTATTCGTTGAAAGCTTTACATTGTTTTGCACCCTAACCTTTAAAAGAACTTAGAAAGTCAAATTGATGTGATTTGCACTGATTTTGCGAGAACATTTGATATTGTGGATCTAAGTCTATTTCTTTTCAACCTCTACATTAATGGCCTCCCAGCTATCTTCACATCCAACCCCCTTCTATATGCTGAGGACCTTAAGTAATTTCAAGTCATTAATTCAATACAGGATTGCCGATCTCTTCAGGATGACTTAAATCTTTTCTCCTCTTGCTGTCACAGAAAGCGACTTCAACTTAACATCTCTAAGTGTCTTTTCATGACCTTTACCAATAAAACTTACCCTATTCAGCGCTCATTTTGGTCGTGGGTGACTTTTGATTCTCATTTAAAATTCAATGTTCACGTTTTTGAAATAATTAAGAAAGCTTCTCGGATCATGGGCTTTATCTTACGTTGATTTCGCAGACGTTTCAATGTTCAAACTCGTGTTCAGCTATTTGTCATGCTTGTTCGCACAATTCTTGAATATGCATGCCACATATGGTTCGCGCATCTTAATTATCTCGTGGTGGCGGTTGAATTTGTGCAGCGTAGGTTCTCCTGCACGGTTCGTACGGTAAGAGACCATCTTTATCTCCAGCTTGGTCCTCCTTCTGGCTTATTTAGTTCATTTAAAAGCATGCTACGGGGAGTACTCTACGAGTAATAGTTTCTTTTTGCATTAATTTTAAATAACTGTTAAATTTAGATTAATTCTTACTTTATATTTATGTTTTAACTTGTTTTTGGAACACGTATTCTTATTTCTATTTTGTAATTGGGGTAACAACTTCTGTAAAATAGTGATGAGGTAAAAAAATAAAAGATTTATCTAAACCGAAAAAGAAAGAGTCCTCTCGTACTACAGTCGAGTTCTCTCAAAAGGTGACAGGATTTACTGCGTGGCCAAGAAGGAGCTATTGGCTATAATAGAAGCCACCAAGCAGTTCCACAAGTGCCTATATCACCATAACAGACAAGTATCGCTGAGATGGCTGTTTAACTTAAAAAACCCCGAGGGATAAGTTGCAAGATGGATTGAAAGATTGCAATCATACGACTACAAAATCGTTCATCAGAAGAGCGGAGTTCATGGAAATGCTAACGCCCTATCTCGTCGTCCATGTCCAGCTAATTGCAAGCATTGCCTATGGATGAAGGTTGTTCATTGGAGAAGATTCGACATGCCCAGCTACCCGATGAAGGCATCGGACCATTACTCGTATGGAAGGAGACAACTGGGCGACCTGAGTGAAAGGACGTTTTGATGCATGCCGCCATCCTGAAAAGTTATTGGTCACAATAGAACTCCCTTCAGGTGGCGGGTGGTGTTCACAAGCGGAAATGGGAAACGGCAGATGGCAGCTCCTATAGAATGCAAACTATACTTCCATGAAGCCGAATCCACGATGAGTTAAGGAAATGCACGAGGGATCCTCGGGAGGCCACCTTGGTGTTAACAAGACCTTAGTGAAATTGCGGGAAAGGTTTAACTGGCTCCACGCTCGAGAAGACGTAGAGGACTGGTGCCGTAGATGCACAATTTGCGCTTCCGTAAAAGGTTTGAAGCGATGACTGAAAGGACAGTTGCAAATCTATAATGGTGGTGTACCTTGTGAAACGATTGCTGGTAATATTACAGGACGTTTTCCCAAATCCGAATAGAGAAATCAATCCACACTGGTTGTGGCCAATTATTTCAACAAGTGGTCCAAGGTCTACCTCATTCCCAACCAGGAAGCAACTACTGCAGCCGAATAGCTAGTGTTAAATTGGGTCAGTAGGTACGGCGTACCTTGTGAACTACATTCGGATCAAGGCCGAAAGTTTGACTCACTAGTATAGAGCTGCCGAACATGCATCGATGGGCTAAGCGCCAGCCAAAGTCATTTTTGGAAATACTATTCGTCTGTCGGCTAATTTAAAGTTCAGAGCACCTCCTGAGAAACCCCAAACGATCTTTGAGTACGCAAGGGAGCTGAGGCAACGGTTGAACCAGATACATCAGACAGTGCGAAAACACCTCAAATTGGTTACAGAGCGCATGAAGAGCAAGTATGATCTAAAGGCAAATTCTACTTGCTTCCAGCAAGATGATTTGGCGTGGCTATATAATCCACAACGGCGGAAAGGGTAGGTCTCCGAAGTTGCACCATAATTGGGAGGGACCATAACGAGTTACAAAGAAAATCAACGACGTCGTATATCACTAACAGGAACACCGTAAGCCGAGAGCCAAAATGAAAACCGTGCACCTGGACCGTCTTGCCCCATATAACATTCAGGAATACTTAACTACAACTGGCGACACATCTTTTTGGAGCGAAAAGAACTGAGGTGAGGGAAGTGTTACATGTCAAAACAATTCTGCGATCTACTGCTGGAATTGTTGTCACAACTTTTAATATCATCATGATCAATATTGATTGAAAAGAAGAAACCACCAAAAGTAAACGGATGACGTCAAAAGCATGTACTCAAAAGCACAAGAATGGACCAAATAGATCCATGATCATTATCTGAAAGTGAAATCACTGCAGCCATTCAGGATTGTTGGAATATTCTAGGTAGTTCTCATCAAAATATTTGCCAATATACAAGAAATGGATTGAATTACTAGAGACCCTATATAAAGCTGAGCTGATGAATGAGGGACAGTAGTAGTAAAAACTGCGATAGTAAAACTGTGAAAGTAAAACTACGATAAGTTTAGAGCAAGAATTGAAGACTATATTGATTGATAGTGCAGTAAAAAATTTTCGTGATATACTTGAAGACAGTTGAAACAAAAAGTGAGAATACAAGTGAAAAGTAAATTTATAAAATAGGAAAATTGATTATTGTGCATTCTTAGTAACTAAACTTCTTTATTTTAATTTAAAGGACAGTGCGTTTTCACTTTTCCCGGAACATTAAACTTATCGGCCGTGAACCATAGCATGCGACAATATAAAATCACGGGAAAGGTTAGAAAAGTTTTTATTCTAGCTTTAATTCAAATCATATGTCCTTCAAATTGAACTTAACATGAGGATAATCCAATATTGTACCTATTTCGCTTTAAAATGTATGCTCAAACATCCATAAAAAATGCGACAACTATAAACTATGGTCGAAGAGTGAAATTGAAAATTTTCTGTTATTTTTTGGAAGTCGGTAAATAATAGACAAGCCGTGTAAATTTTCGCGAATCACTGCAATCATTATGCCATAATTGTATTGGTTTGTTTAGAGAACGATTTACCAAATCTGTGACCGTATTCTCCAAGTATCAAAATTTAAATTTAAAAGCATGCCGTATATCCTTGCATTATTTTGAGATGCTTCCTTTCAACAATAAGGAGCCAATGTATACATGTATCATCCTCCCAAAGCAAGAACATAAAACTGAGGAAGACATAGAGAGTTTTCTCTGAAGGACTTTTATCCCATTTAAAGTGAATTTTCTGTAGACTGTGAATGCAAACAACAATGAAAGAATGTCTTGGCCTTAAAACCCACAAAAATGAGAATGCAAGACACAACAAGACAAAAGAGAGGGTTCTTGTCCTGAGTGGTAAGCAAAAAGAAACAAGATACAGAATGACAGTGAATTGTGGTTGATGGTACGAGAAAGTAGACTGAATTGTTTCGTCAGCAACGGAAGCATTGTGGTTTACTTTTCAACAAATTTTGGCTTAAGAGCTTATGCAAGGTTCTAATGCATAGCTCTTGCTCTTGAGTTCTATTTTGAAAGTTTCAAGGTTGGTTAACACTAGCAATGTGTGTAATCCAAGTTTGTAAATAAGAAAAGAAGTTATCCAACCGCCATTTGTGCACTATTTCAAAATCATTATTACATCCTATATATGTAACTATGTATGTCTTTGCACTCTCATCACAAAGTTATCAGTACATGCGAAATTGATTCACAGCAGAAAATATTGTATTCAATATTTTTTCGCTCTGTTTTATTTATTGTTGCTTGCTTGTGACTAGGATATATCACAAACCAAAAAGGGAATAAACTAAAAAGCTAGCTGGAAAGCAACGAGGCAAGCAAACAACTTGGAATATCATCCACGTCAACCTCTTTTCGCCTGTTTTATTTTGTCCTATTTTTATGGCTGATGTTGCAAAAAAGATATGGGCCAAAGAACAATGAAATAGATGGATGTTTTGTTCGCTCATCTTTGCTGGATGTGGTGTTCCTGTGTGAGTAATACAATGTGAATGTTTATCCTTACGTCTTCCAAATGTGTGTACATTGTTCTCGGATATTATTTTCCTTCTCGTTATTTGTAGAGATCTTTTATTTTCTCTAGTCACACACAATAGAGCGTTTTTCTCTTCGTGCCTCTGTTTTGCGTTTATTCGACTTTAATTCTTGGTTGTATTTTTTCATACGACACTAAAAAACAAGAATTGTTTATTTTGTTTCAGTCCATTGCCTTGCTCGTATTATAACTTGGCTGGTAGTCCTAGGAGCAATGGCGATGAATTGGCTGAACTAACCGTTACTGCCTCCGAGTTTGCAGTCATTCGTATGACAAAGAGAAGAAGATTCTATCGGGCTGGCAATTCTTCATACTTCAGTTCCCTGTGCGAAAGTTGTTTCCATGATGTCCTTGCGGGTCAAAGCCATATTTTCATAGATTATATATCTATGACTGTTTGCTCTGTGTTAAGTTTTATGGTGATTGTTTATAGGCTTTTTATAGCCAGCATCTTATTTTTTATGTCTTGGTTTTCGCAGATAATTTATTGCATGCGGTCTTTGATCGCTTGAAGTGTTTGAGTTTAGTCTTGAGATGAATGAATAGTTGATGGAAAGGTAATGTATGGTATGCGAAGTGAAATTTATTCTGGTTTCTGAAAGAATTTAAATGAACTTCCTTGTATTCAAATAAATGTTTAAGAAAAATTAATAAAAAAATTTTTTTTTTAAACCAAAGGTAAAAACTTTAAACTGACCTAAAAAGGATGTAACAATTTTATCGAATTGAAATCAAATCAGTTTTAAACCATCTCAGTAACGAGATACTCATAAGAATTATTGGCGTATATTGCTTACACCGTAAGTCTACGAAATTTTCTTATGTTTAATTATACTTGTATAAGCGAAAGAATAATATACCACATAAATGTTTTGGCAAGGATTCAATTATTTTAAAATGATCATAGATGCTGAGTTTCTTTAATTTCTTCAATCTTAACATCTTGAATACTCTTTCGTCTCTGGAGTAATCTATTTCCTATCTTATTACTCAACGCTGACTTGAATTTCGCTTGTAATGCTAAACTTTCCCCTCACTATCTGTACAAAACTCAACAATTCGTTAAGTATAATTGAAAATTAAACTCGATTACTTGATGTCCGAACTCAAAAATGATTTGTTAATACAATTCACATTTAATTTATAGTTAAATTGTGCTGACATGTTCCAATAAAAGATAATAAAATTGCTGATAATGAATGCTACGAGTGATGTACTTTAAAATAAGGTAAACTTGCTGAGTTATGAAAAGGTAAAATAGCTGATTGTTAAATGTAAATGTGCTTTAAGTCATGAAGAGGTAAAATTGCTGATTACAAAATAGAAATGTACTTTCTTTTATTAAAGCTAAAAGAACAGGTTGTGGCGGTTATATTATATTTAATTCAAAATAACTCAAAAATATTTATTCCATTCAAAAAATATACTGTACATAAAAATACTTTACTTTTGACACATTAAACAAATCATGTAAATCTGGTTACCTATATTGTTTTTGAAATTGTATATATAGATCGTAAATTAATGAAGTTATTCAGTAAGTTCAGTTCATTCAACGAATTCAGTTCTTTCCCAAATATTGTATTGAGAAAGTCAATTAATAAATATAATTTAGTTTATTCAGTTCGTTCTTAATTATTGTATTTTTTTGATTTTATAATAAAATATTATTCAATACATAATCTTTCTAATTGTGGAAAGAAAAGATTATTCATAATCAATCACAAACCAACTACCAAGGACGAACAATTTGTGACCCCTCTTATTGAAAATCCAGGTCTTTTTCAACACGTGGACTTGCATCGGAAGTCGTCGTAACCTTTAAGAAGGACGAGCAGTACCACGCTATCTAATCCCGAGCTGCTATTGCGAATATAAAAAAAAAACGAACAGAAGCAAGCTGTCGAAGCTTTAAATGAGAGCGTTCTCTCTTCGGCAAAGTCGCATATTGCAAGAAGTAATTTAGAATCAAAGGAAAGTCCTGTTGGTGTCAGTTCTACACTACGTGAACGGGAGAACCACACCGATCTCTCTGCTATCAATAATTCTATGCAAGGAATCAACACAACAGTCTCAGATTTGGCAACCATCACTGAGAATTTGGCCCTGAGTGACAGTGGCAAAGGCAGACTAGTTCAAGACCTCCAGACTAGAATTTTTTAGAAAAAATTTTGAGATTCCCTCGCAAAAGCTGCGACTCGCGTGTCGTGGAAGATCGAATTGTGAAGAAAGTGAAGGAATTTGATTTTTTGTGGCGATTGAGTCGGTTTGTGCGATTGACTCACACCTTGATAGATGAAAACTCTTGTGTCAATTATGAGCGACGGTAGAAATATTATATCGTTAGAGCAGAAAAACAAGCGGAAAGGTCAAATCACGATTTTATTTGCAATTTTCGCCAATTGGTGGTACATTTACGGTCGTGTGTCAGCCCGCCCGCCAGCGAAACGCAAATTAGAATTGTGAGCAATTTCGAATTTAGTTATAGCATCCGGGCAGAGCCTTGAGAGTAAAGGAAAACAATCATCAAATCAGCAGGCAGCCATTGATTTAGTACCGCGAATAAACCGAGAACAGGCGAAAAGTTCCCATCAATATTAGCATGTAACCGGTCCAGCTCTTTGAATGATCTGGCATCAATTGCTGATAAAATTTTTGAAGTTTCAAATAGACCATCAGTATTTTCATTTGCAAATTCCTCCAAATCAGAACCTAACGTTCAACAACAAATTGCAGAGTTAAGAAGTCGAATTGCAGAACTTACTAAGGCTGTTGGAGAATCATTAAGATTTAGAAGTCCAAGAAGGAATGATGGCCAGTTTCAAGGTTACCGTTCACGTATTTCATCCAACAGACGCTCAAAAGATAGAGGATTTTGTTGGTATCATGCTAAATTTGGTGTCAATGCACATACGTGTATTGAGCCATGCAAATTTATTAACAAAAATTCTAAGGAGACTTTCAATAATTCAAAAAACTAAATTCTCTTAAATCTCCGGCGGCAAACTTAAGTAGTATTTCTTCCAGCCGCCTTTTAATTCTCAATCATTCTTCAAAGAAGAATTTTTTAATTGATATAGGTGCGGAAATTTTCGTGATTCCGAAATCAAATAATTTGAAATTAATTCCATCGGGATTTAAACTTTCTGCTGCTAATGCATCTTCCATTGATACATATGGCAGAAAGTTATTAGCATTAAATTTGGGACTTAGAAGAGATTTTTCATGGCACTTTATAATTGCCGACATTACACGTCCCATTATAGGAGCAGATTTCCTTGGTCATTTCGGTCTTTTAGTAGATGTAGCTAATAAAGCTTTAATTGACCCAGTTACCAATCTTAAATCAATAACTTCTATTTCTAAGGAAGATTATTCAAATTTATCAATTCACGTTCAATCGGATATTGATCCTTATGCTAAAGAATTATCAATTAAATTCAAGTCGATTACCTTAGAATCTGATTTCACTAAAGTTCCAGTACATAATATTAAACATAAAATTGTTACTTCTGGATCTCCAATCATGTCCAAACCCAGACGTTTAGCTCCGGACAGATTAGAGTCAGCTAAAAAAGAATTTAATTTTCTTCTGGAACAAGGCATCTGCCGTCCTTCAGACAGCAAATACTCCTCACCACTACACATGGTAAAAAAAAAGTAATGGTGAATGGCGTCCTTGTGGAGACTACAGACGTTTAAATGCCGTAACAGTTCCAGATCGTTATCCGATTCCTTATATTCAGGATATTACTCACTTTCTGACCGATTGCAAAACATTTTCAACTTTAGATCTTACCAAGGCATACCATCAAATTCCAGTCGAACCCGAAGATATTCCAAAAACAGCTATATGCACACCGTTTGGACTCTTTGAGTTTACCCGAATGACCTTTGGACTATGCAATGCTGCCCAAACCTTCCAGCGATTTATTAATTCTGTATTGAAAGATCGAAATTTTGGTTTTGTATATCTTGACGACATCCTGATTGCATCTAAATCAGTTTCTGAGCATTTAGCTCATTTGGAAATTATTTTTGAAAGATTACAAGAACATGGTCTTATAATTAACATTAACAAATGTAAATTTTTACAGACTGAGATAAAATTTCTTGGTCATTTCATTTCGTCTGAAGGCATTCATCCAGCTCCAGACAAGTGTCAAGATATTCTTCAATTCAAATTACCTGAGACTATTTTAGAACCTAGACGATTTTAGGCATGATTAATTTTTATCGTCGTTCCTTGCCCAATGCAGCTTAACATCACGCACTACTTAACAGTTATCTAATAGGAGCCAAAAAGTCAGACAAAAGAAAAATTAACTGGACTCCAGAAGCTATTGAATCTTTTAATTTTTCAAAACAACAATTATTCGAAGCAGCAGCATTAGCTTTTCCTAACATGGATGCTCCTTTAGCAATTTTTGTCGATGCTTTAGATATTGCCATTGGTACAGCACTCCAACAACGCATAAATGATGGCTGGCAACCCTTAGGTTTCTTCTCTAAGAAACTCAATCAAGCTTAAAAAAAATTATAGTGCTTATGACCGTGAATTGTTGGCACGCTGTTCACAGATCACAAGCCATTAATATATTCATTTCGGCAAAACCCAGCTAAAGCTTCTCTAAGGCAACTCCGTCAACTAACATTTATTAGTGAGTTTACTACAGACTTTCGACATACTTCTGGCAAAGAGATTGTAGTTGCTGATTCTCTTTCTAGGATTTCTCAAATAGAAATTCCTAGTACAATAGATTTCAAAGCTATTTCAGAAGCACAAATTGTAGATGAATGTTTGACAAACTTGAGAACGAATTCGAAATTTAAGTTTAGTCAAATTAATTTGCCAAATTCACATATTGAAGTTTTTTGTGAAATTTCTGATAAAACTATCAGGCCTTACATTCCTGACTGTTTCCAATTTAGCACATCCTGGAATACGAACTGGAATATTTTTGGCCTTCATTAAATAAGGATTTTGCAAACTGGACTCGAAGTTGTTTAGATTGTCAACGTTGCAAAATTTCAAGGCATATTAAAAGTGAAATTAAGACTTTTCTATTGGTATCTAAACACTTTAAAGCAATTCATATGGATATTATCGGACCACTTCCTTATTCACAAGGTTTCACGTATTGCTTGACAATTATTGACCGATTTTCAAGATGGCCAGAAGCTATTCCCATGACAAATATAACAGGTCAATCTTGTGCGGAAGCTTTATGCAGTGTTTGGATTGCACGTTTTGGAGTTCCTGAAACCATAGTTACTGATCAAGGTAAACAATTTGAATCACAACTATTTGGCGAACTAGCAAGGACTCTAGGTTTTAAGCACAACTGTACTACAGCTTATCATCCTCAAGCTAACGGTATGATCAAAAGATCGCATCGTACGCTTAAAGCGGCCATTATGACACATAATAATCCTTCATGGACCAAGAGCTTACCTTTTGTGATGTTAGGTTTGAGAACAGCAATCAAAGAAGATCTTAATACTTCTCCAGCAGAGCTACTTTTTGGAGAAAATATCAAATTTCCGGGTGATTTTTCAATTTCATCATTTGATAACCAAATACAAAACGATTTTGTTAAAGATCTGAAAGTTGCTATGTCGGTTCTCAAACCTATTCCGGCCGCAAATCATGGTAATAATAACACAAAAATTATTAAAAGTTTAGATACATGCACCGAAGTTCTAGTCAGGGTATATTCGGTTCGTCCATCGCTTAAACCACCATACCAAGGTCCCTTTAAGATAGAAAAGAAAAATATTTCACTATTGAGATTAATAATAAAGCGTGTAATATTTCGGTAGATCGATTAAAACCTTGTTTTTCCGCAATTACGAAAAAAGTAATAAAAAATAATGGAAATATAGAGACCAAAAAAGTATCGTTTGACATCAGTAAAAATAAAACAAGATCTATAACAAGAAATTTATGCATGGCAAACGTTCCAATAAGTTTCAAAGAATGATTTTACAATAACAGTTAACTTACCCCACATAAGTAGTTTTCCTTTTATCGCGAAATGTAAATATTCCACTAGGGGGGAAGTTCTGTGGCGGTAATATTATATTAAATTCAAAATAACTCAAAAATATTCATTCCATTCATATAATATACTGTACATAAAAATACTTTGCTTTTGACACATTAAACAAATCCTGTGAATCTAGTTACCTATATTGTTTTTGAAATTGTATATATAGATTGCAGATTAATGAAGTTATTCAGTAAGTTCAGTTCATTCAACGAATTCAGTTCTTTCTCAAATATTGTATTGAGAAAGTCAATTAATAAATATAATTTAGTTTATTCAGTTCGTTCTTAATTATTGTTTTTTTTGAATTTATAATAAAATATTATTCAATACATAATCTTTCTAATTGTAGAAAGAAAAAATTATTCATATAAACAATCACAAACCAACTACCAAGGAGAAACAAGGTGAATGTACTTTAAGAATTTACAATTGCTAACAAATTCTGAGGTATGTTATTATTAATTTCTTCAAGCTGGAACATGCTGGAGGCCACCAGTTAATAATCCTTGGTCAAATCGTCTTCTAATTGATGTCAGTATCAGTCGAATAGACTCCTCCTGAGTAGATCTGCATATTTTTTCCGCTGGCTAAGGCTTTGAATTTTTTCCAGTTTTTAGATAAGAATACTGCCAAAATTATCAAGATGAAAACGCTTGTTATAGCTGTTATTGAAAGCTCCTTCAGAAAATATCGTGAATAGTTCTCCAATGATAGATCAGGGAGGGAGGCGTGTTCTATGATCTGCTCATTACTCCGAGTTGCAGGATGCGAGCCATCCTCGGGTCATGGATTAATGGTGTGCGAGGAGTTTCCTTAAAGTGACTCGAGATGACTGTGTAACTTCCCTTGTTCTTATCAAGCAGCTGTCTTGGGGGTGTATGATCCTAGAAGTGTTCGGCAAAAGTTCCTTCCTGATACACTTAGAGATGAAAGCTGCGACAGTCGGGAGGGCGGAAATATAAATCGAAGTATTTTTCATTATCAGCGTTTTCCGAACTGTGCCATTTAGCTCAAAATAAAGGTTTTTTTCATTGAGAGGTGTTATTTTGTATAACCCGTTATTTCGGTAGACTTCACTTTTGAAGGTGTCATTTTTTAACATTAGACAAGTAAAAACTACGCCATTTACAAAAAATAGAACAATACACGCTTTAACAACGCATTGAAGTTATTAAAATTTACTATAAAAATGGTGAAAATTTGGCAGAGCCGGTTCGTAAAACTTGAACTTTTTTGAGTCATCGAGAAGCACCTTGTCGAACACGAATACAGAAATTGGTGAAAAAATTCGAGCTGTTGGGACAACTTAGTGATGTGAAGAATAAAACCCGAGCACTTCACTCAAGAACAGCCGAGAATATTGCTGTTGTAACCGAAAGTGTTGAAGAAAACCCAGGTTTGTCCATTCCTCGTCGTTCTTTGGAATTAGGCATTCCACAAACGTCATTACACCATAAAAAATTGGGTCTTAAGGCTTATAAAGTTCAGCTAACACAAAAACTCAAGTCGGTCGAACATCAACAACGTCGTGTCTTTGCTGATTGGGTCCTTGAAATGGATGAAAATGATCCGGAATTCCATCGAAAAATCATCTTGCATGATGAGGCCCATTTCCACCTCATTGGCTTCGTTAACAAGCAAAATTGTCACATCTAGGGCTCGGAAAGCCCAAGAGTTTCATTGAAAAGCCTCTCTATTCTCAACGTGTGACGTTTGATGCGGTTTATGGTCCGGCGGAGTCATTGGACCTTACTTTTTCGAAAATGAGGCTGGAGCAACAGTTACGGTGAATGGATTGCGCTTTCATGAGATGATTAATGATTTTTTATGGCCTGAATTGGATGGTATTGATCTGGACACCGTTTATTTTCAACAAAACGGCACTACTTGCCACACAAGCAACGAAACCATTGATCTTTTACGGGAAAAGTTTCCGGACCGTGTTATCTCTCGAAGAGGTGATCAAAATTGGCCACCGAGATCTTGTGATTTAACACCTTACGACTTTTTCCTTTGGGGCCACGTGAAAAAAAAGGCCTACGTGAACAGCTTGGCGTCGATTCAAGACCTCAAAGATGGAATTCGAGTGGCTATCGAGGACATATGGTAGCCATGAATAGGATATGGTGCTGTAAGCGTGGTCGTGGTGATCATTTACCCGATGTTATTTTTCACTATTAACATCATACCTTCTTCTTTACAATGAAATAAATATCCGATCATAGTTGAAGGATCAAAAGCTGCTATTGGGAAAGTATTGTTTCGTATCAGATGTAGACCCTCGTCACATGTACAAGCTCAAAAAGGATGTTTAGATAACCGTTTAGCTGGATTCCGTTAGGTATTGCCTCTACTTGCAGCGGAGGCTGAGGAACATTTGCTACATACAAATTGAAATGAAGCTTAGCATTTGCAACTATCCCTTCTCTATTGTGTGTCATGATGAAGTCCAAAATGTGTCCGTTGTCATGTATGACATTCAGCCATTGGGAGTATTTATGCTCAAGCTCGCAGAAATAGTCCCCAGCAATGACATAGGAGGATATCACCTCTATACTGATCCTGTTATAGTCTGTGGACGCATACTGTTTCACTATCCAGTTCACTGAAGCTGTGATACGAGAAAATCGTAGATTTAATTACCTTGATTTGGATTCTAGGATGGTCGTTGACTGGTTAATTTTTGAAGTCAGGAAAACCGCTTGATGATTTGTCGTCTGTGAAAGCACGTCTTAGGCATTATGTAGTTGTTCGATGTATGTATGTGGAATGAAATACGACTGTCAAACGAGATACTACGAACCAGTCAGTTGGTATCCAACCTCCGTAGAGCGTGGACGTGGTTTAACCTTTCACATCTTACATCTATTGTCAATCTTTTTCGCAGTAATTTAATTACTAAAATAAAGTGAATTTGAATTAATCTACAAACCAATCTTTACATGGGGGCTCAACCGGGATTATGAACAGAGCTACCGATAAATAAATAGTAATTAAATACGCGTGTGCCGTGCGAAATAAAGAAAAACGGACAGAAGAACAAAGCAGTTAGTGATAACGGTGATCGAAAATTTCGCTTTTGCTATAACCGAAATGAGTGCGCGGCATTGTAGGTCACTGCAACGCAATGGTGCAAGCGTGAACGTGGTGGAAACGATGAGAGGCGGCGACGATCACGCATCAAATTTTAACATGCATGATGTGGAAAGCGTGATTCGCAAATTTCATGGCGAGAATATGAATGTGGTAGCATATCTGAACGAATTTGAAGCGTACGCAATCGCGTTCAGATGGGCGGAAATTCAGAAATTCATATTTCTTATAAATCGCTGTCGGGCGTGGCTCGAATGTTCGTAGACTGCGAGGCAAAACCGGTGTCCTATTTCCAACTAAAAAGTGCCCTAATCGAAGAGTTTAAAGCAAAGATAGCTAGTTGCGACGTTCACCAGAGGCTTCGAGAGGAGAAAAAATGGAACAATGAATCGTACCGTGAATATTTGTACCGAATGCTTGAAATAGGCAGTCATGCACAGGTGGAATATGTCTCGGTGTTTCGGTATGTGATCGATGGCATTAAAGACTCGAAAGTGAATAAGACTATTTTATACGGCGCGAAAACGACGGCGGAATTCAAAGAAAAACTCTTAACCTACGAACAAACGAAAAGCGATCCCGAAGTTCCAAATGGCCTCAACGTAAAGAAACCAAAAAAGGGAAAAAACGAAGCAATGCAGAAATCACGATACTGTTACAATTGCGGATCGTCTGACCACGAATGGCATGGTTGTCGGGACAAGACGAAAGGCCCAAGGCAACCAATTGCATACGAAAATCTGGACCATCATATTGTTCTGTATTAATCAACGAGGTGGCTTTTTCCGGTCTTATCGATACTGGAAGCGACGCGTGCATTGTGAAGAAGTCCTGCCTCAGTAAAATAAAGCCACGAGACGTATCAGAATCTTCGCGTTGTACGTTAACGGGTCTCGGTTCCAGTATTATTACGCATGGGCTGTGTACTGTCGATGTGAAAATTAACGGTATCTTATTCGAAAATATAGAGTTCAACATAGTAAACAACATGAGTGTTAATCCCGACGTCATCATAGGAATGAATCTACTCGCTAGCGCCATAGTGGAAATTCGCAATGGTAAAATGACAATTACGAAAGTCGATGCGGAGCCTGATAGTAAAGAAACGATGGATGAAGCATGCAACCCAATAGAATGTTTTCTCGCGCAAATAAACGCGGAAGCGTTGAACGAAGATGAGCTTAGTGCAGACGTTTGCAACATGAAGGTTCGTTCTGAAGTTAAAAATATTATCTCGAAATATTCACCGACAATACCGACAGAATCGCCGATAAATATGAAAATCGCTATAATTGATAACGAACCGGTCTATCGTCCGCCAAGAAGATTTTCGCCACCCGAACGAAAGATATTCGACGAACAAGTGGAGTCTTGGGTGAAATACGGAGTTGTACGCAAAAGTGTCTCTGATTATGCAAGTCAAGTGGTTCTGGTAAGGAAAAGGGACGGCAAGCACAGATTGTGTATCGACTACCAAGCCATCAATAAGAAAATTTACAAACATCGATATTCGCTACCGGTGATCGAAGACCAAATCGACAAAATTGGAGATGCAGCATTTTTTAGTACCCTCGATCTTGAAAATGGCTTTTGCCATGTGACGGTGGATGAAGAGAGTCGCAAATTTGCATTGTTTGTCACTCAAACCGGACAATATGAGTTCAAGAAGGTACCATTTGGATTATGCAATTCGTCCAGCGTATTTCAAAAGTTTATAAATTATACATTCCGAGATCTGATTCGCGAAAACGTTGTAATAATTTACATTGACGACATCGTTGTACCTTCACGGACCATTGAAGAAGGCTTAATTAGTTTAAAACGAACCCTAAAAGTGGCTGCTGATAATGGACTGAATATAAAATGGAGTAAATGCCGATTCCTGCAGGAAGAAATAGAATAGTTAGGCCATCGAATTTCAAAAAGAACCGTCAAGCCGTCGATCGGTAAATCAAAAGCCGTTATTAATTTCCCGATTCCAAAGACGTTGAAGCGACTACAAAGCTTCCTTGGACTTGCCGGATATTTTCGGAAATTTATTCCGAATTTTGCAACACAAGCGCGCCGTTGACCGAACTTACTAAAAAGGGAGCTGTCATCGATTTAGGAAAACTTGAGCTGGAAGCCGTACACGACTTGAAAAATGCATTGACATCAAATCCTGTGCTGAAAATCTTCAAATATGGCGTTCTTACGGAGTTACAAACAGACGCCAGCAAACAAGGATATGGAGCGGTTCTTCTCCAGAGGGACGCGAAGGACAACTCGATGCATCCTGTTTTCTATATGAGCAAGTCTACAACCAAACCTGATAAAAAATATTCATGCTACGAACTCGAGGTGTTGGCTGTCGTCGAAGCATTGAAGAAGTTTAGGATTTATCTGATTGGACAGCGCTTCAAACTTGTCACCGATTGTAAAGCGTTTAAATGCACCATGGAAAAGAAGGATTTGGCAACGCGGGTTGCCAGATGGTCACGCTGCTTGAAAAGTTCGATTTTGAAGTGGAGCACCGTGCTGGAACTGGCATGCGACATGTCGATGCCTTGAGCCGCAATCCGGTGGTTATGATGATACAAAATGACGACTCTCTGAAACGATTGAGCGAAACACAACATAGTGACGAGGCGTTGCTACCTATCATCGAGATACTGAGAGATAAGCCTTACAAAAATTATACGATGCATCATGGTATTTTATGTAAAATTTCAAATAATAATAATAGTTTGTTTGTCGTTCCAGAATTAATTTAATCAGCATTAGTTCGGGAAGTCCACGAAAAAGGGCATTTTCATTTGCAGAAAATGAAGTATATGCTGCAAGAGTTTTATATCCCCGATCTGGATCGTCGCATTGAACGTTGCATTTCCAGTTGTGTGAGATACCTCTTATACGATAGAAAACGAAGCAAAGCAGATGGATTTTTGTACCCGATTCTGAAAGGCGATGTCCCACTCGCTGCGTTCCATATCGATTATCTGGGCCCTATGCAAGACACGAAGAAAGGTTATCGTTATATTTTGGCTGTTATCGATGGATTCAAAAAATTTTGTTGGCTTTTCCCGACAAAAACACTTGCGTGCAATGAAGTCCTGCAGAAGATGGAGGTAATTGCTGAATCGTTTGGTTATCGTCTTCATTTAATTTCCGACCGAGGAAGAGCATTTGTATCGCAAAACTTCAAGAAGTATTGCACCGACCACGATATTGAGTTGCATCTTGTGACTACCGGCGTGCCTAGGGGAAATGGGCAGATCGAGCGTCTTCATGCGGTTGTCATATCATTCATTACGAAGTATTCTATTGACACACCTGATGAATGGTTCAAAAATGTAAAAAATATTCAGAGAGCTTTTAACTCTACGTATCATCGATCGATAAGAATGTCACCATTTCAATAATGGTTGGTACTAAGATGAATTCTGGAAAGGACATTCGGCTTATGGAGATTTTAGAGGAAGTTATATCCCAACAGTATGACGAAGCTCGAGCAGAATTACGCAAGCAGGCGAAAGAGGCTATAGCGAAGATACAGGATGAAAATTCGAGAAATTTCAACAAGAAGCGAAAGAAAGCTAGCATCTACAAAGTTGGGGACCTGGTTGCGATAGAGCGAGCGCAGTTTGGTACGGGACTGAAGATCAGACCAAAGTTTCTTGGTCCCTATCGGGTTGTTTCAATCAAGGGATTCGATCGTTATGGCGTGCAAACGGTTGGCGAAAACGAAGGCGCAAAGGTTACCAATACGAGCGCAGACAGAATGAAACTATGGGCCGAATTCGACGACAATGACGACCTCACCGTTCCACCACAAGACGCAGATGACTCGCCTGAGGCAGACGAGTAATATGGATGACCGAGTGTGGAATGAAATACAACTGTCAAACGAGATACTACAAACCAGTCAGTTGGTATCCAACCTCCGTAGAGCGTGGACGTGGTTTAACCTTTCACATCTTACATCTATTGTAATTCTTTTTCGCAGTAATTTAATTACTAAAATAAAGTGAATTTGAATTCATCAAGAGCTTTCCCAGCAGTCCTCTCTTCTTCCTGTTTTTGTGATGACTTAGTTAAATCACTTGACTCAAAGCTTTTGAAATTAAGGCTTGATGGAGAAGACAGCCACAGTGGGTCATATCGGTTACTTCCTTCTTTTTGTCACACATCATGTAGTAATCGAACAGCCGCCTGGGGAAACTGTCCAAAGGACCTTTGTGAAGAAAATGCTATCTCATGAACATAACAACGCAATAACTGCGGAACAATTTGATACGCAACTTATTAGTATTGTTATTTGTAGCCCGCATTAACTCCACCATCACCACCACTACAATTATCAATAAAAAAAATTCCAAAGAATAAATAAACAATTAAATAAAATTACAAATAAACAAGTTGGGTAGACAGACCTAAGCCCATGTCAAAAGGGTTTTGTCCTCAACCTCTCCTAAAAGCAGTCACCAGCACCGAAGCAACAAGTCAAAGAGTTATGCACGTTTAAAAGGAAGTGCATTATTTCTCTAGTTTCAACGGTCACCATTTTGTTACAAAATGATAAAAATCACTCAAATCATAAATTCCCAAAAATTTTTATGTTATTGATCTTATTTGAAAATTTCGAGAAGATCAAATCAAAACTGCAGGGTCTGATTCGATGGAAAGTCCATAAAATACCAAAATTTTGTGTTATTGCTGTTGTAATTGTAGAAACTTCAAATGGCTATAACTTTTGCATTCAATTTTTATCAAACTATGAGTATATGGACTGTTTATTAGCCCCTATCTCTGTAATTTTTAAAGATTTTTCGGACCACAGCTGTCTGATCGTGAGGGGGGGAAACAATTTTTCGTGTATTTTCCCGCCCTTTGCGCCCGTAAACGAAAAAAATGTCAGTTAAAGATATGTTTTGGAAAGCTTTCATCAAGACCTTTCATTTGATACCCATATCCATCCCGATCCCATATTTTTTGGGGGCTAATCCCTTCTATGGGGAGACCCCCTAAAATGGCTTATAAAATTTTTTTGTAGTTGAAATTTGAAGAGAGCACCACTTTACACCTACAAACAAAATTTGATGTTTCTAGCTTAAGTAGTTCGCGGGGAAAATAGCTGTGGCACACGGACGGACGGCTGGATAGGCGGACAGGCAGGACGAGATTTTAAAATATTATTTTGCAAAACACTAAAAAATTGATAAGGACAACCCCCTTTCCGACGCAATCTAGCGAAACAATTGCTAGATTGTGTCGATGAGAATCTTCCGTGACCGCCATGACGATAGGAGAGGAACGAGATGACCGGTGGACGATGACAACGCGTGGGTTGCACTACCGTTTTTGGTTGATGTGTGTCGAGCGGAATTATTCGACGAGTAGGTGATGGTGGTTTGATGAAAGAAGTTCTCAATGATTTATGCAAATATAGTGGAAGTGAACAAAATCAGCAAGAAATCATCTTTCCTTGAAGTATGAACAAAAACCGATCTTCCGCGATGTGATCATTTTTGGATAGAACTTGCACGTGTCGATCGTTAGAGAAGATTTCATACGTGACGGGTCGTACAGTTACTTGGTTCCCTGCAGTGAAGTACATTAGCCACTTATCATTATTATGATGTGGTGAATTAAATCACGTGTATTTAAATTAATATTTCTTTGGTGAATCTTCATCCAAAGTCACAGCAAAGGAGTTGAATATCTCTAATTGGTATGCATTGCGTTAATTTCCCACCGGCTTAGATTATTTTTCATTTGATAAAAAATGAACAGCAGCGGAGGCAAGAGGGGAACAGAATTGCAATGAGAATGTGATCAATTTAAAACATTTGTTTAACTAATTTTCCTTGAAAATATGTACCGGGGAAATCGGAAAAGGGATATTTTTTATAAAAATATGAGATTAAACGCGTTATTTGACCTATCCTGTATGCAATCTTAAAGTGCAAGTTAGCGGGTTTGCTGTTGATTTTCGGGAAAACCCGATCATCATTTGTAGCTTGCACGAATTATCTATTAGCTGATAAATTTGTATCCCGTTAATTTAGATTTGAGTGTGAATGAGTGCGCTTTCTGTTACCAGTATTGTCCCCCTGAACAATAAAGTGTTCTTACTCGTACATTGACGTTTTATATGACCGTTTGACGATGATACTAAGTTTAGTGAATATTAACGGAATTAAATTTAATGCGCGATGATGGACTAAAAGTGATTTCTTTCCCATACTGTCGTGAACTTCACACCTATGTTCAAAGTTGGTGATAATTACTGAAATTGTAGTGTATAATAATGAGTGCCAAATTAGTTGAAATTCGTTTCGCCTTTTGTGTTTTTAAGGAGCTGTTTGGATACGTACGCCTTCCGCCCTGAAAGCGACAAAAAGGACGGAAGTAGATAGAAAAATGGGCGACATACGCAACAAGCTCGACAGACAAGTGGGATACTGATTTCAGCGAATAGCTTGACAGTAGTTTTACATAGAATTAAATAGTTCATAAATAATCACTTTAATGATCAGTTTAAAGTTTTAATCACGGCCAATAATAAATTTTGAAAAATTAAAATAAATGTTTTTTTTTTATATATATATTTCATTGGAATTATTTTGATCAATGGTTGTTTGTATTTTTCATTCGTTCTCTTTTTCTGTAATTGCATCAATATTCATCATTTACTGTAGAGCGGACATTGTAATAAGATGCTTTTCTCTTATTAGAGACTTAGTTTTCGAAGACTCGCGTGCGAGTCGATTAATCAAAATAGTTCCAGTACGTTAGAAATAAATATGAATAGATGAATTGAAAAATATTATATATATTTATATTTTTATATTTTTCCATTTATAAAGTTTAATTTTTTTATACAATATTATATATAATAAAAAAATCATTTATGAAATAATAAGAGTAAAAGTCAAAAAAATGCAAACAGCGAATTATCTGCGTCAAGTAAAAATTAGCACCAATGCACAGACAGTGTGTATTTTAGTTTGGTCTTGCAATGTCTAACATTTTCACTTTACCGATTTACTTCAGCAAAAGTTGGTGAATTTGAATTTTAAATAACTTCAAATTTCCGAAATTCTTTAAAGTTGATTGAATGATTTGTTGACATACAAGTAAATGAATAGATACTTGAAGAACACTTCTGGTTTTTTCATTTATATGAATCCCTGACCAGGTATCGGACCCGCCACGTTAGCTGGCCCCTCCACTCATGAGCTAGCCATCGGGTGAGCTCACCCCTTTTTCTTTGTCGTTACAGGTGCTCTTGCAAATTAGAGTGGTCTTCCGCTCGGGTTTCCCATTTGATTCTATCATATAAGACTTTTTCTATCATATAAGACTTTAACATAAATCAGAAACGTTTATATTTCTCATTTAAAGGAAAAATTCATGCGAATCATGTCTGTATGAGTTTTTCATTTCAATGGAAAATATACGGCCACGTCTACGATGGATCTTGATCCAGATGGGGGGTGCGAGGGGTCACCGCTTCCACCTGAATGCCCCACTTCTATTTGGGAGTCATAAGTATGAATAGAAAGACGAGCTCCTCTCGTGTCTTGTACGCGTTCAATATGTTAGGCTCAGTCTGTTGCTTTGTTTGAGCATTCCACCCCTTCAGTAGCTAACTTCGGCCTAGAAGGCGTCTAACGTTGATCTCATGAATGCAATTTTTTTTGTAGTGGACCATTGTGGGAAAAGAACCCGCCTCACGACACCAAAATGCTAGCCTGCCAGTGCATTCACGGTCCTCGGACAAGGCCAATTCTGGCGAGCACCAACAGCTTCGCTCGCTGTGGCAGCAGACCATCGCTGCAGTCCTTTGCGGATATTTACACTCCTTCAATTCACTACAGTCATCTTGATTTCATTTGTGATAGTCTGAAATTTTTTTATCAATTAAGATTTCAGCCACAGGCAACGTCATTTGCTCCTCGCTTGGTTTGCGCATGTCCTAATTTTCAATATAAAGGCTAGTGTTTTAAAATTTTGGGCACTAATGAACACAAATCAATATAAAATTGACAGGGTCGAATAAAATAATTTTGAGGTGCATGTACAAGGCTTAACCCTACCGTTTTTGTGGGCAGATTTTTGGTATGATTTATCGTTGCTTATTTTATGTGCCGCGGCTTAAGTTGAACTTTTGGCTGCTGGTAAACTCATTTAGTTTCTTGTGTTGGCCAGGCTCTTGAGACTGCCACCGCTTTCTTCTGAATATTTTCTTCAGAGCTATGGGCGCTCAGTGGTAATTGACATAACTTTTTTTGAGGACGTTTCTGTATTGTGTCCTTGTATTGCACTGAGCGAGACAAACAATACCATCCTTACCTGGATGCAACATCTTTATTTGGCTTAGTGACCATTTTTGCGGCGATGAATTACTCATCGACGTCTGGATTTTTCTCATCTACCAGCAACTGGCGCCTTTCTTGGAGTGATGACAAGTATTCTTGCAACCATCTTTTCGAAATATCTCTTGCAATTTTGTAACCAGCTTCCATTTTTGTGATATGTTTGTTTAACTTATGTTGGGCTCAGGTAGTGCTCAGCAGTCGGCCAATAAGAAAACGTCCGGGAGTTACGGGCTTCAAATCTTTGAGAACGCTAGAATTTTAGCCCAAGAATCTTGAGTTTACACAAGCTTCTACTTTGCAAAGTACGATGGTGAACTCCCCATATATCAATAATATCTCCCCCAATACTCTTTTGAGATGCCGTCTTACTCATTTGATGCCCGCTTCCCGTAAACATCTGAAGTGTGGAGTAGCTGGTGAAATGAATTTCCACTTCGTATCATCATTGGCAATTACATCTGCGGCATGTCTAGTTGACTGCTCAATTGCTAGCTGCATGTCCTTCTCCATCTTGGTTTTGGAGCCAACAAAGTTCGTACCATTGTCGGAAAATTTTTCTTTGCAATGGGTGTGACGTGCTACGGACCTTTAAAAGGCTGCCAAAAAAGCGTCTGTGGTCATATCACTAAACAATTCAAGATGAATAACCTTTACTAACAATGAACAATGTATGCCTTAAGCGATCTAGTACCATGTCCTTACGACATTTTTATCAAAATTGCTTCAGCGCAGCACGCGGACCTGCGGTAGGTTTCCCATTAGCTGTTTGGTTACATCACGCACACTTGAAGTACCTGCGATTACTAGACTGCGCAGTATTTTTGGTATTAATTATTCAGTATTGCGTCTGGATATAGTTCAATGTTAAAGTCGTGCCTCCGTGGAGCTTTTGACGATGAGCATGGTCGATGATCAGATTTGGCAGATGATGTTTTTGAGGCAGCAAAATTTGATGGTTTGCATCTGGTGACGTTCCAGACTTCTGGATCCTTCCTAGAATGCGTAGAACTGCCAGCTTATCTAGAAATAGGTGTAGCTTTAGTAGCTTACTTGATCTGCTAAACGGTTCAGCATTTTTAATTGATTGTACAAACCCTGCAATTTTTAATGAATCGTAAGCAAAAAACAGTTACCCTAACTTGCTGTATGAAGGTATTGCTGCTGCTGCTGATTTCAGCCTAAACAATCATACAACACTAATTCATTTTTTTTTTTGGTTGTAATTAGTATCCTGAGTTGATAATAAGTGAATTGCCTACGATGGATGATGGTTGAAGCCGGAATTCCAGTTAATTGATGCAACATATTGCTATTTGCTGAAATGGGACCCTTATTTGCAAGGGAACATAACATTGTATCCAAGCAGTCATGTTTTAACCAGCATTCAGTTCATTGGGAGTCGCGCATGACTGAGTTACAAAAACTAAAAGATCCTGAGGGGCCAGCATTCAGTCTGAAAGGTTTTCTAACTTGATTTAAAAGAAAAAAATCCCCGTGACAACACCAGCTGAAAATGGAAATTTCTCGTAGGTACTCTTATTAACCGACTCCCAAAAGAAAGAAGGTTATCAATTCATTACCAATAATTTTTTTATTGCTTTTTTCATGTATGTAAATAGTTACTTTTAAAGTCAAACACGGTTTAAAGAAAATATTCAGTTGTACAAGTATATATATATATATATATATATATATATATATATATATATATATATATATATATATATATATATATATATATATATATATATTCCAATGTAAGCCAATACAAACGTTTCCATGAAAATATATTCAGCATTTCAGTTGCTACTAAAACAGCGAGCCTCGCTAACTTTTTGACGTTTGTGGGACGCCATATTAAGTTTTAACGTTTGGTTTTGGATAATTTTTAACTTATGTCTGTTTTAAAGTCTCGTCAACCGTTGTGTCAAGCCTCGCTCAAATTGGAGTTTTACTCTTGACAGGAGAAAAGTTTTCGATTTTTAAGGGAAAATTGCAGGTAAAAAAGTATTAAGTTTTGAATTTTTGACCTTTTCTATTTTTTAACCAGCTTTTAAAGGAAAGAAGGTTGTCAGTTTTTCGCATTTATTTTTTTTTGCTTTTTTTTATGTACCTTCACGCATATCTTCTGAACGCAGATTGATAGAACCGTAGTGTTTTCGGCAAATGTTATGTATTTCTATCTATTAGGTCCCAGTTAAAGGACAACAAAATTAAATAGTGGTAAAGGAATTTTACCGATAAAACTTAAAAACTTCCTACTTTCACCCCGATTTTTCAGCATAACATATTGACGCATATAAGGATTTTGACTGTAGGGATGTCAAATGAAAAACAACATATTGAACCAAAAAATTTTAAGACAAAAAAATAAGAAAACCGGATTCAAAACGCGCTTAAAAGGATGGAATAAATTGTATGGAAGCGGTGCCTTAATTTTTTCCTGTATACGATGCACTTCAATCATTTTTACCGGAAATAATCAATAAATTAATGCAAGATCCAGCATAAATGCTAGAATACAGGATAATTCAGAGCAATATACATAATTGGATGAAATTTCATAATTGCTTATATGTTTACGTTCGCCCTTCGCTTACTGAGGAACTTATCCTTTTCACAATAATAAGGATTGAATAACTGTAAATTATAGAGCTTTTTGCCATTTGAAAACTGATTGGCTACTTTCTAAGTAATTTATACATATTATGCCCAGAAATCTAAAATTAGTGATGATAAGACGACGATAGTTTTCCTTCTATAACTGATCATAACTTTAAAGATGAATAGGAACATGCATAGTTGAATTTCTATTTAACTATAGGACATCATTTTCATGCAAATTACGTGCTATATTTTACTGAAAAGAAAGCGGGGGGGGGGTAACGAAGAAACTTGAGCTAGTGAAACGGTTAAGAAGGATCTTTTTAGGTAAAGTCGTCGTTTGGTTCAACGCATCCAAGTACTCATCATCACATCAATCATATCTTTCGCACTGGGCTCAATGTCCAATCATCTGATTTGCCACGCACTTAATTGCCGCTTTCACATTCAGTCACAGCTCTTTGATTGTTATCATACTACAATAGCTGGAGCGAAAAATTAGAATTTAGTATATATGAAGGTATTGAATTGTTTATCAAAATGAGAGCAAAAATGCCAAAATAACATAAAATTTGCAATGGACAGCAAAGCGTGGTATGTACTGAGTTTAAACCCCAAAGATAGCAGCTAGTATCAAAGTGCGAGAATTGGAGAGAAGCTGCAAACTCTATCGTCAAGAGTGCACCTTACGGTCTTTTCAATTATGATGTCTGCATATTTTTGCTCTTTAAAACCAGAAATGCACCTCTATGGTCACAGAAACCATGGGTCTAAAGGAGCAGATGCCTCCAATAATTTTGATCAAGAATATCTCTCTGATCACAGCAACTAAAGTAGCTAAGAAGCAGGTATTTCAAACAACAGCAATTGAAGGACTATCGAAGAAGTTAAACAGGACTAAAATAGTGTCCAAATACAAGTAAGGTCATTCTACTAGTTGAACTGAATCTTTCTATTCAACAAATATTAACCATTTTGAATTAATGGACCTTTTCGCCATAAAAGTGGCCTCTTGGTTATAAGTTCCATTAACAAGGACTAAGGCTGGTAAGACTGAAAGCGAGGAAGGCTGCAGATCCAGATGGTATTCCGACTGAGGTGTTGCAGCTTGTACTTGTATATCACCATTGTCGTGACTTACTACTCAGCACATTCAACGCTTGCCTACAAGATGCGGTTTTCCCAGTACGATGGAAGGTGGCGAGGCTCGTGCTGATCAGCAAGAGGAAGGAAAATCGTGGATCGTCGTCTGCATACCGCCTGTTATGCATGCTAGACACGGCTGGAAAAATGCTAGAGAAACTCATCAAAGTAAGACTTACTGACACGATCCGTACTGCTGTGGACCTATCTTCTCGGCAGTATGGCTTTAGAGCAAGACGTTTCACCGTTGATGCGATTGCGGAGGTGGTGAATGCGGTCCAAAAGGCAGAGGCATATAGTCGCACCAAGCGACGGATCGTCCTGTTGGTGACGCTCAACGTCAGGAACACCTTCGATTCCGCCAGATGGGTGGATATTCTGGATACGCTGGAAAACTCTTTTCAAGTTCCTGAATATCTGTGGGTTTTGAGGGACTAGCTGAAGGACCAAAGCCTGCTTTACAATACGACACAGGGCCAACCTTCGTTGGCCATTCCATACTTCAATGGAAGTTACTTTGGGTGTTGCCCAGGGATCTATCCTAGGTATAGACCTGAGGGGTGTATTTTACGATGGGCTACTGAGACTGGGGATGCCAGATGAGTCGTATTGGATCGGCTATGTGTATGATGATGCGGATCTTGTCACTGGACACACCGACAACTTAGGCTAGTTATGCTAATGCACAGAGTGAGAGACTGGATGACTGCTCGTGTGTTCAGTTTAGCACTGTAGTAAGCTGAAGTGGCTATTTTGACAAAAAAGAGAATCCCTAGAGTAAGGATGATCGGTATTGGAGAAACATTTATCGAATCAAAGCCAGCAGTGAAGTACCTGGTGCTACTGATCGACCTGAAGATGAGTTTCTCTGAGCAAACCAGGGCAACGGCTGAGAAGGCTGCTTCGGGAGTATCGGCTCTGAGTCAACTTATGGGCGTCGTAGGGGGACCCAGCCCATCAAGAAAGCACCTTTTGATGAGTGAGTTAGCTCCAATGTACGGAGCAGAAATATGGGGCGACGTTTTCAGTAAGGAGGTATACCAAAAACGCCTGGCATAGGTACAAAGAAGCGGAGCACTGAGGATTGCATCTTCGTATCCGACAGTCTCTGACTCGGCGGTGAGAGTTATTGCAGGTGTAATACCTGTCACCCTCCTTGCTAGAGAGCGCCGCGCTATTTACTTGCGCCGAAACGAGGATGCGAGGGAGATGGTTCTCCGCGAGGAGAAACAGCGCTCGCTCAACGATTGGCAGCATTCTTGGGTCAATTGCACGAAGGGTGCGCCTCATCCCGGATGTGAGACCGTAGCTAAATCGAAGGCATGGTGAGATTGACTTCTATCTGACCCAGCTTTTGAGTGGGCATGGGTGTTCTCGGTCTTATCTGATAAGTTACGGTCCCAGGAGGGGAGGACAATGCCTGCCACACAGGAAGATGGGAGAGCTCATCCCGGATAATATAGTCGCAGTGATGCTCAAATCGGTTGACAAATGGAACCAGGTGGCACATTATGCTCGTGCAGTCCTAAAATATAAAAGGGACTCACATTAGCCGAGGGCGCTGGGGCTGGGGGATCGCTCTTCTGGCACTTCCTCTTCCCCTCTCCTCTCCCGCTAGAAAAGGGATCCCCCAGCTTGAAGGCGCCTCACGGCGTATTAAAACGAAAACTGGCCCGAAGTAATGTGTCAAACGGTTCCAGGCTGGGTTCTCAGGTTGACAGGGGAGTGTTTAGTGGGTATTCCAGTCGCGCATAAGAGTTCCGCACTCTGTGCATAAATGGCATTCACCCCCACCACAAAAAAAATGATTCAAGGAAACTCCCTCTGATTATCACGGTTTTGCGACCTCGCACACATCAATCAATCCTGGAAGCCAAGGCCTAGCTTGGGCTGTCGCACCATAGTTGATGATGAAGCGTATTGAAAAATAATACAAGCATGGATATATGTAGAACCTTTAAAATCATTTCCTTTGTAACAGTGGCAGGCTCTTGCTAGATACTTTCGTTTATTTTGAATCTATTTGGCTTAACCAAGCATGCAATAAGATAATCGCCCATTTTGTCTACAACTTGTAGTAATCGTCCAGTCCGCCGAGGCAAACTGCTCGAGAAACCTTCAAAAAAAGGACAGCAGGAGTAGAGAAGAAATGAAAAGAGGTGAAAATGTGATTATTGAAATCGTCATACATTCTGTGTAGTTCACTGTTTCGTGTTCTAATGTTTCAATTATTTAGAGTTAAAAAAATGACTATCGTGTCCGATTGTAGCTGTACATCAGAAAACTCTGCAAGTAAGTTGTCAGTTGTTGTTGTCGCAGTGCTATCACTTCACGAGCTAAGGATGGAGCAACAATAGAGGATCTTCGCAATGATTATTTTGTATATACCGGTGAAAAAGTTCCTTACATCGAAGGCATATGCGATACCTTGCTGGAAATTCCAGGCGTTGTAGGTTACAAAAACCAAAATAGCACATCTGTATTTAACATATTTTACACCCGCCCTAAATACCAGCATATCCTCAATATGGTACGAATTCAAACCCCTAGCCATAAGGGAGAACACCAAACAAACATGATTTCATATAACAAATACGTTTATATGAGAACAAAAAAAAATGACATGAAAATTGAATGATTAAAAACAAAAAAAAAAACCAAATGGTAATTCAATATGCACAAGAAATGCAACGAAAAGTAAATCGACGGCATTTGCAAATACAAACATTGTGTTTGCCTTGCAGTTTTTTTCGAAAACTTCTTACTTATTCATTAAAAGCAGCTCATTGGAAACACCCGAAAACATACATACAAACCTACAATAATAATGTTTATGGTTGATCGATCTGCTTATGACAGATTAAAGCAAACAAAAAGTGCAATCAAAAAGATTTCTCCATTTAAACATCAAACATATTGTCATGGGGATGATTCCATTACGGCGCGAGAACGAGAGGTGCAAGTTTGGTTTCGTCAACGACGAGCAGTTTAGTGATTGGTGGCAATAAAGAGTTGGTGGCTGGCCGCGAACGGCAACAATTGTTGTGGGCATGGAAAAAAAGGAAATTTTGCAAAAAGAGTGTTGGAATGTAAAGTTCAGAGAAAATAGACGCCGCGCACCAGAGAAAAACGAAATTTCACGGAACACGGAAAACTTTGACCGCATTTTTTGATTCGAGATCGAAAAAAAGATTTGGATTACTCTTCTTTTCGTTTATTTTTTTATGTGCTCGCCGTCACCTCTAGATTCAGCCAACTCTAACGAAGAGTTAGCATTTTCGTGCACAGTGCCTGCAGAGGTTTTTGGCGTGACCCGTAATCGCAAGGAAAGATTAGAAAAAATATTTGGAATGTTTTTCCGCCAGTGTGCGGAGTGTGACAGAGACTTTCACCGAGCAAAAGGTATTCAGAGGGTGAAGAGAAATAGGGTAAATTCCGTTCTTAAAACCAAGCGAATCATTCTGAAATGGAAATTGCAGACAAAAACGACCGAATATAGTGGGGTGTGGTTCTGTACAGGGAATTTTCGGGTTGTGTGAAGAGGAATATATCGTAAGTAGCGCGGCAAACGTTAATTGTAGTAAACAAAAGACGCGGAAGTACGAAATTTGTTTTAAAGCATTTGTGTGTATGCCTAGAGAAACTATATTTGAGAATTCTCCTCACGTAAATGTCCCATCCTAAGATTTCAAGGTTGTCGAGAAATTTGTAGCTTGTTGGTTAATATTCAGCTGTATGTTTAAGTGGTAGATATTGCCGTTGAGTGTGCCAAATTTTGGCTACATGGTTGCAGTGTGATCGACCTTTTTTTGAGGAATCCACATTATCCACTGTCGTCTATTTTTTTTAAAAACACCGTCGTGCTGCAACTTATATAAATTAATGTTAGAATTGCGCTTAGATTAATTTAATAGGAAATTTGAATGTCTATTTAATCCGATAGTGATAAAGCAAGCAGCAAAGTTAAAAGATTTGAGAAAAAGAGAGCAAAATATAAAGGAATCCTTGGATGCTACGTGGCTCGTGTGCTTATTTTTATAACAAAAATTGAAGACGATCATAAGCCAATCGATTTCCTGTCCGTAAGAGGCAATAATATCAAACATCCTCAGAGGGATAACATGTGCTGTTCCGGGCAATCCCGAGGCTATTTCAACCTGCTCCCTATATCGATTCATCGTCCCGACCTAAAATGTTTCCATTGATTCTTGAGTTTACAACAAAAATATATATAAATTATTATTCTGATGCCATCGGTTAATTCATACTATTTTGTTAATTCATTTTTCTATAACATGCTCCATTTTCTTATTAAAAATTTTCTCTTTGAACAATATTTGGGAAACCTCTTCCGGCTTAAAAAAATGTGAAGTGGAATTTGCATTAACAGTTGACGGGTGAAGGAAATTTGTAAAAACATATTTTTTATATAAAATTAAGGAAATAGAAATAATGATGTGTAAATAGTTATATTTAACATTCGGCTTTTCGATTTTGAATCCCGATCGGGTATAGGATCCGCCACGTTGGCGCTCATCCGCTTATAAGCTAGTCGTCGGGTGAGCTTTCCCCATTTTTCGTTGTTGCTCTCGCAGGGATGCTTGGCCTTCCACAACCGATATGGGCTAAGGCAGCATTTTTGGATTTTGATCCGGTTGGGAGCGGTGCGCGGGGGTACCACCACCACCTAGATGCCCACTCTTTATTTGTGAGCCATGATCGTCCTCAGCAAGAACGAAATCGTCTTAAGTATCGCGTGCGGCAAATTAGTTATCCGAAGTCGTGCGTCTCACTGTAATCCCTTTCGGCAGGTTACTTCGGCCATTGGCACTTTTTTTTCACCAGCCAATCAGTTGTGCCTTTTTGACTCCGGCCAACGCATAAATTGTATGCGCAAAGATATATTGTACTGGGGCCTTGCGCTGTGGAGAAAGAACTCGCCCCACAACCCCGCAAAGCTAGCTTGCCAGTGCATTGACGCATCCCCAGACAAAGCCATTTTCAGCGTAGCACTGATTACGCTCGCTGAGGCGGCAGAACACCACTGCAGTCCTTAACGGACATTGATAATATCCCAAAATCACTACAAACTCAGTTATTTTCTATTTAAAAATAGTTGTATGCTTATTAATTACGGCCTGGATCTTTGAAAGTCTTATTAAGACTTTTCGAAGATATCAAGGAGAGACCATTTTTCATACTCGCATTTTCTTCTTCCAGCATACTCTTTAAATTTAACCTATTATTTGGAAATTAACTCTTATTTAATCTATACTAAACTTGTATCTCCAAAAACATCATTTCGGAAATAGAATGTTTTCCATTTGTCATGCCTTTTAAATATTCTTTGTACTGACTAATTTGCTCATGAGCAGCATCATTGCAATTTTAATTTTCAACTATTCCATTTGTTTCAATATATATACTGGTAACGAACTTTCCTTCTACTTTTCTTAATTCTCCTTCAACATCATAGATGGAATAATTTATAGAACAACTTGACAAAACTTCAATTCATTGGTATGCACGAGTCTAATCCATGCAGAAAATTCACCGAGGAAACTTTCGTTACTCGACAGAACTAGAATTTCGCATACTTGCTCAAACACACATATACTTTGACATCCACAACTACTGATAAATTGAAATTACGAACGAATGAGTCCGTAGTTTAAGCAATTCTGCTGAATCCTACTTAGCCTGCAAAGTTTCTTTACTCGCCCCAGATATTCGTACATGTAGAGCTTTTTATTTGCAGTTGTTTTTGCTGAGGTTGTCGCATGTTCTTTTTTCTTCTTATCATTCTCAGTGGTCCAAGAAGCTAAAAGTTACAAATCTTTGGGTTTTCTAAATACTAAGAATATTGAAGGTTCATGGAGTGAATAATAAAAAGATGGTGATTTCCATCAATTACTTCTTGCAATTTTGAACGCAACTTTTCAATTGAAAACTGTGGAGGAGTTAGCAAATCTGTTAATGCCGAGAGTTGAATTCAGAAGTAATGAGAGTTCTGTTCAGAGTTTTGTACTACTCACAAAACTCAATTCAAATCGATTTTACCTGTCCATCTATCCATTTCTGTATCATGACAGTTTTTTACCGTAACTAAAGTATTAGCAGTACAGAAACCAAACTTCGATTGTTGGACAGGAATGGTGACCCATAGGTGATTTGAATATAAATTTTTTTCCTCCAGGATCTTAAGAGGGACCGTTTAATTTTTTTATCGAAGTTAGCCGTGTAAGGAGTCAAATGAGAAGTCTTAATGATTTCATGAGTACAATCCTAAATATATTTGGAAAACTGTGAATTTCCTAAATTTTACTACCAAAGATTGGGTAAATTTTAACTTCTGAGGCATTTCGTAGCTTGGGGAGATATAAGCAAGGCTGGCATAAAAAATAGGGGACAACGCATGGCTATCATCGGCTTTATCAAAAAGGACGCCCAGCAATTTCTCAATGAGGATAAAGTAAGAAAAGTCTGGGTCGTTTGCAGGATACGGTAAAGACCAGCGCCTGTTCAATGTTTCAAATGCTTTGGCTATGGTCATGAAAGCCGAATTTTCGATGCTGAGTGATCAACACCACGATAAAAGTTCTGCATCATGGTATCCTGACAAAACGAGTACTGCTGTCATCTGGGTTCAGAGCAGTGATTTCCAGGTGCAGGGCTGTGGACAAGGGGGGATGTTTTAGTGTGGGTTTGGTACCCAGAGAACTTATTAGGGGGGACTTCAACGCTAAAGTAATTAAATGGGACATGCCTCAATCAGACTCGCGGATAAAATTAATCCTAGAGATGGCGGCCAGGATGGCGGTCGTCATACTAAACACCGGAAATATGAAGAATTTTCACCGTATTGGCTACAAAGGCTTCATCCTGGAGGAGATATTCGCGTCCGAGTCCTTAGTATGGAGTATAAACAATAGGAGAGTATTAGAGGATTACTCTTCCAGTGATCATCAGTGCATTCTGCTTGATATCTACGATGTTGTCTTCTGACGTCCGTGCTTTAATCTTCTACAATAGGGTGCATGGACGTCGAGAAGTTCACCGAGGTGCTCAACGCAGGTGCTCCGCCGCAGGAAGATTCGCAGGAGATAGAGAAACTGGCAGCTCAAGATGTCGTGAAGTCAAGTAGGAGCGTCATCATGACTTCTTGCAACGCTTCTGCCCCCCGTCAAAAACACCGGCAGGACAAGCCCCTATTGTACTAGTGGTCGACTGACATCGCTGAAAAGTGAAGAGAGTGTCACCAGCTTTGCTGTGAGGCTCAGCGGGCATAGAATCGTGACGAGGCTTGCAACCGGGTAGCAGCATATACGTTGGCCAGAAAAAGTCTTCGTAAATTTAATGATGATAGAAGCTCTAGTGGATAATGTGAACAAGGACCCGTAGCGCCTTAACCATAAGCTAGTTATGCGGAAATTTGGTGCATAGTAGATTTCATTTATGAAACAGATAAGATGGATGAGATAGTGCGGGCGCTCTTCCCAGTCTATCCCGTCCGCGTTGACGCTGTCCACGGTGAAACAACAATCCAGTGTCCACTCTTCACACAGCCGGAACTGAAAGAGGTAGTCCTTCCGTTGAATGCGAAAGGCACTCCATGTCTGATGGGGTTCCAGATGAGGTGCTGCAGCTTGTCCATCTTGACCTGCTACTCAGTACATTAAATGCTTGCCTTCGGGTCAGGGTTTTCTCAGGACAATAGAAGGTAGTGAAGCTCGGGCTGATCAGCAAGGGGAAGGAAAATCCCGAACTGCCATCGACATACAATCCGTTATACGAGTACATACTAGAGACTGCTGAGAAAGAGCTAGTAAAACTCAACTCAGTGACGTCACTTGTGCAGCTGGGGACCTGCAAAGGTGGTTCGATAAGTACTTAACCTACAAAAGAAAAAAAAATTTTTGAAAAGGTGATCATTTATTTCTTAGCATAATCTCCTCCTAGCTCGATTCACTTAGCCCAGCGACGCTCCAACTTCTTTCACGAGTTCTGTACAGTAGTCCTCCGTAACACTAATGATCTTCTCATTCGGCTCAAATTTCTACCGAGCGAGTGACTTTTAAAAGTTGGGAAGCAAAAACAGGTCACACTTGGCTAAATCTGGAGAATACGGTGAATGGGCTGGCAGTTTGTAGCCCGATTTGGCCGTGGCTATGGCGGATGTGTGAGCCGGTACGTCGTTATGATGAAAGAGCACTTTTTCTCGCCAGCTTAATGAGATCTTTTTTCTGCAATCCAGAGCCAATTAGGCCCCAAAATCTGGGATAGTAGAGCCTTTTAACCGTTGTGTTCTTCTTCAGGTAGTCGATGCCAATCATACCTTCAAAATCCGGGAAAATAGTGGCCATCAGCTTTCTAGCCGATAGGATAGTCTTTGCCTTCTTCAAAGCACGTTCACTAGGTGAATTCTGCTGTTTCCAGTAGTGCCATGTTTTGTCAACGGTCACAAAACAATGTAGAATTCCTTTGGATTGCGCTTAAACAGTATAAAATACTGCTCTGAAGTGGTCTCACGGTTGCGTTTGTTGTCCAGAGTGAGCAAATGGGACACCCACCGCGCCAACAGCTTTCTTATGTCCAAAATTTCATGCCAGGTATGACCCACATGGTCTGTTGAGATGCCTACTGTCTGAACTATCTCGTGCACCTTCAATCGGTGGTCTGCCAATACGAACTCGTGGATTTTTGTCACGTTATTCTCCATGGCAGCCGTTTTTGGACCACTACGTTCAAACTTACTAAGCCAACTTTTTTTCGGTCGCCATTGCAGGAGTAGAGTCACTGTACCCATCGTCTAAGAGCTCTTTCATGTAACTGCGTGGTTTCCCTTCCAAAAACAGGAATCGAATTACCGATCAACATTGCGTTGTCTTCATTCATCTAAAATCCGCGGATTCCACACTTGGTCAAAGCAAAACTATGAGCCCAATATGGCTAAAAATTTTAACAGCAGCTATCCACATGAATGTACTGCACGTTAGTGAATCTCCCTTGCGATACTGTAGCCATCGGGTGATGTGGCCAAGTGCTTAACGGATCGTCCTCATATTTTCTCGGCAGTACGGCCTTAAAGCAAGACGTTCCATTATTGATGCGTTTGCAGAGATGATGATAGCAGTCCAAAATGCAGAAGTATATAGCTATACCCAGCAACGGATCGTTTTGTACGTGACACTTGACGTTAGCACCTCTTTCAACTGCTCTAAATGGGTGGATATTCTGGATTTGGTGGAAAACTGTTTTCAAGTTTCAGAATATCTAATGCAGTTTCTGAGAGATTACCCGAGGGACTGAAGCCTGCTTTACGCCACGACACACGACCGAAAGAAGAATGGCAGTTCCTTCGGCTGTTGCCCAGAAATATATCCTTGGTCCAGACCTGTGGAAAATGTCTAACAAGGGGCTACTGAGACTAGAGATGTCAAAGGGTTTGCGCTTGATCAGCTGTGCGGATGATGTTGCGGCTCTGGTTGCTGTCGTTGAACAAGCACAACTTATGCTAGGTATGTTAGTGCACCGTGTGAGTGACTGCTCGTGGGTTCAGTTTAGTATTGGAGAAAACTGAAGTGATCATCTTGAGAAAACATAAAACAGAAAATCCCTAGAGTAAGGATGATAGGTACTCGAGACATACTAATCAAATCGAAGCCAGTGGTGAAGTACCTGGGGCTACTGATCGACTCAAAAATTGATGTGGCAATAAATGTGGAAGGGCTGGCCCTGTTGTTATTCGATTCGGCTCTCGAGTATGTCATAAAAATGCTACCTATCAATACACAAGGTACATTACTACACAAGTCGAGCCAAGTAGTAGCCTATGTGGACGACATTAACATTTTGTCACGGTCATTAATAATTGCTAAAGAACTCTTCCTGAAACTCGACAGCGAATCAAAACTAGTAGGGCTATAAATCAATGAGAATAAACCAAAGTTCATGATGCAGTCGAGAAAAATACCTCAAGTATACAAAATATCACAATCGGTGAATACAATATCCAAAATGCTGGCGAATTTGTGTATCTAAGCGCTTAAATAACGAGAACCAGTACAGAAAGAGACGAAATAGGTTCAAGAATGCATCTCATAAATAATGTATTTTATTTAATTTTGACGACCTTGAAGACCAGCTGTATACACAGGAAAACAAAGCTCCAAGTATACAACTCTGTGATAAGACCTGTGTTGGGCTATGGGTGTGAAACATGGACCCTATCTCAAGCATCCGCAAATATATTGAACGCCTTCGAGCAAGGGGTCCTTAGGTGGATAATCGGAGCAAAGCTAGATGGGGACCAATGGTGAATTCGATGCAACTATGAGCTGTATGAAATTTTTGATGAATCGGAGGGCTCAACAATCGTAAGACTGCAGAAGCTACAATGGGCAGGCTACATGAATCGTAGGGATGAACAATGGATACCTAAAAAGGTATTTGTTGGGAGAACTGAAGGACAAAGACCAGTGAGGAAACCGAGAAAACGCTGGTCAGACTCGGTCGACGAAGAGAGTTCATCGCTCCTCGGGTTTCGAAATTGGAGGACGCCGTCAATGGATCGAAACATTTGGAGGTGCTATTTGGAAGGAGCGAAGGCTTGAGAGGAGCTGTAGTGCTACGAAGAAGAAGAATGAGGGAGCAAGTTTTTTCCGAAATACGTTTTTGTTGTGATTAAATCAAATAAATTAGTTTAGTTAAATAAAGGGTATTTCGCACTACTAATAAAAATAATTGAACCTTTTCACTACAAAACCTGGAATATGAACAAGTCACAAGTATCAATTTTTACATTTTCGGTGTTCTACGTAAAAACTTTAGATACGATTTTTAAATAGATAGCTTAAAACACATGCAACTACTGCAAAGCATGAAAGCATTCTTGATTTATGTAGATAAAGAGATAAACTAGGTGAAAAAAATAAACCATGGAACACTAACATTAAACAAATAATGAGTCTTATGGTCTCCTTTTTTTGTGATTGGGAGGCGGTCACTATTTATGCCCAGAGTTTGGGGCTCCTATGCTCTCAAGAATGCAACTGGAATACCCACTAAATACCTCCCCTATCAACCTGAGAACCCAGCCTGGAACCGTTTGACACATTACTTCGGGCCAGGTCTCGTTTTGTTACGCCATGAGGCGCCTTCAAGCTGGGGGATCCCTTTCCTAGCGGAAGGGGAGAGGAGAAGAGGAAGTACCAGAAGAGCGATCTCCCAGCCCCAACGCCCCCGGCTGCTGTGAGTCCCTTTTATCTTTTAGAACTGCCCAAGCATAATGTGCTACCTAGTTCCATTTGTCAACCGATTCGAGCATCGGCGTAACTATATTATCCGGTGTGAGCTCTCCCGCCTCCCTGTAGAGTTCCCTACGCACCCTGACCCATTTTGTACACACGTCTCCTTTAGATGCATTGGGTGTGACAACCCCTACGATTGCCGGCTATTCCCTTATCTAGACCAGCTATCGGGCTGCAGTCTTTTTTTGGGGTTCGTTTGCATTTTAGGAACTCCTGCTAAGGTCGATTAGTTTTTGCATTTGAACTCATGTGCTTAGTTTTTGCATGTGAACTCAATCTTCGATATTGATCATTTGGTTGGGAGGACCCGTGTTATGCCAGGAATATCCGGCTACCCCAAATTCCCAAATTTTTATCAACTCTGCCGATGAAAACAGCAACTGACCTTTGTCACTAAAGACAAGCCACTCACAGTTTGTATGCGTGTAATTGTTTTTTTTTTGTTTCTTTTTTAGGGTTTTGTAAAATAATTTTACAAAACCCTTCTAAAATCGCGTCCTATCTGTCCGTCTGTCCGTCTGTCTGTCTGTCCGTCCGTCCGTCCGTGTGTCACAGCAGTTTTTCTCGGAAACTACTTAAGCTAGAAGCATCAAATTTTGGACGTAGGTGTAAAGTGGTGCTATCTTCAAAGTTCAACTGCAAAAAAATTTTATAAGGTATTTTAGGGGGATCTCCCCATGTAGGGGAGTGACCCCCCGAAAAAAAAATTTCATTGAAGGTAGCCGATATGGGTATCAAATGAAAGGTCTTGATGAGAACTTTGCAAAACAGGTCTTAGTGTGGCAAAGTTTTCTTCGAGGGGCGCACAGGGAGGGGAAATACACGAAAAATTTGTGTCCCCCCCCTCGCGATCGGACACCTGTGATCCGAAAAATCTGAAAAAAATCAAGAATGTAGGCCTTGATGAGTACAATAGCAACAAATACGTGAGAAGTCGCAATTCGCTCAACTTTGTTAGTAATAGTATGATTTATCGATTTTATGTTTTCTTGAATAAAATCTTAGCGAAACCCTTAAATTCAATGAAATTCAGTACGCAGATGACTATTTATAAGGTTGATTACTCCTGCAAGTTTCATAAAGATTGAATTATATTTAGCGAAGTTATAGCGGTTTGAATTTTCCTGTATTACTATGGAACAATATGCGCTGCATATATTACTATGGCAACATCTGGCTATGGAACAACATGCGCGTTTTACCGACTCAGACACTACAGTTTTGCTAGGATTTGCATGAAAATTTCAGGAATGATAGGTGTCATGCGTATCTTTGAGAATCGGTTCAGCTAGTGGTATCAGTAATTGTAAAACAAGATAGTGGCTGTTTTAAATGCGAAGATTGAATAATTTTGAGTTATTTTGCCCCAATTTCAACGTTTCAGGTGCATGCATTGTACACTTGATTCAATTTAATGAATGACTGAAGATGAGTACCTACAATTAATACTCATAAGTGAAACAAGTCAAGGAGGCAGGAGAGAGCTCCTAGCAAAAGGGTTTTGTAACAACTCTAGGATTCGAAAAAGTTGGCTATTAATCGATGATAACAGTACAGCAGAGCGGCCCCTGAAAAAAAATTCATCAAACGTAGCTGATATGAGTATGAAATGAAAGTTTTCATGGGAGCTTTTCAAAACAGTTCTTAAACTGTCAGTTTGTGCTTCAGTGGGGCACAGGGGGGAAATACATGAAAAATGTGTTTCCTCCCTCGCGAATGGTCATCTGAAATAATTATCAAGGGAGATATTTATGAGTATAACAATAACAAAACCTCAGAAGTCGAAATTCGTTCAACTTTGTTAATAATAGTATGATCTTCGAATTTCATAGTTTCTCCAATAAAATCGTCATTGACATGCTTCTTGACTTTATTGAATCTGGTGACTGCATTTTGAAAATTGAATACAAAACCCTTCTGACATGAGCGTAGGTCTGTTTACCCTACTTGTTTCTCCTGTTTTACAACAGGATTCACAGATGTGTACTGTGGAAATTGAAAAGTATGTCCTAATCGGAACTTAACCAGCGTTGAGCCACTCTGCCCTCTTTTGGGACCAGCGATGATGGATAATTCAATGACTCAAGACTGTAAAACTGTCCATCAAGGGGTGATTAGTTGAATTAATTAGATGAGGGGGTGTTAGCAATATACTTTGAGGATAATTGATAGGGAGGGACCACTTGACCCTCTATAATCCTTTGACGACCATGCCGACACATGTGTCCCAAGGCTAAAATTAACAAAAAATTATATAATTTTTTGAAGCGAATGCAATCTTATTTGTTGCACATCAATTCTTTTTTGTTCTTTTTATTTTATTACCACTGGCAATTAATTATGGGTATAACCGTTATGTTTTTATGGATATTCGAATTTGACATATCGTTCAGCGTAGAGGACGCTCATTGTGCAAAAGTATTCTGGAGTGTAAAAGTGATTTTAGATATTCCACAGTGTAAAATAATCATTGCCTAGTAAGTAAATTTTCATTGAGTACAATAGTTAAATCACCATTCTTGTTTTGTGCATTGAAAAGTCATCATAAACATAAAGTGATACATCTGTCCCAATGACCTTAGAGAACTACTTTGTATGCTGAGTTGTTTATTTGGGTCAAAGATGATTTTTGTCAAAGTCTTTTATTTATGCATATTGATGCAAATTACGGTTTGTAAGGGAGGCAAAGAATTTGAAGTTAGGTAAAACGAAGTCTATTAGATTTTATTGGTGGACAACAGTAACGATGAAGACAATTTAGAGCTTGATAAAGAAGACTAAAGATTTCTAACACGGGATGACGGTGAAGGAATTATTGATATCGAGATTAAACTTCACGGTCCAAGAAGACTGTCACTTTCAACGTCTACTGCAAAACATGTTGCTGAAAAGTTTTGCGACCATCTAACTGTTTTCAAGTGGAAAGAAAGGAAATACATACTAAATATTTTTCGTGATATGTATTATGAATTTAGTAAAGAGCTCTTCTATCAAGGCATTGAAGGCGGTAAGTTGACTCCTTTTGAAGTCTTTTGTTCATCAACAAATTTTGACGATTTGGTTCAATACATACATAGTCTCAGAGACAATATGGTACGCTCACCAAAATGGAATGGCATTCACTATTGAAACCGAAGATATAAAAGCATTTATTGGTATGAATTTGATTATGGGCTATCATATCTTGCCATAATTGAGAGATTACTAGTCTACAGAATCAGATATGACAATACTTTTCATATCCAATGTTAAGCCTAGGGCTCAATTCAAAGAAATACGATGAAACTTATACTTATGTAACGACGAAGAACCAAGTAATACAAACAGTCCCAATAACAATAGAGCATACAAAATTCGGCCAATAATATAACACTTCAAAACTTCGTTTGAGAGTGCTCTCTATAAAAAACCAGCTATCGATCGACAAGTACATGACCAAATTTAAAGGGCATCATATATTAAAACAATACATAAAAAACAAGCCTGTCAAGTGAGGCTTCAAGTTATGGTTCAGATGTGATGCAGCAACAGGTTACCTGTTTGAATTTGATTTATATACAGGTAAATCAAAGTCTGCATCTGAGTATGGGTTAGGTGAAGCAGTAGTATTGCAGCTTACAAAAAAAGCTGCGAGGCTTCGGCTGTAAAATTTGCTTTGACAACTTCTTTACAAATTCGCCACCGGATATACCGAGAAACCTACACCAGATTTTCGAATTTTGATTTTGAAATATTATTTATTATAATGGATAATTCTGAATAGCTAAACCTTCAATTACGTTATGGTCCTGAAAGGGTTAAGTATTGTCTAATATTTGTAGCTTAATTTTAGTCTACTGACCAGTGATATGTCAGAAGTATCTTAAGATTTATTAACATTTAATTAAAAAACGAATATAATTTGGAAATAAATCGAATTTATGAAAATTATAATTTAGGATATTTTGTAGTACTTGTATCATCCAACACACTTGACAGTGAGTTTTTCGATGCACCAAAAGTGTGCAGTTGTGGTTCCTTAGGAGGTAGAAGAAGGAGACAGAAGATACGAAGGAGACAGAAGATAAGAAGAAGACAGAAGATAAGAAGGAGACAGAAGATTGGAAGAGAAGGAAGTCGAAGGCAGAGGGAGATAGCGAATAGGAGAGAAGTAGAGCGAGAGGGAAGATAGGAGAGTAGAAGGTAGAGCAAGACAGCAGATAGAGCGAAATAGAAGAAAATAGAGTGAAAGAGAAGAACATAGAGCAAGTAAGAAGACAGCAGATAGATAGAGCGAAATAGAAGAAAATAGAGTGAAAGAGAAGAAGATAGAGCAAGTAAGAAGAAGATAGAGCGAGTAAGAAGATAGGAAGAAATTGAAGATAGAGCGAATAAGAAGAAAGAAGATAGAATACCGGGACTCTGGGTGAGTACTTGGTATTCCTTGACTGACCTGGGTCAGCCTCAGTCAATTTTTCTTATTATATTTTTCTGAATTTTATTGAAAATTAGTTATTTGGCGGATCTTATAATAATTATAACATATAGATAGTTCCCTTTTGGTGGACAGGATGTCGACGGACGGTGGCGTGGTTGCCGGACGTGACATACCTGCTGACAAAGATGAGCAAATTGCTTCGTTGGTCGCCCAGCTTGACAATATAACGCTGAAGTTGGATCAAGTGTTTGTAACGCTGTTACAAACACAAGAGACACTCGCTAAAACTAATGCTGAGCTGGCCGACCAGCGAAACAAAAATGAGCTGCTAGCTGCGAAAAATGCAGAACTAGTGTTATTGCTCAAGGACAAGGCTAAGGTCAACGGAAAATCCAAAAAAGAGAGCCCTCGGATGAAAAAGCGAAAGGTGAGGGCGTCTTCACCTAACAAGTCAAGTTCCGCATATGAAACTACAGAGAGTGAGATGGAAGTTAACTGCGATAATAACAAAGATAAAGAGGATGAGATTTTCCCTGCCCTTCCACCACCAAAACCAGCTACGGTATTCAAAGAAATGGCCATCACACCCAAACCAAAGCCAATAGTACCAAACACTACAAACACACAACCCGCAACACAAACACAAGAATCAAAAACAGTCCCGATCATTTTACGAGAGCCCTCAAAATGGTCCCAAACACTGAACATAATGAAAACACAAAACATTTCATACACATCCGCGAAAAGGGTCTACCTGAGAATACAAATTATACCAACTACACCCACAGATCACAGACGACTGACCAAAGCACTAACAGAAAATAAACTGCAATACCACACTTATATACTGCCAGAAGATAGACAGCTGAATGTTGTCATCAGGGGTCTGTATGGCCTTTCAGCTGAAGAGATAAAAGAAGACTTACAATCTCAGGGCTTCAACCCAATTGAAGTCTACTAAATTAAAATGAGGGAAGGTCTCTCTAAAGTCGTCAAGGTTCTCCTCCCAAAAACCGAAACAAATATATACAACATAAAATCTGTATGCCATCTTATGTGCATCGTGGAAGCACAACGTCCTCGTACGGGCCAGGGTATGTGCCACAACTGTCAACAATTTGGACATTCTGCCAGCAATTGTCATGCACAGTCTCGATGTGTTAAATGCGATTCGCTTCACCATTTCTCGAACTGTCCGAAGAAAATAGAAGAGAAAGCAAAATGTGTAAACTGTGGTGGAGAGCATCCAGCAAGCTACGGGGGTTGTCCCAGAAATCCAAAGAATGTGAGAAGATCGTTCGCACAGGTTGCTGCGGCACAACCCACACAACGAGCACAAAAACAAACAACCACGACACAGCTTCCCCCACGCATACAAAATCAAACTAATAATATGGACCAAATGTTTGCCAAAATACAGACACAGTTCCAAAACATGATGCAAGAGATGATGGCAAACATGATTCAAACCATGTTTGCTGCATCTCAAAATGTCATCAACACTAAACACTAATGAGTTTAACGAATCACGTTTCAATTCTGACGTGGAATGCGAATTCCTTGCCTCAGCATACCGGTGAATTTCAACGATTCATTTTCGATCATAAATATGATATCATCATGATACAAGAAACCTTTCTGAAGCCTGGAAGACGATTCCGCATCCCCAACTACATCATGTACAGAAATGATAGAATGACGGGTAGGGGAGGCGGAACGGCCATTCTCGTGAGACGAAATGTGAGTCATTATCTCATCAATACACCCACACTTGAGAAACTAGAGGCCACAATAATCAAGGTGCGAGCTGATTTTCTGGAGTTCATTGTGATTTCTGTTTACAATCCTCCATCAAATAGAAATCTTGCAGATGATCTCAGAATACTTACTGCATTTGAAGGCCCTATCTTCATTGCAGGAGATCTAAATGCCACACACCACCTTTGGGGAGCTGTGAGAAGCAATAAAGCTGGGACCGAGCTCAATACATTCATCACAGTCAACCACTTCAGCCTGCATATCCCCAATGAGCCAACACATTACGGATCCAGATATGGCTCTATGCTGGACATAGGAATATCACGTGATATCACACCAAATGTTCGATTAAATGTCCTCGACGAACTGTCTTCCGACCACAAACCAGTCCTTTTTCTCATAGAAAACATCTTTATTGATGTTCCTAGGCAGGAAAAGAAAACTACCAACTGGAAAGCGTTTAAAGTCGCATTGGCCAATGAAACTAATTTTCAATCACCAGAAACGGCCAACGACATCGACAATATCATCGAGAACATAACTCAGAAAATTATACAGACAAAAGAGGACCACACGGTCATAGCTCCGAGAAGGGAAACGAATCCCTATGAACTCCCTCAGAATATCAAACAACTGATCAGGAGAAGGAATCAAGTTCGGAGGAGAGCTAGGTTTACAGGTGACCCTACGCTACGCATAAACGCTACTCGGATGACAAATGAAATCCGTGATAAAATAAGGGTATTCCGAGACGAGCAATGGGAGAGCTTTTTGCAGAGTCTCGAGCCTGGGTGTGCCAGTTTCTGGAGAATGACCAAATATTTTCGGAAAAACTGTAAATATGGAAATCAGCGATTATTATTGTCTTCCCAAAACCTCAAAAGGACTCACAATTTCCACAAAACTGGAGACCCATCAGTCTCCTCTCTTCGATGTCGAAAATTGCGGAAAGGGTGATTCTGCATCGACTTTATGAGGTTATATCTGATAAAGATATTCTACCGGAAGAACAATATGGCTTCAAAGCCAAACACTCTACTGAGCTCCAGCTGGTTAGAGTGGTCCAACATATCAGAACAGGCTTTAATCGCAGGAATTCAACAGGCTTAGTTATGTTTGACATAGCTAAGGCCTTTGATAAAGTCTGGCAAGCAGGACTTATCTTCAAAATGCATCATTTTAATATGCCATTGCAGCTCACTCAAATAATTGGCTCCTTCTTGGAAGGCAGATCATTCCGTGTCAGAATTGACAAACAACTCTCAAGCCTGAGACCAATTGATGCTGGAGTTCCTCAGGGCTCGCCCATATCACCGGTCCTATATAATATATTTACTGCAGATCTTCCTACACTGCCTCCAAAAGTAAAATTATCACTCTACGCTGATGATACCTGTATATTTGTTACAGCACGACAGGCAAGAGTCATCACCTCAAACTTGCAACGATCGATAAACATTTTATTGGAATACTTTCGCAAATGGAAGATTAGACTTAATTCTGATAAAACACAGGCCATATTCATCACAAGAAAACCACTACAAACTCCACAGAGACTAAACGTCGACAATGAAACAATAGACTGGACACCAACAGCTAAATACCTTGGACTTACATTCGACACAGGCCTGACATGGAGACAACATATACAAAATAAACGGGGACACTGTATTGGACTTCTCTCCAAACTATACCCACTCATTGAACCTAAAAAACTTAGCCTTAAAAATCGACTGCTCATCTACAAACAAATTATACGACCGACGCTACTTTACGGTAGTACTGATTTCTACCAGACGACAAAGACTAACAAAAAAGCACTCCAGTCCTTCCAAAATAGAATTATTCGAAAGATCTTAAGAATTCCATGGTACATTAGGAACACGGACATATACAAGGACCTACGACTTGAGACAGTTGAAAAATACGTACGTGACAGAGCACTGAAACTTTTTGATACAATAGACAACCATAATAATAGTACCCTGGCATTCCTTCGAACTGTTCGGAACGAGGATGATTTACATTACCCAACTATCCGCCAAATAACTACATAAAAATTTATTTCTAAAATTGTATATTGACTGAAACTGGCTCAGGAAGGTAAGTGGGTACTGTAGTACCCACAGATATGAGGGAGTTAAGGTGCTAAATCGCACTAACTCCATACCACCCCACATTCCAGCTGCCTTTTTTTTGGTTCCTTAGTAGCTTTTGCTTTTCTTTGGATTTCAGCCTGAATAAGGAATAAGCACAAGTATTTTAGTAAGTTCATGTCGATTTCTTAAAAATCCTGCATTACAAGTGACTAGAGGTTTCTTTGTAATTCGTTTATTATTTTTTCAACATCTGATAATTTGTTGGGATTTATGTTTAAAGGTTTGATGGGGAGTACATTGCATACTACAGTTGGAAAAATATTTTGTTTCTTTTGGTTGCTTTTGATGTTAACTTTCTCCCAAGAAGCCACCACTTGAGTATATGTGTGTTTCATTATAACTTTTCTTACATCTCCTGCCGGGTTTCTTTTATTAGTAGATTTGTGTCCGTCTTCCATTGAAGAAAATCTATTCGAGCTATGTCTTCAAGGTCAAGCCCTTAATTTCGGTTTACGATGTTGATTGTCTGTCATTTTCTATTGGAGATATTCAATATGGAGCCGACTTCTACTTCAAGCTTATATCTTACCTATTTGGGGCACATTTTGTTCGTAGCTACATGCCCCTTGCTGTTGGATGGCAGACCGTTTTTGTTGTTGCAAGTTTCATTGCATTCGGTTGAACTGCATCTAAGGCATCTCGGCAGTGGAATGCCCCGACCTGCAGTTCCTACACTGTCTGGGCTGGAACGTGAAATATATGACTTCAGCTTTGAGGTATGCGAGACAGTTATCTTGACTGATTTTGTACGATTGAACTTGTCAGTGTTCTCACGATCTCTCCCGATTGATTAACTTAATGACATTAACTAGCATTCCCATTTCCCATCTTGTTGCAAGACCTTGCTATTTCAACTAGCTCTTTCAGGTCAAAATCTAATTCAATATCCAGAATTACACCATATCTGCCTGATATGAAGAAGTTTTTATTTTTTTCCTTGAGAACTTCATTTCCCGTCACGTCATTGACTTCCTTAGGTGTATTGAAGAAACTTTTAATCTTAATTCAAATTGCTTGACATCCGCAATATTGCATTTGGATTCTTTGTTGAGCATAAATAATCTCATTAGCGTCAATCTAATGGTTTTACCGTTGATTTTCTATTTTTCTAGGTCATCTGTTCAATTTGCCCTGGCCAGGTGGGACTGGCTCTTCAATGAACGGGTTTGTCTCCATAATGCTGGCTGCGTTAATATTTTTAACTATAGACACAGATGGTGTAAATTTAAAGATTAGGTCATTCGCTGTGGTGCTGACTCTCAAACTTTTTTTCTCTTTGCCCAGCATTTATCCTTCTTTTTTACTTAATTTTCATTGATTTCATTGTCACTGACACTGAATTCATTTTTTATTCCTGGATCAGGAGGGCGGCTCCCCGCACCCTGTTCCATTTTGGAGCATGTGTAAGTTTTGACCCAATTGTAACTTACTGAATTACACTTAATGAATGAGGGTACTCACCTATCTCTATTCACACTTGAGGGTACTCACTTAAGAAACACTGAAACTACTCCGATCTCTTCAATTTTAATGTCATCAAAAACTACGTTTTATACAACACAAAAATGACAGCAAAATACCTTAAAAAAATCACTGTTGTCTAAGAAGGGATGTGGCATCTAGGGCATCTGGTATAGGAATTGCAATTGTCTTGTGTGACACAAGGACCCACCCTGTGACACCGCAGACGCTAGTTGCCAGCACGCATACACGTCGCCAGGCAAAGTTTTTACAGCTGAGTTCTTTCATCTGGCTCATCGATGCAGCAGTCCATAGCTGCAGTCCTTCGCAGACAGGTATTTAATTATGAAAATACTACAAGCTACTTTAGACGGACATGCTACACTACCAGCAAACCCTATGTATACTGGCATGAATTGGGAGCTTGATATGATGTGTATCCTAAATACACATCAACGCTCCTGGGAGAGAGAAAATTGTCAATTTATCATACTTACCTGCTACTTTATGCTTGTCAACCAGATTAGTAAAGATATGCTTCCAATTAATGAATTAATTTTTTAATTCGTTCTTTGTTATGCTATACAATGACGCTAATACTCGGACTGACGTCTTGAGTATGCAGTCAGACTGGTAAATCAATCAATTACTAGTTATACCCCAGGGCCCGGGCGTAACTGCCTTGGAGCGCGAATACTCGGGCTGATGCCTTGAGTCTGCAGTTAAACTTATCCTAATTCGCTCATCCCGGGCTAAGCACCTTGGGATAGATTAAGCTCGGGCGCACATCTTGAGCAAGCGAATGGAAAAATACTTCTCGACTTTCTTGCTCCTTTAATTTTCTTTTACAGCATAACTATGCTGACTTAATTGCCGACCAACCAAAATAATGAGGACAGTTGAAACTAGTACATGATCAAAGTTCAAATGTAATGTTTTTCAATGCCATCTCTCTGTAACTGTTGCAACCGCAAAGCTCAAGCTTTCGCTCGATTTACCTAATTGCACATGTGTGTAACCAGTTCGTTCTATTGAGGCGGTACGGTCAATTGCGAAGTCTTGTGTGTATATTTTCAATACTTAATACGAGCATGGATACACACCTACTTCTGCTAATACATGATATGACGCCGCGCCTACAAATGCTTTGATTACAATTGGCAGCTTTTCGCATATGTTGCCATTTGCAGTACAAAAAGAGAAACGATGGAATACGGACCGAGTAATATTTACACTGTGGCTCCCGTAACAGACAGAGAAACCCGATTTCAATAGCATGTTGTAAGCAGTAAAAGCCCTTATTATGAAAAACTCGTAAAAAACTCATACAACTGAAAATGAAAAAATTGCCTTCTATAATTATTATTTATATCAATTCGAGGAGAAGTGTGTATGTTTTATTTTATCGAGAAGTTATATCAAATGTTTATATTCGTATTGCATATCTCAACAATTAATTTTGATATAACTGCCATGTTTAGTATCTGTAAGTACTACCGTTTTGGGGATAAACAGCTATGGGACATGGATGAATAGAAAAACTGCTCCAGCAATGCAAGTGAAAACTATCTGAGCAACTATGGCCCCCCAGAAGATTAATTGCACATAACCCCGATTATTATTTTACATTCTTTTAAAACAATTCTCGGTTATGAAACCTTCACAACTTTTGGTATGTTATTATTATAGTAAAGTTTAATTATGTCGGAACATGTTATCAACCAAATCAAATAAAACATAAAATGAGTAACACATATCAGAATTCACCTCGAGCGCATTAAAAATTCATTCATTCTTACAAATATTAACACTCTCTATTCAAAGGATCAACGCATATTTGCCAACAAATGATCGGAAACATTTCCAATTTTCGCTCCTACATACTGTACATTACTAAAAAATAATCGAACTCAAAGGGCATGAATAAATGCTATCTATTATAGCAATATCGAAACTACCTCCAATTCTTCAGTTAAATACACATAAGGAAATGCAATTAAACTTTATTATCTTTGTGTTCCCTTTTCCTTGAACGACCTTACCAAGAGAAAGCAGAATAAAAAACAACTTCAAACGACTGCTTCCAACCGTAAAACTTACACAATAATTTACTTTTAACTTCCGCACAACTTGCATCCATCCACCCAACTCAGCAAACAAACAATCCATAAACCCAATCGATCCAACCCTCATAAATGTTTTCCGTTCATATTCAGCAATAATCATAAATTTTCACAAATACCCTTTCTCCCTCTCCTGCGAGTACCTCAGAAGACTACTTCACTAGCACAGTTTAACTAAGCCAAGTTAACTAACAAACTGATTCGAATCCGGACTTTTCAACAACGACAATCTGGCCGCGACGACATAGCTGACGTATGGTTACAGTAAGGATAATGAAGTCTGTTAGGAAAAAATAAGGACCCGAGGACCTTTCATCGTTGTCCAACCTAAAATGAACGACGATTTTGATGATGGTGCTGTTGGCAACTATGCTAGTTAGATGGATGTGACCTGAATTAAGTAAAGTAAAGATATCGCAGAGTTATGCGTGTTGGAGGTGCAGTGCAGAATGGGGACTGTACGAGTATAAAGTGAAGATTTCTAAGAAAGAAAAAAATATTTTATGTAGTTTGGCATTCCTGTTAATAGAAGCGCATTGTAGTAGTGGAGCAAAGTAACTACGCTGGTTAACTACATTGGAATTCATTCATTCACTTAGTCATGTCGGAAAACTGTCCTTTTAAGACGATAGCAAAACTGTAAGTCAATTCATAGAAATAGAGTAACGTTGCCGCTTTTCAACACATTTGTTGTTCAACGATAACTATAGGAGGAACAAAGCATTTAAAAGATCTTTGTAACTATGTATATCTTCGCTTTTAGAGAACACGTCGAATTGTTCAACATATATATATGAAGTTTTAGCTGTGCATCATTCGGAATTAACCAAACAGCAACCAGTGGTACTTTGTCGTTGCTTCCTTGCTTGAGATGGCGCTAGAATACCTTGGTAAACTTTCTCCGCAAATCCTTTGTGGTCAATTTGTCGATGTCAGGGCGGTGAATTTTCTGAAGTTATCTATAAACTAAAAATTAATTGACTACAGCACAGTCAAAAAAGTGAAACAAGCGGGTAGACAGACCTACACTCAAGTCAGAAGGGTTTTGTACGCAACTTACTAAATGCAGTCACCAGCAACGAATAAAATCAAGAAACATGTCAAAGAAATTTGCTCACTTAAATGAAAATCCATTATTTCTCCATTTTCAACAAACAATAATCACTTAAATCATGAAATCCCAAAAGCATTTATTTCATTGATTTTAAAAAGATCAAACCGAAGCTGCAGTGTCTGGTTCGATGGAAAGTCCATAAAATACCAAAATAGTGTAATGTAATTGGACAAATTAGAAATGGATATAACTTCCGTGAATGTGATACGAACTTCAATAAACTTACAGAGTATTAGGACCTTGTGTAAGACTACTTAAATATCGAACATTGTCGGGTTTAAAGGCATTCATACGATTTCATTGGAGAAAATGTGAAGTTTGAAGATCATACAATTATTAACATAGTTGAACGAATTTTGACTTCTGATATATTTGTCCTTATTGTACTCATAAATGTCACCTTTGATAATTTTTCAGATTTGTTAGATCACAGGTGTTCAATGGTGAGGGGGGACACACATTTTGGGTATATTTCCCTCCTGTGCCCCCGCTGAAGCAAAAACTGTCAGTTTAGGAACTGTTTTGAAAAGCTCTCACAAAGAGCTTTCATATTATACTCATATCGGCTACCTTTGATGAAACTTTTTTCGGGGCCACTCACCTGTACTCATCGATTCCATGGCATCAGAAAATTTTTTTCGAGCCGTAGAATGGTTACAAAACCCTTATGTTAGGAGTTTTCTCCTGCCTCGTCGACTTTTTTCACCTGTGAATATTAATTGTAGGTACTCATCTTCAGTCATTCATTAAATCGAATCAAGTGTTAAAAGCATGTACCTTAAACGTGAAGTTCGGGAAAAATTACTCAAAATTATTCAATCTTCTCATTTAAAACAGGCGGCATTTTGTTTTACGATTACTGATACCACTAGCTGAACCAATTTTCAAAGATATTCATGATACCTATCATTCCTGAAACTTACATGCAAATCCTAGCAAACCTGTAGTGTCTGAGTTGGTAAAAAGCGCACATTGTTGCATAGCCACATGTTTCCATTGTAGTACAGCGCATGTTGTGCCATACTAATACAAGAAAATTCAAACCGCTATAACTTCGTGAAATACCGTTTGATCACTGTGAAGCTTTCAGCACAAGTCAACTTTGTAAATAGTCATTTGTGTACTGAATTTTATAGAATTTAAAGGCACCCTTAAGATTTTATTAAAGGAAATGTAAAATCGATAAATCATACTATTACTAACAAAGCTAAGTGAATTTTGACTTCTTACGTATTTGTTGTTGTTTTACTCATATACCCCTTCGTTTGAAATTTTTTTTGGATTGTTCGGATGAAAGGTGACCAACTGCGAGGGGGTATGTGAAAAGTTCGTGCATTTCCCCTTCCCTTGCCCCCCTCGGTACTCATAAGGCAATGTTAAGACTTGTTTCGAAAAGATCTCATTAAGACCTTTCCAATGACACCCTACTCGACTACCAATGGTGAAAAAAATTTTTAAAGGGTCACCTCCCTATATGGAGAGACCCCCCTTAAACCACTTTGAAAAAATTTTCCACCCAAAAACTTTCAAGAAGTTACCACTTTTAACCTTTTCACAAAGTTTCATGGCTGTAGCTTTTACAGTTTCGGAGAATAACTGCTGCGACATACAGACGGACAAACAGACGGACACAGGTCGCGATTGCAATATGGTTTTGTATTTTAGTACAAAACCCCTTAAAAGATTCTATGCCACCATCTTTTGAACTTCCGGTCAGTAGCGTACGCAGTTTTCAATTCCTCAAATTTATCAACGAAGCTCATGTTGTTGCTTTACTTTATAACCGCCTCAGGACAGTGTACTTTTTTTATTCCTTTTCAGCTCTTTACCTGCTACTGTGTTGTAATTTTTTAGATTAATGTATTTGGTTAAAATAAAAACTGATCTCTTGTCTTTCAATTTTAAAATTGCGGCATTTGTATCGCTAATTTGATAATCGAATTCTCTACGGTTCAGATTTTTATTGTCTTTAAGCTGTGGTAAAAACGTCCATTTTGAGTTGAAGTACAACAGGCCAATATTTCATTTTTTAGCAAGTCGAATTTCAAGGCAAAGCTATTCAAGTAATTCGCGAAAAACACTTTCTATTTAATTGGTTTTAAATTTGCACAAAACTTCCTTACAGTTATCCCTCCTTAATCAATTACTACAATACGATCTTATTTTCCGGTCTAAATACTCAAATTTGGACAGTATTCCGACTCGGCAGACATAATCAAAACTTCATAGCACCGTTTCACTGGTTTTTTTGGACATACTGGGTCCAAAAATTAGGTGACATTTGAATTTAAACTGCGCTCGTCAAAGGATTTGGACAGTTATTTTTTTTATGTTGGTAGTACTGTCAGTGAGATCTGTCAAATTTACATGTCAAAATATTCATTAGTGTTTGAGATTCGCGTCGTTTTGTGAGATGCTAAAAGTGAGTTTTTCGTGTTTTGTGATGTCGAAATTTATTGAATTTGCATTGAATTTCGTTTGCGGGATTAATTTTCTGCTGCGGATACATTGAGGATGGTGCAGAAAGCCTTTGGTGATGAGGTTATGTATAAAAAAAATGTTTACAAGTGGTATAGTGAGTTCCAAGCCGGCCGTGAACGCGTCGAAGACGAAGAGCGTCCTGGGCGACCATCAACCTCTTCTCTCTTCGATTCTCGTGGTGTTGTGCATTATGAATTCCTTCCGCTGGGCCAAACAGTCAACAAGGAATATTATTTGAACGTTATGCGTCGTTTGCATAACGCTATCCGTCTAAAAAGGCCGGAATTGTAGAAAGACAATTCTTGGTTTTTACACCACGATAATGCATCATCTCATACTGTACTCGTTATTCGTGATCATTTCGCCAAAAGCGCAACTCATGTCGTTCCGCAACCACCGTATTCACCAGATCTGGCGCCGTGCGACTTCTGGCTGTTCAGCAAGCTCAAAAGACCACTCCGGGGACACCGTTTTGATACGACAGAGGAGATTCAAGCCGCAGCGAAGCGGAACTGAAGGTCATCCCGGAACGGACGCGTATCTCAAACACTAATGATCTCACTGACAGTACTACCAACCTAAAAAAATTCTCCAAATCCTTGGACGCGCGCAGTTTAAATTCAAATGTCACCTTATTTTTTGGTCACGGTAGTATATTGCTTTACGTAGTGTCTACCCAACTTTGGCGTAGATGGTCCCAGGCCCCTTTGAGAAAGGAGGAGGGAACTCCTTGTTTCTCCAACCAAATGCTCTCGGGATCGCACATTCCGTTTACTGGTTCCCCAATAATTTGACATTAAATACCGAGAAATGCTAATAACTATAAATTCATCTACAGCTCTGCTACTAAATCCTACTTACACGTCCTTTGAGGAGACGTAGGAGGGTGATGGCGAATCTTCTGTGCCTTATAATGGAATCCAAATAATAATAATGGAGGCTGGGTGATGAGCTATTTCCCCGTCCATGGAAAGCCCTGCAATGTTGCAAAACCTGCAAAAGGGCGTCGAAATGGATTAGAATCACGGCAATGACCTCGCAAACAGAAAAAGGATAATGTAATTGGATCCTGTTGCAGTTAGGGACCTTTTAGAAAAGGCCAGTCAATATAAATTAAAAACACTAATAAATCTCGGAAACGAACTGGACTGCATATGATATTCAAGACATGAGATCACACACAATATTCAAAAGTGGGAAGCCTACTGGAAAACGAGGATCCGGAGTGGCCTCTATTGTGAATAGGGAGTTCAGGTCGCACGTTATTGATTTCAAGGCAATCAATGAATGGTTGTGTGCGGTCCGTATTAAAAGCGGAATCCTTTAAAATCTGGCTGATAAATGTTCACGCCCCGGCCGAAGAAAAGGATGAAGAAACCAAGGAAACGTTCTACAATCACCTGGAAAGACTACTCGATTCATTGCCCAAAAACAACAGAATAACAATTTTGGATAATTTCAACGCTTAGGTTGGCAATGAGATATCTCATCGGAGAATGACTGGAGGATACAGCCTCCATGGCGTAACAAATGACGACGGCCAGCGCTTGATTGCCTTTGCATGTAGCAGAAATCTAGTCATACGTTCGACTTGCTTCCCACATCGACACATTCATAAAATGACCTGGGTATAACCTGATAGCTACACACAAAACCAGATAAATCATGTTCTGATCCAACAACGTTGGGCCTCAAGCATACTTGACGTCCGTACATACCGAGGAGCCAATTGTTACTCAGATCATTACTTGATCTGTCGATGTCGTATGTCAAAGGCATATTCGGCGAAGAACAGCCCGCTTCAAAAATTTGACATCGAAAGCCTCCAAACGGCGTCTCTGACCAAAAATTTCACGGAGACCCTCGATAACCAACTGGTTTCCATCTTATTAGAGGCATCGTTAAAGACAACCAACGAGCTCTGGATGGAAGTTAACGCGGCTATTAGAACTGTGGCAGAACAGATGATTGGATATGAAGCCCGGCGCAAGAGGAATGATTGGTTTGGTGATGAGTGCCAGATTGCGTGAGATAAAAAGAATCAGGCGAACAAAGAATACGTAGGTAGGGAAACCAGGACGAAGAGAGAACACTATGAAAATTTCAGAAGAGTAGCTAATAAGATAAGTGGGATAGAGAAAAGAAAATACTATGGCAACATAGTATTTTCTTTTCTTTATCCTACTTATCTTATTACAGATGTATGTCTAGCAAGCAACGACACAAGACAAGCATTCACAAGACAAGCATACAAGCCTGAAACGTGGTTATCAGCCCAAAACCACGCCTTGTCATGATATCAGCAATATCATCGCTGATGAAACCAAGATTAAGGAAAGATGGGGGTCATATTTTAAGAACCTCTTTTATCCTTCACACAGTTCCACAACATCGGAGCCTATAGATGGCTGCGGAGAGGTTTCATCGGCTCAATCAATTTGGATGAAGTTTGTTCCACCATAAAAGCCCAAAAGTATAATAAAGCGCCGGGCATCGATGAGATTTTAGTGGAGCTTATTAAATATTGTGGCAGCAATGTTTATAAAGCTATTCATTAAGTCATCCAGCATATTTGGCAACAAGAACATATACCAAACGAGTGGAGCAAATCAATTATATTCCCTATCCACAAAAAAAGACAAGCTACAGTGCGAAAATTAAGGAAGCAAACCATTACCTTGTGTGGCGTACAAAATATTTCTAAAGATCTTAGAAAATAAAATCATACGTCAACAGTATTATTGGAGGGTATCAAGGTGGTTTTAGACCAGGTAGACCGAATATAGACCAATTGTTCAGTGTCAAGCAGGTACTTGCAAAATGCTGGGAGTTCCACATATAGATTGTGTACGGTATTTGAGGAAAACTTCAGGGTAAAATTAATTAGCTTGTATTTTTAACAAAATTTAATGAAATTTTCGGAATTTTCATACAACGTTGAATTAATATATGGCTATAAAGTTATTCAATAAAATTGCCATTAGCAGCAATAACTGCTTCAATCCGGGTCTGGAAACGATTACATGCCCGAATCAAATGCTCCTTGTTCATATTGACCATAACGGCATTAATACCAGCCTTCAGCAAAGAAGTGGTATTATGAGGACACTTATTGGTCTCACGCTCAACTAGGCCCCATACGTAATAATCCAAAGGATTAAGGTCTGGGGAGCTAGGTGGCCATATGTTCGGGGTTATGTGGTCATGAAAATTTTTCGGCCATCCAATCTTTTGTCGCCATCGCTTTATGTGAAGGAGCAGAGTCTAGTTGAAAAATGTATGGTCCGCCTCCGCTTACATTGTCTTTCCAGGATTTCACTACCGTCTCACAAAACCTCGATGTATGCAGCAGAGTACCTTCGTTGCTGACAGCACCTGAAACCATAACATTGGCTGGAAATTATGTGTGCGTAACAACAGGAACCTCCGTAGAATTTGAACATAGCCATCTGTCATTTCTGCGATTGGTCTTTTGATCTTGATCAAAATTTTTTTCGTCGGAAAAAAAACCATAACATTTTGGGCGCCTCAGGGTGATTGATTTTGTTTAAAAAACGTTTTGATCGGTGAACTCTCTGTTCTCGTGTTCGTTCCGACATGAACTGTCCTTTGCGCATCACGTAAGATTTATACCGAAGGTCTTCGTGGACAACTCTACGAATAAGGCACTCAAAAACATGAAGCTCACTAGCAAGGACCCTTATTGATTTTGAAGGGTCCTCGTCTATGATCGCTTGCACTTGCTCTTTAAAATTCTGCAGATCGGACAGTGTCAGAACGTTGTTCGTGCTTTTTGAGTTTTGCAACCGGTTCTGTATCGCCTCCTGATGCTTCCAATTCACGGCGAACCTTATGCACGAATGAACGGGCGCAATTAAGAAAATTAGAGATCTCTAAATATGTATAGTTCGCACATATAGCGACGATGACAGCATGTTTCTTCAGTTCTTGAGTGATGTTGTAGTCCGCCATATCTTATCTGAAAGGAAAAAAAATTCGCGAAGTTATAGTCACATTTATGCATGTCCTCAAATACCGTACTCATTCATTTTAGTGGTCGGTCACGAGTTTACTCAGTCTTAATACAAAGGTTGTCCAATATTGAGCAGATGTACAAATTTACCTGCAAATTGAAATCGTCTGAGAGATACTCTTGGGGATACAAGAAAATAAATCCACATTCTTCCGTCCGTCTCAGCAAGTGGATTTCTAATTTCCCATTTGCAGCTACTCTAGAGATTTAAAACCATTTTAAATATAAATCGAATTCTTGCTTACCTTTCTAAAAACCTATGATGATTTTTTACTATTAAAACAATATTCTTTTGAGTATAGTTTTCAGTTATGAGAAATACTGACAGTACTTAGCACGAAATAATCAAACACCAAAACAGAAACTTACCTCCAACCACCCGGCAAGTGATAACAATATCGTCGCCTTCTTGTTTTGGTCCGAGCTCTGTTCCATTCAACACTTGACCCCATCGATTAAGGACGATAGGTTGCTCTGGTAAAACTATAAAATTGACAAAATACCTTCATTAGGGAAACTCATAAATTCAAAGTTTTTGAAAAACTAAAATCTATTTGTTGAAACATATTTTATTAAAAAAATTAATAATAAACTGTGGAAAGAAAAGTACCGGATTCTACAGACATAATAAAGATTATTTATCTAGACTTACTTATCACGGTTAAATTGAATCGATAGCTTTGGGTTTGGCTTGTTCTAAAGTCGATTCGACATCGATATATTCCTTGATCATGTCGCTTGATATCCTGGAAATAAATATTTGATTCTTCAATTTTATTTTCCGCAATATATAGAAAATGTTCATGCAAATAGATTTAACCAGTTTTGTAAGTGTCAAGTATTTTTGAGTTCATTATAATAATAATATAAAATTCACGATGGGGGTATTCATTAGCGTCGTAAGATTTCGATAAGTAATTAGACTGTAAATCGGATTATAAATAAAAAAAAAGCTAGAAAATTATTTTCTATTAATATATATATATATATATATATATATATATATATATATATATATATATATATATATATATATATATATATTAATATTTTATGCTCGACAAGTTGCAATTAGAAATTTAGTAGCGTGCAAGCCAAACTACGTATCGAAATCGAACGGTGCTTATGAGAAATTCACTTTTCTGACTAATTCGGCCTGCGGCGGTTTTATTCCACTCGAATTAAATTTGACTTGAATTCATACAAAAAATTAAATCAAATTTGTTGAGTAACATCCCATTCACAAAAACCATAAAAATACAAGTATAATTAGATTATATGAACATTCGAGTGTTATTATAAATTGAATGCGGATTGTGGCTTGTAAAGCCCTCCAAATCATGGAAATTTGGCTGGTTGCCATTTTCAAACTCGAAAATCAAGCATTTAAATTAATGTTTTATTATGTAAATTCTTCATTTTAAAAGATTTCCATTTAAGTTTTGTCAGTATTTTCTCTGCTACTAAATAAACTAATTCGGGTTTTGTAAAATAATTTTACAAAACCCTACTAAAATCACAGGTTTGCAGGTGTAAAGTGGTGCTCTCTTCAAAGTTCAGCTACAAAAAAATTTTATAAGCTATTTAAGGGGGTCTCCCCATATAGGGTAGTGGCCCCTGAACAAAAATTTCATCAAAGGTAGCCGATATGGATATCAAATGAAAGGTCTTGATGAGAACTTTTGAAAACAGGTCTTAATCTGACACTTTTTGCTTCAACGGGCGTACGGGGAAGAGAAATACACGAGAGAGAATTATGTTAATATTTTTTATTATAAAAGAAGGATTTATGACAATTATGCGTGAAACAAAATATCGCCCAAATACTCGCCACGGCTACGGTGGGATACTTCTTTCCGATAGTCCATATTTTCAATGACTCTGAGACATAATTGAGGTTCAATGTCGTTAATGTTCTGAATTATCTCATCTTTTAGCTCTTGAATTGTTCTTGGCTAATTGATGTACACTTTTTCTTTTAAATATCCCCAGAGAAAGAAGTCCAACGGTGTCAAATCACATGATCGTGGTGGCCAATTAACATCGCCACAACGTCAGATAACACGGCCATTGAATTTCTCGTGCAAAAAAGCCATTGTTTCGTTGGCTGTATGGCAAGTGGCACCATCTTGTTGGAATCACATATCGTTCAGGTCCGTAACCTCAATTTCTGGCCATAAGAAGTCCGTTATCATCTCGCAATAGCAAACACCATTCACGGCAACTGCTTGGCCGTCCTCTTTTTCGAAGAACTACGTCCCGATGACGCTGCCAGCCCATAAGCCGCACCAAACAGTCACTTTTTGTGGATGCATCGGCTTTTCAACAATCACTTGTGGATTTTAATTTGCCCAAATGCGGCAATTCTGCTTGTTAACGAATCCACTGTGGTGAAAGTGTGCGTCGTTGCTGAAGATGACTTTCTTTGTAAAGTCATCATTCCCTTCTGTCTGTTCAACCAACCATTCGGCGTATTGCCGACCCTTGAAATGGTCAGTAAGCTTCAGCTCTCGAGTCAATTGAACCTTGCAAACGTGCAAATTCACATCTTTATTTAAAATTCACATCAGTGATGTTCGTGAGATGTTCTATTGTTGGGCACGACGACGAGTCCACACTATCGCCACACTATCGCCACACTATCGCGAACAACAGCAATGTTTTCCGCAAAACGAACTAGGCGAGCATGCACAGGTGATTTTACATTTTCTAGAGACCCAGTTTGCTGAAATTTGCACACGATTCTCCCGATTGTGGACACATTTGGTCGATTATGCTGACCAAAAAAATCAAGGCTTGTTTTCGTAGAAGGCTTCAACAACCTTAACGCGATGCTCAATTGTGTACTTCTCCATACTTTAGTCCGTCAAACACTGAAATAAATAAATGTCAAAATTGGGCGAGAAACTTGACGTGAAGGTGTGACTCACAATTAACATCGTGCATTATGGTTGGACCACCCTATATCAGGTATCGGAAATTTGTAGCCACAGCTGTTAAAATAACACCTTGATTCAAATAACAACTGGTAGCAACCATTTTACCAGATCAAACAGACGAGATGCGTCTGAAAGAAGGCCACGTTTTGTTGACGGAGAATTGTTATCCAAATTGACCAAAAATGAAAATTTGTCTTCACTTGGGTTCCAATGAATGTCAAATACCTTTGCGTTTAAAGTATCTTTTCAGTTGATTGATTTGATTTCTCGATCCACTTCAGAGCTGAGTTCAATACTTCTTCCACGTTTGACGAAAACTTTCTGAGAGGAAAACCACCTTTATGCAAAACGTCTCGAATTTCTTGAGTCACCTTAATTGCTGACGATGAGTCTTCGCTTCTTGGCATCAGATCGTCTGCATTAAGGTCTCGTCCAATTATAGTGGCAGCGTTTACATATTCGCCTCCTCCCTCTATTGCAATTCAATTCAGAACACGGGTTGCAAGGAATGGTGAACGAAACATGCCATACGTAATTGTTTTTAATCGGTAGTGCTTGAAAAGATCGGTATTGTTCTCTCTACATAATATCCGCTGATAGTTTGTATCTTGGTTATCGACCCAAACATGTCGATACATTCTCTCCACACCGGCGATAAACACCACTCTGTACAAACACAATCTGAATAGTATCGACCATAAATTCTATTGGATGGTCGGACTGATTAATAATTCGTCATTCAGAGACCGGCCAGTCAATGATTTCGCCGAAGCGTCAAAAACCTCACGCAATTTTTTTGCGCTGCAAGTCTCTTGCACCACTCCATAATGCGGCAAATAAAACGCGTAGAAATCATCACTGTCCAGCGGTTCCACATCTTCCATGTGGATGAGAGCTTCATACTCCCACATGAACTGGATATAGTGACGTCTAAACTCACTGTTTCACGTTTCTCCATTTAATGCAAACGCCTTTCCGCAACTGGCTGAGTATTACCAAATATGACGGGATGAGATAACTTAAAACCAATCTTACCACAAAACGACCATCATTGTATCGGTGCTAGTTATTTTCAAAATGATTTTGGCATTCCAACTCCTCACTTGTCAATGTTCGCTGAATCGGTGCTTCCTCAGTTTCCCAAAATGTTCGCAAAGTTGGGTCAATGTCAACAACATGTGCGCGGAAACGATTGGTTTTTCTATACGAGGTGTGTCCTGTAATTGACCAGTGATGATCCAGCCAAAAATTTTATTCTGCGCGATCTATTCCATGTTGTCAATTTTTTCTTATTCAGGATGTAGTACCATAAAAAATTATCTGCACCGATTAATATGTCTGCTACCTCAGGAACATTGAAAATGGGCTCAGCCAGCTCGAGACCCTTGATGTGTCGCCACGTATCGCAATCAAACTGCTTTCAAGGTAGTTGTGACATTACCTTGATCATAATCAAGGCCCTTAGATTAATCACTAGCGATGAATCGATTCTCGAAGACATTTGTAACTGAACTTCTTCTTTCAATGTTCTGGATGGTATGCCACGCATTCCTGTTACTATTTCCCTTCCCTATGCACCCTTCGAAGCAAAAATTATCAGTTTAAAGCCTGTTTTGGTTCCCCAATGAAGGGACACTAAATGCCGAGACATTCCAATAACTGCAAATACACCTGCAGCTCATTACTAAATCTCGATTAGACGTTCTTTGTTGTAACGTAAGAGGGTGAAGGTGAGTATTTTGCGCCTGATAACGGGATCAAAAGCAAAACCTGTGCTGCCTGAATGGAGGTTGAGCGACGGGCTAACTCTCCGTTCCTGCAAACCCCTTCATTGCTTTGAAACCTGCAGCAGAACCTCGGAATGAATTGCATCTACGGCAACGACCTCACTACTGGAAAAAAACAGCAGAATTGTATCCTGGAATATCAGATCACTAAACAGCCCTGGTGCTGTTGAAGACATTTTACAATAGGCCAATCAATAGAAATTAAACATATTGGCAAGTCAGGAAATCAACTGGACTGGAGGTGATATTAAAAAGTGGGAAGGCTGCTGGAAAGTGAGCAGGCAGATTGGTATTTATTGTGAATAGGGAGTTCAAATCATAACTAATCGATTTTAAGGCATTTAATGAATAACTGTGTGCAATCCATATAAAAGTTAAAATTTTTTAAAAATTTGGCCGATAAACGGACACGCCTCTATCGAAGAAAAGGACGAAGGAACGAAATAATCGTTCTACTATCACAAAAAAAACTAGTCGACCCATTGCCCACAAAAGACACAAAAATAATTCTGGGCGATTTCAACGCTAAGGTTGGCAATAATCTATATCATCGAGGAACGACTAGAGAATATAACTTTCACGATAAAACAAATGACAACGGCCAACGTCTGATTGACTTTGCATATAACAAAAATCTAGTCATACGTTTGACTTGCTTCCAAAATTGACGCATATATAAAATGACCTGGGTATCACCGGCTGGCAACACACGACCCTGTTCTGATCCAACAACGTTGGGCCTGGAGCCTGCTTGACGTTCAAACATACAGAGGAGCTAATTGTAACTCAGACCTTTACTTGATCAAATTAACTTACGGATGTCGTGTGTCAAAGGCGTATTCCGCAAAGAACAGCCCTCTACGAAAATTCAACATAGAAAAGGTTCCAATGGCATCTCTGGCAACACAAGCTACGAGCTACAGGTGGAAGTGAAAGTGGTAATTAGGACCATGTTAGAACAGATAATTGGACATCAAGCCTGATGCAAGAGAAATGATTGATCCAATGATGAGTGCCGAAATGCGTTAGATAAAAAGAATCAGGCGAACAAAGCAACCTAAACGAAAAAAGAACACTATGAAAATCTCAGAAGAGTAGCAAATAAGATCAAGCAGAGAAAACACTCTGATGACCAATTAAGAAGCATCAATCTAAGCCTAGCGAGTAACAACAGAGGACAAGCATACAAAGTAGTGAAAAGCCTGAAACGAGGTTCTCACCCAAAACCACGCTCTGGTGTGATGGCATCGGCAACATCATCGCTGATGAAAACAGAACTCTGTAACCTCTTTAATCACTGGCACAGCTCCAGAATATCAGAGCCTATAGATATTCCTGAAGAGCTTCCATTGGCCTTCCCTACTCTGGATGAAGTTTGTTCCACCATCAAAGCCCAAAAGAATAATAAATCGCCAGGCGTCGATGAGATTACAGAGGGGCTCATGAAATATGGCGGCAACGGTGTTCAGAAAGTCATCGATAAAATCATCCAGCGTATTTGGCAACAAGCATATATGCCAAACGAGTGGAGCCAATCAATTTTATTCCCTATCTACCACGAAAGGTGACACGTTACAGTGCGAAAGCTATAGAGGCATATTACTACTTTGTACGGCGTACAAAATATTTTCAAAGATCTTAGAAAATAAAGTCTTAGAAAAAAGAGAATCGGCCCACGGATAACAAACAAACAAAATAATTGTACTCTTTTTTGATGATCTTAAATGATTTTTTCAGATTTTCGTGGCTCTCTAGCCACCATACTTTTCAACAGATATTGAAGAAACTTGATATTATGGATAAGTGAATTAAGCTCTTGAATATTGTAAACTATCAATGCATCAATATTTTTAGCTGTTATTTTTGCTAAAAGTTTAACATTTTTACTCCGCCTACAATAAAACTCCGATTTGAACAAGATTTGGCACAATCATTGATGGAACTCTAAAACAGATATGTTTAACAATAATCCAAAATCAAATGCATAAATTTAAAATAGCAACCTCGAAAAATCAGAAGGTAAGCGCAATTTGGGTTCAAAGAGGTGGCCAGAAGAAAAAAATTTTCTTTTAAAAACAAGGTACCTGCAAGAAGTTTGGCTTTTCGTTTGGTAGTGCAAACGGGATTTTTTATTTGGCAATCATTCAAGTCTCTGATCAAAATTCCCTATGATGATTTATTGATTGCCATGTAAAATTTTTACTTTGTTGGCAATAAAATTGTAATCTTAACATGGTATAGCCACAGTAGCATATAATTTTATGGAAACAACTAGCACTCCCCCTCCTTAACTCGTTTTGCCTATCTGTACGGCATAATAAGGGGCAGGACAATCCTAAATGCTATATACAACATCGTTGTTCTACTTAAAAATTTGGTGCGGCCATTTTCTACTGAACTATTTCTTCGGAGATCTACTTTTTTGATGTTTTTGATTGTAGAATCACTGAGTTCCCGATGGACTTAGATTCGAGTCGTAACTGGTCTTCATGCAATCTGCGGCTTTTTTTACGTACCTGCATAGCCTAGTGTTTTAGTTCACTTTTGTATCTTACAGAATGCGACACTTATTATATTTTGACATTTGTCTTCTCAGTCTTCGCTTTTAACTTTTGGTAGAAGCGCAAATCTTACATCGACTTCACCAGACCCTTATGTATGCTTGAGCGTGGAAATAAAAAAACTTACCTCGTACCTTCACTAGGGTCTTTCTTACACGAACGAGGCCTCCCGATGGTACTTTGTGGGGTGCTTAAAATACGTCCATAACTTCATTTTCATGAAGAATGATTTTCAATTTGCAGGATGTACCACTCATTGTATTCCATTTCCACCTGCGAGTCTCACTCTCCGCCTAAAGGGAATTCTATTGAGGCCAATTGCTTTTCAGGGTAACTCCATATGCCAATGCGTCCTTCAATTCAAGTTGGTCACTAACCTCTTTCCATACTAGCAATGATTCAATACCCTCATCAGCTAGGTAGGTGTCACGAAGTATCCTCGGTGACCATTTTTTAGGGTTTTGTACTAAAATACAAAACCCTATTGCAATCACGACCTGTGTCCGTATGTCCGTCTGTCCGTCCGTCCGTCCGTCCGTCCGTCTGTATGTCACAGCACTTTTTCTCCGAAACTATAGAGGCTACAGCCATGAAACTTTGTGGAAAGGTCAGAAGTGGTGACCTCTTGAAAGTTCAAGGGTGAAAAAATTTTTCGTAGGGGTTTAAGGGGGGTCTCCCCATATAGGGAGTTGACCCCTCAAAAAAAAATTTTCACCAATGGTAGTCGAGTAGGGTGTCATTGGAAAGGTCTCAATGAGATCTTTTGAAAACAGGTCTTAAAATTGCCTTATGAGTACCGAGGGGGGCAGAGGAAGGGGAAATGTACGAACTTTTCGCGTACCCCCCCCCCCCCCCCCCTCGCGATTGGACACCTTCCATCCGAAAAACCTGAAAAAAAATCATGAATGTAGGCCTTAATGAGTACAACAACAACAAATACATGAGAAGTCGAAATTCACTCAACTTTGTTAGTAATAGTATGATTTATCGATTTTATGTTTTCTTGAATAAAATCTAAACGGTACCCTTAAATTCAATAAAATTTAGCAAACAGATGACTATTTATAAGATTGCTCTTTTCTGAAAGTTTCATAAAGATCGATCAGTACTTAACGAAGTTATAGCGATTTGAATTTTCCTGTATTACTATGGAACAATGTGCCCTGTATTACTATGGAAACATATGGCTATGGAGCCATATGCGCTTTTTACCGACTTAGACACTACAGCTCTGCTAGGATTTGCATGACAGTTTCAGGAATGATAGATATCATGAGGATGACTTCATACAATTGAAACAAGTCGAAGAGGCAGGAGAGAGCTCCTAGCAAAAGGGCTCTGTAGCCATTCTAGGATTCAAAAAAATAGGCCATGAATCGATGATTACAGTACAGAGGAGTGGCCCCTGAAAAAAATTTCATGAAAGGTAGCCGATATGAGTATCAAATGAAAGTTCTCTATGAGAGCTTTTCAAAACAGTTCTTAAACTGACAGTTTTTGCTTCAGTGGGGGCACAGAGGGGGGCGGGGGAATACATGAAAAATGTGTTTTCTCCCTCGCGAATGGACACCCGTGATCTAAAAAAATTTGAAAAAATTATCAAGCGAGATATTTATGGGTATAATTTTAACAAATACCTCAGAATTAAAAAATTCTTTCAACTTTGTTAATAATAGTATGATCCTCGAACATGACGTGTTTCTTAATTTTATTCGTTGCTGGTTACGGCATTTTGTAAGTTGAGTACAAAACCCTTCTGACATGAGCATAGGTCTGTCTACCCAACTTGTTGTTACTTCTAGACGCTATCATAGGCATACAAGCAGTTGGCTGCACTTGCAAAACTCATTGGCATGGCTTAGCAAACAGGGATGACAAAGTCGGGTGTCAACACTTACTGCCGCTTTTATCTTGGATGTTTTGGTGGCAAGGTTTTCCATCAAGACCTCGATACTTCACTATTTCTAAATCCACCTGCTCAAATTTAATGGGAATCCATATGGCTGCCAATAATCCATTTGTACATCCAGTCGACCTTTATGTCAGCGATCAGGAATTATTGACGGAACAGAACTTCGTGTAATTTGACTTGAAGGTTGACCTCTCCGGGAAGTGATACAGTCTCTCTTGTTGCTATTTATAATGTAGTTGCCTTGATCCCATAATGTGAATGGCTTCTACTAAGTTTGATTTTAGTAAAGATTTTGCTTTAGCAGTTTCAGCAGTAAGAGTGCAACATTCACCATAATCCTCTCCCAGAAGAAATTAGTTCAGCTCCCTATGATGCAATTGTGGCACCAAACGGTAGTGCTGCGATCGTTGGACTTCTTAGCCAAGCTCGTTAGGGAATCACTTGGTTTCTTCCGCAGTTTCAACATCCAGATGCACAGTTTAAGGACAACTCTTACTGTGCGCTCACGCTTTTGCATCTACATTCTCCAGTCGGCCTTGATCTTGATTTCCTTCTAGCACCGCGTGGCGAGCAGTAGCTGGCCTTCTTCTTATTTCAACAGTCTTTTAGTAGCTACCCTTCTTCACCGAAATTGCAATATTTAGACGGGCCATTAACTGGCGGAGCTCAGCCAGTGTCCACGTGCTCATATCTTCTGCCTTCTGCCACAATTTTTCGAGCTCAGACTGTGTTACGAGTGATTCTTTTGGTAGCTTTAATGTTCGCTGTTTGGCTAATTAGACAGCTTGTTGGAGTTTCTAGTCATACAATGTGCTAATGAATGCTGCTGTCACTGCATCGTCATTGTGTTCCGGTTCATATGCCAAGTAGTCAAATAAAACTACACGTTCGATGCTCTGGACTATTTGCCGTAAGCGGTTGTTTGATTTTGCATGGAGTGATGTAGGTTTAACCTGCATATTTGCTTCAGTTGAGTATTCCCCTATCATATATTTAGCGAATTCATGATAGCTTTCCAGCTTGAATGTGACTCAACTGGTATAGTATAAACATATACATATAGATTTATATACATATACTAATCATCGGAATCTTCCCGTTTAACAATGACAGAATAACGAATATTATTCATTGCACGATTATAAGAAATTCTTCGTTTTCATTTGCGAATAACTCTCTTAAAAGAAAAAAGTCAATCAATAAATGTACTCGTAAATAGGAGCAATATTTCTGTAAAATTCAGTATAGCGTCCAATAAATCTGCTGATATTTATTTGGGTCTTCCTCTCAATGCAAAGTTGTTTCCTTTACTTTTAATTGGTCCTTAAAAATCAATTATCAGACCAAATGTTAAAAAGTTTTTATCAATGCACGTAATGAGAAAAACGGAAGCACACTAAAATACGAAAATGGAACCTTTATTTATTTTTTTGTATCAAATCACATTGACCATCGTCCTTTTGAATTATTCTTCTGACAAAAGTTCTTGTGTGTGTTTTTTGAAGCAAGAAAAATCGAAACTTTCCATTCAGTTTTGTTCGTGTGACCACTCTTGAAACCTGTCAAGGCCAGTTGGCAAGCAACCAACTAACCATCCATCCAATAGAGATAAGCTAAGGGTGAGATTGTTAAAAGCCACCCAAAGGCTGTTGTTGTCGATTGGAAATTGAAAGGAAATCATTGTTACCGGTTGGTCCTTTACTCAAAAGCAAGCAGGTCTGTTAGGGTCAGATTCGATTTCTTAGAACTTAAGAGGTTACCTGTTTGCTTAAGTGCACACTAGGGCTTTTGTGTTTATGTTCTTTGAACACGCGACACCTAAACCTATCACCACTTCCAGTTCAGTTTTTGGTTGAGGGATATTGGCGAGGCAAGGCGAGGATTATTTTTATTGAATTGAGTGAAGACTCAATGGTCCTTTTTTCGAGGTGATAATCGAGATTGAACTAAAGGAGGGTGTGCCATCTTGTAGGAAGTTAACAGGGAATGGGAAAATAAGAATTTCCGTTTTTTGTACAGGATATAGACTTGATGGGATACTGTCAAGGGGTTAATGGTAGGATATATAAGTAGATGTATAAGATTTATTATATTCAGCTCGCTGGGGTTTTTTTTTTATTTTTTCTGGTAAGTTAAATAAGGCATATTGAAGGTTAAAGTTCTCATGAGCTAAGGTTAAAGAATGGGAAAAAGTTAATCTGACTCATTAATGTCGATTTAAAGTTCAGATTAAAGGGTTAGTAGTTGATTTATGTTTGTTTCGCAGCGTGAACACAGAAAGCAAGAAAACACTGACCTTCTTCCGTTTCAGTGTGATTGCTATCTTACCAATTCACAGGGTGCTTAGATAGACCTACCAAACAAAATTGGCCTCATTATGTTAATCAGAAGCTGTGAATCGAATAACAGATTGGAAAGCTTCCAATTTAGTTGCGAGCTAAATATATAAGCATTAGATTTCCATTGTAGTTTAGGAAATTTTAATTTAAGTTGAACGAATACAACATTTAGTTTTAAGGCCAAAAATATTTTTATGTTAAAAGGCGTTTAAATAAAATACGTTCCTGGATCATCATATTTAGAGCTTTGTAAAACAAATTTTACATAGACCTACTAGATTTGCGTCCTGTCTGTCTGTGCGTCACAACAAGTTTCCTCAGAAACTGTATTAGCTACAAAGATCAAACATTGTGAAAAGGTCAGAAGTTGTGGTCTCTCAAACGTTTACGTCTTATCAAATATTTAAAAAAATTTCAAAAGGGGTCCCCCTTATAATAAACGAGTATCAAATCAAAGGTCTTGATAGCACTTTTAGGACTTTAGGCATACGAAAAATGAAGTAATCAAATTTTTTGGACCAGTAATTGAACTTGCTTCATCTCATTGTGGGCAAAGCGAAATAATGAACGGATGGAGGTAAGGAAGCTGTGCTGATACGGCTAGAAATTTCACGTTGTGCAGTATAACAACGTTGAACATGAAAGTAAAACACCCTCCGCAGACGAAGTGCTGGTTGACAAGAGTACTTTTGGATGGTAGCACCTCCACGTATCCGAGCAAGCGGAGGTTTCCATGTCATTGTTCGACGGATTACGACCTGGCGATGATTTCTCGACTACAAATAGGATATTGAATTGGAACTAATGTTTTGGGCTGGCAGATATGATGTTTCGGGGCTAGTTCTATAGCGCGGTATCATCGAGATGATACTCGCACGTGAATGGCTCCAATCGAAGTACTATACCGTGTCCGTCCCGATAAAACCTTGACAGGCCTCGGAGTACGTTACAAGTTTGCACCGTTGTGATGGTGGTGCAAGTTCGGTTCAAATGGACTCCTGATTAGGTCTAGCCTGACTCTAAGCACCTGTCCCTATAAGGGTTGGCTGAAGAAGAACAGAAGGCTATAGAAGAGTTGAGGGCTAAGTCTATTAAGGCAACGGTGATAGTTTCACCACCAAACACCATTGAAAGAATGGTCTCTAGTCTCAATAAGGGAGACCGTGATAGAAGGATGTAAAAGGAGACACTTAATGGACATGAAACGTTAGATCAGGAGACAGTTGCCCAGATAATGAAGTTCTCACAGACGCCCAACAAATGGAAGTACCTAATGCGAGGCAAAAGGAGAAAACGCCACGATGACGATCCCAGTGGCAAGCACTGCTCTTGAATTCCAACGATGGCCAATTTTACGCTGATGTTACTTATGAAAATTCATTGTGTGTAGCTACATAATTGAATTGCTTTAATAACTCTTGTGAAAAATTATTATAGAAGTAAAATGTTAGAAGAAGATGGTTTCAACGTGTGTACTAATTCTCTTGAGGCCATTACTCTTATTAGATACACACCGGTGATCGCGACCATCATTTATTTTTTAATTTTTCAACTTATGTGAACTCGATATGTCTTTGTAACTACGAATTATATTCAGGCTAATTTTCTGTTGTAAGTACTTGTCTTTGATAAACTTTAAATTGATTATTTCACATTTTTACATTAAATTTAATGTAATTTTATACGATAATTTTTTGCTCTATTGTGAGCGTTTATTGCTGCGTGCGGATATAGATCTTGTTGTTTCAGATAGCTCCAATAGCTTGAAATTACTTATGAAAATTCTTTGTGCGAAGCTACATAACTGAGTTGCTTTAATAATTTTTCTGAAATATTATTAGCGAAGAAGCATGGTGGTTGGCATCACCAGTGTGTGTCTAATAAGAGTGATGGTCTGAGGAGAATTAGAACACACGTTGAAACCAGCTTTTTCTAACATTTTTCTTCCCCAATAATTTTTCGAAAATTTATTAAAGCAACTCAATTATGTAGCTACACCAAGAACTTTCATAAGTAATTTCAAGCTATCGGAAACAACGAGATCGATATCCACACGAAGCAATAAACGTTCACTGTAAACCAAAAAATTATCGTATGGATTCACATTAAATTTAATGAAAAAAGGGTAAAACAATCAATTTAAAATTTAGCAAAAACTTATGCTGATGTGTTGCAGGAGATCAGGGAAGGTATAAACCTGAAGACGTCAATTCTGCCTATAAGGCTGCTTTAATGACACTTTTGGCCAAATGCTGGTCAAATTTGGCGCGGAGGCCAATAAAAAAAAACATTCTGTAACGCACTCAATATGGTGCTTGGCAAAAAAGCAGCTGTAGCCTCGCTCGAGCCGATGGAAACGATTGAAGACTACATCATGGACCTGATTGAGGTGGAGGATATCATCAAAAGGGAGCTCCCTAGCATAACAGAGGCAAAGCGAGGCTAACACCAAAAAACAATAAGGACAACATACAGCCATCATCAACTTGACTAAAAAGGACGCCGAACAACTTCTGAGTAAGGAAAAAGTAAGAATAGCCGTGTATCACAAAGAACGGTACCTCTTAAATGCTTTAAGTGCATTAGTTAGGTAAAACCACATAGGGATGCAAGGAACTTGATAGGAGCTCATTACGCTACAAACGAGGCAATATGGGACATAAAACAAAATAATGTAAAAGGAAGGCATACTGCATCCTTTGCAAGGATGTTGATCCGAAACCGGATTTTAGGCATGTTGTACGATCAAAAGAGTATTGGGCTTTTCAGGAAGCCCTATCCAAGGTCAAAGCAGATTTTTAATGACCCATATCTTACAGGTAAATATGCGCCGCAGTGAAGTTGTCTAAATCCTGCCTGAGAGTTTGTGAGGGATATGAAAGTTGACTTTTTACTGCTGGGTGAGCAACACCTTGAGAAAGGTTCGTTATCAGGGTACTCAATAAAACTTGCACCGCAGCCATCAATAAACACCGCAGCACAATTACCCAAAATCTGCTTGGGCAGTTTGCAGGGAACATAGAAGCCGACTTTTTGCTACTGAGTGAGCAACACCCTGACAAAAGATCATCATTTTGCTGCTTAGGCAAAACTGCTACTACCATAATCTGGGCTTAAAACAGTGTTGGTTTTTCAACGGTGAGCTAGGGATGAAAGAATGGTTTCGTGTGGATTCGGTGCCCAAGGCCTAGATTCTTTAGTGTACAGCTAACGCCGAACGGACCGACATCGTCTTTTCAAGGCAAACTTAAGTCTTTAGAGGACTTTGTCTCGGGCATAGATGGCCACGCACTCACTGGCCGAACTTTCAATGTTAAAGCAATCGAATAAAGCACATCAAAAGTTTATCCTTGATAAAAATGACTCATAGAAGTGGCGGCCAGGATGGGACTTTTTATGCTGAACACTGGTGCTACGCCGAATTTCCGCCATGTGGGCTGTGAAAGAAACATATCCAATGTGACATTTGCCTCAGAGTCCCTACTATGAAGGATGCACAATTGGAGAGTTTTAAGAGGACTATTCAGCCAGCGCTCCCCAATACATTCTGCTTGAGACCCATGATGCTCTCTCTCCCAATGCCCACATTCTCAACCTTTGACGATTGGATTGAACATTGAGAGAATATACTGCAAGAGGTTTGTTGAGCTACGCACGGCAGAAGCACCATTTTGGAAAATTCGCAGGGCACCGCAGAGTTAACAGCTCAAGATGCTATGAACTCAGCTTTGAATATTACTGAGTCTACTGTTAGCGTTTTTATGCCCCGTATGAGACCCAGCGTGGCTAAAATTGCTGAAAAGTTAAGAGATAGTTACAAGCTTCGATGTGAAGCTTAACGGGCATGGAACCACGGCAAGATATGCAACTGGTTAGCAGCATATAAGTTGGCCAGGAAATGGCTTCCTAAAAGGATTAACAGCAACAAGGCTCAATGCTAAAAAGATCTAGTGGACAATGTAAACAAGAATCCATGGGGCCTCGGCCCATTTTTTATGCGCCTGGAACTGGAAGAGGGAGTCCTATCATTGAAACCAAAGAAGGTTTCACTTTCTGAAGTGTTGTGGCTTATCTTTCTCCATTGTTCTGGTTTGCTACTCAGTACATTCAATGCTTGCCTGCAAGAAGGGGTTATTCTGGAACGTTGAAAGATAGCTAGACACATACTGATGAGCAAAGAAAAGGAAAACCGCAGGTCAGCGTCTCCAAACGGCTCATTTTATATGCTAGACAAAGCTGACAAGGTGCTTGAAAAACACATCAAGGGAAGACCCTCAGACTCGTACTTCTAGGGGCCCATATTCTTGGCAGTATGGTTTCAGAGCAAGACGCTATACCATTGATTCGATAGCAGAAGTGGTAAGCGCACTCCAAAAGATGGAGGCACATGGCCGTACCAAGTAACGGTTCGTTCTGTTGGAGGCATCTGTTGTTCGGAGCGCCTTCAACTCCGCTAGATGGGTGGATATTCTGGATACGTCGAAAACCCCTTTTTAAGCTCCAAAATATCTTATGCGGTTTTTGAGGGACTATCTGAAGGATTGAAACCTGTCTCATGATACGATGCAATGCCAACAAAGAATGGAAGTTGCATCAGGTGTTGCTCAAGGATCTGTCCTTGGTCCAGGCCTGTGGAATATATCGTATGGCAAGCTACTGAGACAAGAGCTGGATAATTAATCAGCCCTGATCTATGTAGATTATGTTGCGGCACTAGTTACTTAATGCACCATCAAACAGCCACAACTTGGGCTACGTATGTGAATGTACCGGTTGTGAGACTGGATTACTGCTCGCAAGTTCAATCCAGCACTGGTGAAAACCGAAACGGTCATATTTACCAAGATGGAAATCCTTAGACTAGGAACGATCAGTATTGGAGATGTCCTGGTTACCTTAAAACAATCAGTCAAGCACTTAGGGTCGCTGATGGACTCGAACGTGAGTTTCTCTGAGCAAATCAGGACAACATCTGAGAAGGCTTCTTTAGGGTTCTCGGCTCTGAGTCAACTTATGGCGGACCTAACCTATCAAGCAGGAGGTGGTGCTACTGTATGGAGTAGCAATATGGAGCGGCACTCACAGCAAGCTGCTGTATCAAATACATTTGACACAGGTACAGAGAAAAATGTCAGTGAGAATTACTTTGTCATACCAAAAATCTCAGATTCAGTGGTGCAAGTTATATTTTGCGTGATACATATCGCTATCCTTGCTAGACGGCATCGTGCAATTGACATGCATCAAAACGGAGACACAAGAAAATCAGTTGTCTGTACGAAAAGACAACGCTCATTCAACTGTGGGAAGCAGTTTAATGTGAACAGCACGAAAGGAAGGTGGACTGCATGCCTCATACTTGATCTGAGACATG
>OZ017740.1:267556320-267908820 GCA_963969285.1 Odontomyia ornata | reverse complement strand
AGTATCGAACAACCCAATTTATATATAAATATACACATATATTTATATATATATATATATATATATATATCAGTGGCGAGGGGTGAAAAGCTGCTCACGGTAAGCCGATCAAAACATCGAGCAATCTATTGATGTTTAACCATACTAGTATATTCTATTCATACACATAAATACTAAATAAATCAAACTACATAGTTTATTCCAGATTCTCAAATTAAATTTAGGGAAAATTTCAAATATAAATGTTTATTAACAAATTTATGTACTGGTATGGGATTAATCACTGTTTGGTGGTTTGAAAATAAAAAATAAATAAAAAAAGAGGGATACTAGGTAAATTTAATTTGAGGATAAATTATTGTTAGATAGTATAATGGCATCTCATTTCAAATTCGTTATTCTGGCCAGCATCATAAAATTTAACGTCAAGTAATGGCCAACTAACCGTTTTTCTAAATCATGAGAGACTTGAATGTATTATATGGTGGACAAAACTTTTTAATAAGTAAAGCAAAATCATGACGAGAGCCAAGCTAATTTGCCCACAAACACTGCGTTAACGGTTATCAAAGATCAAATCAAAATCTTTGATGAAGGTTTCAGCAGTGTTGCGGGCAAAAGCTTGGTAGTCTCTAATTCTTAATATTTTAAATTTGCTCAACGAAAGTTTTTGATTCGAATAAAAATTGTTTATGTAACGTACCCTATGAAATAAATCAAACACTTAAAATAACAACTGAGCGTGAAATTCTTCATACATCGAACACTGCACCTAGTAAACTTTATTTGAAGTTCAAATCAATTCTACGATTTTTCTCTCCAAATTTACTAAGAACTTCATCATAAAAAGATGGTCTTGCTTTTATTTTTATCAAAAGTCTCTTCTCAACAGAAAGCAAGGCTAAATCAGAATGCCGCTCTTCATTTTGCTGATTCCTCAAATACGTCTGAATTCTTTTTAATGCGGAAAAAGATCTTTCTGCGGATGAAACTGATATTGGTAGGGTCAATATAAGGTTACACAGAATAGTATTTGTGGGAAAGTATCATTCAAAATCGAACTGCCAAGTTGAAAATATAGTTCCTTGATTTCAAATTGGTTGAACGAAGGAGTCGTGTACAAAACTTTCAATTCATTTTTTAATGCTGTGTGGCTGAAGATTCCCGGAAAATTCCTTTGAAGCTCAGTAAGTTGATTTTCCGGAAAAGATTTTGAATAGGATTCAAATTTTGCTCTATTGAGAAGATCTGAAAATAACAGCTTATCAAAAGATGCATATCGATTCTTTATTTGAATTTTGATATGATCTATGATTTCAATGAATAGTCTTTTATAAGATGTTTTGAGATCTAGGCTGAAATCTAATCGAGGTCGCTTTTGCGGCAGCTCACAAAGATCAGTTATTTGACTAAAAATACTATCAAATTCTTTGTCAAATTTATTTGAAATCCACTCTTCGAATAGCTGTATTTCCCTTAAAGCCACTTCGATACAAATATTTTTATTTTGCAATGCATTGAAGAGGACATCCGTTCGTGTGAAAATTTCTGAAACTGTGAAAAGTAAAAAGCAGAAATGCATATCTTTCATTTTACTCAAAAAACTCTCGGACATTGCAAGTGATTCACTATCCCATTCTTTGGGATTTCCTAAAATAACCTCAAACGTTTTAATCACATCTATTCTATGGTTATATATAACATTGATGATTCTAGAATGATAGTGCCAGCGTGTCTCTGAAACACCTGGCATACAACGATTAGTCACTTCTTTAAGGAGATTTGTCCGTTTTGTGGATTTATTAAAGAATCGAGCTAAGCTGTTAATATGAGCGAAAAATATTTTTAATTCTGAAATATTTCCCAAAGATCTGCTTAAAACAAGATTGAGGACATGTGCGTAACATGGAACGAAAATTGCTTTTGGATGCGATTCGCGAATTTTCGCTTGGACTCCTTCATATTCCCCAGACATCACAGCTGCACCATCATAAGATTGTCCTACCAGCTTTTCCTGACAAGAAAACTGCTTTACTATATCTCGAACAAAATCAGCCAAAGTATTTGCTGAACGAGATAAAGTCACATCGAAAAAACCTAGGAATCGTTCCTCAATTCCTGTTTCAGATACGTATCAAAATACTACGCTTAACTGCTCTCTGTGGCTGATGTCTGGTGTTTCATCAATCATAATTGAAATGAATCTCGCTTTCGTTATTTCTGATTTAATTTCTCGCTTTAAGACACTTGCCACACAACTAATTAAATCATTCTGAATGTCACTCGACAACCCAGAAAACACGGGATTTCGAGATGAAGAGCATTGGTCTAAATGAGATTCCATAACAGGGTCATAATTGCTAAGTAATAAAAGATTCTCAATATAATTTCCCCTATTATCAGAACCCTCATTTTCAAAATGGCCTCGAAAAGAAAGTTCTTGTTTTCCTAAAAAAACGACGGTATCAATAAAGCGTTTCATAAGGTTTCGGTTCTTTTCAACCTTCCGATTATGCACTTCATAACTATTCCCCAAAGAGTTGTCAATTCTAGACTTGCCAAAGTCATTCAAAGCTAAACAACTCCTGATATGCTTCTCTGTTTGAGTGTGCTTCTTTGAAGAATTGACAATATTATTAATGTCTGTAAATCCAGTTTTGCTCCAAGCGCTGTCAGCTTGAGAGAAAAGAAGGCATGGAAAACAGAGCATTTTGTTAGTTTTACAGCTTCCGGTCAGCCAAGAATACTTTTCATATAAAGAGGTATGAAAATGTTTTGAAAATCCATCTTTCCACTTATAACAGATATCCAAATGAGGTTTCACTCGTCCCATATGAATAACGCTTAATTTTTGTTGGAAAGAAAGATTCGAAAACATAGTCTCCTCAGTCAATAAAAAGTCTATGAGACAACAATCTATGTTCACGGACATATTAATGATAAATAAATATCAAAAATAAACCAGCAAAAACAGAAACTAAAAAAATTTAAGCTGTATCCTAAGTGAAGAAGGAAGTGGTTTCTCAAAATCTCTTATCAGAAAAGCTACAATTATCAAATACAAATAATGAAATGTATTTAAAAATTTATAGAAAGTAGAGAAAAAAATTTTGATACTTAAATTTTGACAAATAAAAATCCCTTTGTTTCACTTTCACTCTAAATTGCACAATTCAAAAAACTACGAAATCACCCCGAAAAAAGTCTCTCCACTTTTAAACAGTCTTAGACTAAATTCACTTTCATATGTTATTATGAAATTCGCTTAAGCAAAATGAGAAAATTCTACTCTATCGGCCTCATTTTCAAGAGAGTCGATGTACGCTTATTTCACGAAATAAGTGTACTTTTAATTTCCTAATGCCTCTTCCTATATTCAATACCCACGACGGTTTCCCCAATAAATTGAAGAGCATATAGAAAAGCAGATCGTGCTCCCGGCTTCCACAGTGCTTTCTATTAGCGATGCTAGACAAGAAAATCGCCGCTAGCTACATATCCAAACTCCTGTGCTGCTGACAGAGAAAATGCAAAGTTTATGGTAAAGAAGACAAGTCGATAGAAGTGTCAGCTTATAAGCAAGTGCTATGCTTAGATATCTTGTGGGCGCATGTCGGTGAAATCAGCAAGCGAAAGTGAGATCAAAGGAAGAACGAAAAATAGTGCTGTTGATCCATGGATTATAAGAAGAAATTGTACCAAATTTGTGCTTTTTGGTACAATTTCTTCTGGAACAAAGAAGCACGGGATCAAATGAAAAGTGATGAAAATATTCACGTATGTATATGAGGAACGCATATTAAAGTGATGAATGAAAGTAATCCGATACTTCTTTCATTTAATAGAAGGGATGCCGGTGGGAATCGGCTTATATGGACGCCTCGCCACTGATATATATATATATATATATATATATATATATATATATATATATATATATATATATATATATATATATATATATATATATATATATATATATATATATATATATATGTATTTATATATAAAGTGGTTATAGCACTAAGCCCATAAGCCGAAGGTCTCTGGCGCGAGTTTCGTTGGCGTCAACGAGATTTTGTTCAAGTGATTCTTCGGACGGACTATAAGCCTGTTCAGTTATGATACGTGCTAGTTACGATACCAGACCGTATCGTAGCTGGGTGGATGCACACACGGCCAAAGCGTGATAATGATTGTATCATCTGGTAGAGCGCCGATAGATTCGATCATGACAATGAGATACTCTAACTATCTCTGAACGAAGGCCCGAAAAGGGCTGTAGTGCTACGGGAAAAAAAATATAGATATATATATATATATATATATATATATATATATATATATATATAATATATATATATATATATATATATATATATATATATATATATATATATATATATATATATATATATATATATACCTACACATATAAATTTGCATACTCGTATGTATGTGGGAAATTAAAACTTTTTAAACACAGTGAAGGTTGCAATTCAGCTTCCATTTACACCAAAAAGGAGATTTATATTGTCTGAATAGCTCATAGCCCGCCCGGTATAGTAGTTAGAGTGCCCTCTCTCCATTTGCAAACCGAACGTCCCCGGTTCAATCCTTTTGGTGACAACGGGATTTGTTTTGAGTGATTCTTCGAACATGGTATAAGCCTTTTCATTTATATTTTGTGCCGGTTTCATACCAGAACTTATCGCAACTGGGTGGGTGGATATACGGCCAAAGCTTGTTACTGACCATATCACTTTCTCGAGTGTCGACTCATTCGATCAATATAATGAGATACTGAATGATCAATTGGAATAAATAATTATCCGCTGTTAAATTTTAAGTTCTTATAGTTAATATGCGTGTTGTGTAATATAGGGTTTTTGTTATATTTACTTATTAATTTATGCGATATCGTATTATCGGTGGCGATTTAAGCGTCAAAAAGCATGCAAAAAAATTCGAGCAATGACTTGTTTTCGTCTCAAGAACTTAGACATTATGTCCATGAGCTAGATATAAATCATTATTTATTTAGCAAGAAGCCACCAAATATTTTTAATGAAGGTTTGAATTATGCCTCATAATACAGTGTAATAAAAATAGAAAGGTTAAAAACATGTTCCAACCGACCTTAAAATGCCTTACAAAGCCATGAGATAAATTTTATCATTTGGCTCCGTTTCCTTAAAATTTAATTTGCCGTTTTAAGGGTTCGTCAGTTTTTATTTTATTCCGAAAAATTGTTGTCACTGTTGAGTCTCTGAAAACTATTGTCACACTATTTTATCAAAAATATTCATTGTATTGTATAACCCCTAGGCAAAGCTCAAACTTTAATTTTAACGATTTGACTTAACATATTTGTGTTTCAACTGATAGAAGTTGAATACATAATTTTTGGTGTCAATTATGACAACAGAGTGTGTAGTGTGTCAATTGAAAGAAAACTGAAAGAAAAGCAAACGTAATAATAGCAGCAACTTTTCAAGCAAATCACTACAGAATTAAAAAAAAGGCTAAGGTATTTCCGATCTTGAAGAAAGGAAAAGAATCTTCGTGCCCGAAAAGCTATCGCCCAATCAGCTTGCTGCCTAACATCAGCAAGGTGTTTGAAGTGATACTCAACAGAGCATTAAACGCCCACATTGAGGAATATGAGTTGGTGCCGAATTGCCAATTTGGCTTTCGTGCCAGGCATTCGACCACACATACAATAACAAAAGTAACCTCAGACATATGTTGGAAACTAAATGATAGACAATGTGTTGGAGCATGTCTCATTAATATGGAGAAAGCCTTCGATACAGTGTGGTTAGATGGACTATTTTTGAACTCCTTCAGGACAAGTTCCCCAGACACCTTGTCGCCATGATGTGTAATATGTTATACGGGAAATCGTTTGTTGTAACTGATGGAAATCTGACAACAATGCGCGAAATCAAGGTCTTGAATGGTCTACAGCAGGGAACAGTTACTGCGCCTCTGCTTTTCTCAATCTTCATTCGCAAGCTATTGAACGGCTTTGATTTTAACGTCTCGCCAACGCGATCATTGGTAGCGTTTCCTGATGATCTGATCATCTATATGGCAGACCGAAAAGCTACAATAGTTCAGAGCAATCTCCAAAAAATGTTCAATGATGTTCAGCTGTACACTGATAATTGGCGAATGAAAATCAATGCACAAAAGTGTGAAACAATCTTGTTTCAGACAACTCTGCAGGGGGTCAGTCAAGACCTTAAACGTAATTGGAAAGATTTCCACATCATGGCTGGCGAGGGTAGTTTCGAACAAGTTCCACATAAATCCTGTGTTCGATACCTCGGTGTTCATCTCGATCAGTATCTGTACTATACTGAACATGTGAAAATCATGCTCAGTAAGGCACTTAAAGTAGTCATGGCTCTACGAAAACTCTTTCATACTAAATACATTGATCAAAAGGTCAAAATGACCTGTTACAAGACACTGGTTAGACCAGTTTTGACATATGGATGTCAGATCTAGTACAACCAGAGTGCTAGTACTATGGAAAAATTAAGAGTTTTCGAAAGGAAATGTCTTCGTGCATGTACTGGTTTGTACAGAAAGCCTGAGACGGATTGGAAACATTATATATCGAATAGAAGAATTTATCAAACTGCTGAATGACGAGGGTTGATATCTTCATATTGAAACTTCTTCGGAATCATATTGCAAGATCTGTGACAGTGAGTGAAAACCCTTGAATTTCACAGCCGTTCCACCCTACAGACGGGTATATTGCGACTTGCCTCGCTACTGGCTTCATTCCTCCAGAAGCATTCGTGTATTTGGACATGAATCGATATGTTTTCGATTCTGACGGCGTCCCAGTCATATATCACATATATCGACGGGCCACCGATAAAAAGATAAAATATCCTCCGAATTTGAGTTCACGAGACGAACAATTCCAATGGAGATACTCATTTACTAGATTCGTTGAAGCTGATCGAATTGAGACGGCGCAATCCAGGTATTGGTGGCTGAATGACAATATCTAAATTATTCGTGTTTATTTTCAGTTTTGGTGTTTTTCGTTATTTAGTTTTTTGAGTTTCAGCTCATTATTGCTACATTTAGTGTTGTTGTTTATGTGTGTTACAAATTAGGTTAAAAATTAGGCATAGGTTAGGTATATGTTATGTTTACTATATTACATTAGAGATAAGATTAAACGCTTAGGTTAGGAACATTGTTATAGAATTTTTTTAGTATAAGATAAAGTTTTTGATTGCATTTTATTAGAAATAAGTTACAACATATTAGGTGTAGGATCGAAGTTTCACTGTTGTGTTTAAATTATAAATAATTTTAGGATAGTGTTGGTTGGTTTTTTCTCCTTTTTACAATTGAATTCTAAAAATATGTAATAATGCTAATTAATTGAATTTGTTATAGTTTTTTTTTGAAGAAATGTGTGAATGATAACGTATAAATTTAGAGAGCCATTTGGGCCATTAAGTTTTGTATTGATATTGTTTGGACTTTGCTTTATATTCTTTTAAAATTTATAACGATTAGTATTAAATAAAGCGCTTTTAACTTGACTTGACTACAGAAATAAATTCACCTCAAAATCTGATTATCAAAGCAAAATGTCATTTAATTACAACTTGAAAACTTAATCAATGCTCAAATGAGAAGTCTACATAGCCTGATTAAAAACTTTCCAATAATAGCAGATCGAACAAATTTCCCCCAAAATCACATCGTAATCAATCTCATTTTCCTGCTTAATCCTCTACAACTTCTCCAACTAAGACTTTAAAGCGTCACCAAATTTCGTTTGACACTAACAAGAAATCCAAACGACTTTCATTCCCTTCACCGTTTGCTTTCTTCTCTATCCTGCAGGCACTATTCCCAATTTCCTATTTAGCATATTCGTGCTATTGAAAACTAGTACACACTTAACCATTTGTTCCCGGAAAATTTCACCGTACAATTTCCAAGAAAACCAACACCACGTCTTCATTTTCTTGGAGAAACATTCGTTTTCTGTCAGCATGTTTGTATACACTTTTGTGTATCCTTTTTCGTTTAAAGAGTTCTATTCCTTTGATTCGTTCTCATTACAACGCGACTAAATATAACCATAAATCCCAGCTGAACTGGAATTAATTTCCTCTATCGAAAACAACGAGGACGCGTTGTGCAAGTAGAAGAATAAGAAAACGTGGAATTCAATGATCTTAAGAGGGTGGCGAAAGTGGTGGTGCTGGCGGCGTTATTGGTGATGATGATGTCGGATTTTGTTCAGATAAGGGTTAGGAAGGATTGCATTGAGTTGAGTTGAATATAGCAAAAGAATTGAGCAAGTGATGATGGTCTTATTTTGTTAAAATACTGCTCACGTTTCAAAGAATCAGTAATGTCTTTTGTGCTCTATATTCTAATAGGTATCTTTAAGAAGATTACTTCCTAATCCTTGTCAATAATAACAAATAACAGCTGATTACATTCTCATATTCCACATTTACCTAAAACCAATGTTTATCGATTTATTAATCAACTCATAGCACTCAAAGGTTAAACCAACCTAGGCAGGATAATGCTCTCAAACCCGGATCCTTACTGACACTCTCATTTTAACATAAATCCGGAATTATTGAAAAGCGGATCAAAACTGTAGGCGTGTCACGTGCTTACTGCAGCCATTGTTTATAAGTACTGTCGATTAAGTATTGAGGGTGTGCTTTAGAATTGAAAATAGAAGTGAAACTCCCGTTGGCTCGCCAACTTACGATTACCTCGCGAAAATCCCGTAGAACGGTTCAGCACAGCCACGAACGTTAGGATGGAAATTTAAGCAATTTTTTCTTGGAATGAGTCCTGTGGTTTATGACTTGGTGGGTGTGTTTGATAGTCTTAATTTCATTGGAATTAACTACAATCAGATATGGTTTGTCCTAGGTAAGGAGTAAAAGTGTTTGTTTTGTGTGTTTGTAGTAAAATTTGTTTTGAATGGCATATTTTCGTCTACTCTGCTGGATAGAATCTCATTTGCATACCTTAATGTCTAATGATGCGGGCGTTGAATCGAAATTGAATTTGGCACGTGAGCCAAACACTTCTGGTGCAGACCAATGGCGTGGTTCATCTGTTGATAATTTATTGCGAACATCGAAGCTGAAATGAGATGGGAGTAGAAAAAAAATGGTTAGAATTGATAGATAGATAGGTCTATTCAATCATTACATGTACTGAAAATCGGTGGAAAATTGCAATTGAATGTAAAGTAAATGCTAATTTTTAGTGTTCCTGGTTCGATTTGATGGTGAATTTTCATTACCAGTATTCTCCCAACTTCAGACAAAGTCATATTTTTCAGGGATATTATCCACAAGACTGCGTTTTTAAAATGTGTTTTTTAAAAACGAATATACGAACAAGCGTCAAACGTTTCAAATACATTGAATTGGTGGCTGAATCACATTACTGTCTAAACCGCAGTGTTTTTTTTCATAGCAATTTAATGTTTTAAGTTAATTTTAATCATACAACTGCTACATATCAAACAACTTCATACATTTTAATTCTCCTAAAACTTCACCTAAAGTCTTCAAGATCTATTTCATCCTACCTGAGTGGTTAACTTTAAATTTAAAAGTTTATGTGCTTTGTTGCAATTGACTTAATTCACATATTTTTCGATCAGTTAAATTCTTTGACATTGAATTTACATTCTTTAACATAAGTAAGTAAGTAAGTAAATTTTATTGAGACTTTTGATAACTTCACATTATAAAGTATGCTTAATGACTAGGTAACATTTGACAGTATTGGATATCAAATAAACTTTGATAGTTAGAATATATGCAGACTTATATTACATCGGTATTTTTAGATTTATAGACTTTTTATGGTTGAGAGGTGAATGCCCATTTACGCACAGAGTGTGGGACTCCCATATTCGCAAAAAAGCGACAGGACTACCCAGTAAACACCTCCCCTGTCAACCTGAGAACCTAGCCTGGAACCGTTTGACACATTACTTCGGGCCAGGTCTCGTTTTGTTACGCCGTGAGGCGTCTTCAAACTGGGGGATCCCTCTTCTAGCCGGAGGGAAGAGGAAGTGCTAGACAAGCGATACACCGGCTGTTGTGAGTCCCTTTTATCGTTTAGGAATGCTCGAACATAATGTGTCACCTGGTTCCATTTGTCAACCGATTCGAGCATCACCGCGACTATATTATTCGGAGTGAGCTCTCCCGTCTCCCTGTAGAGGGCGCTTCGCAGCCTGTCTCATTTTTTGCATGCAAAAAATGTGTGGCAGGCATTGTTTTCCTCTCCTGGGCAATACCGACTATCGGGAGACTATGACTTACCAATTTTGTGCAGGTAAGATTGAAAACACCCATACACACTCAAAAGCTGGGTCAGATAGAAGTCAGCATCACCATGCCTTCAATTCCGGGATGAGGTGCGCAGTCCACCTTCCCTTCGTGCAATTCACCCAAGACTGCTGCCAATAGTTGAGTCAGCACTGTCTCTCTTCGCGGACAACCATCTCCCTTGCATCCTCGTTTCAATGCAGACAAATAGAGCGCCAATCTCTAGCAAGGAGGGTGACAGGTATCACGAGACTGTCAGATACGAAGATGCAATCCTCAGCGCTCCTCTTCTCTGTACATGTGCCAGGCGTTTTCGGTATACCTCGTTGCTGAGAGCGTCGCTCCATACCTCTGCTCCGTACAATAGCACTAACCCTACAACACTCATCAAGAGGCGTCTTCTTGATGGGCTGGGTCCCCCTACGTTGGCCATAAGTCGACTCAGAGCCGGTACTCCCGAAGCAGCCTTCTCAGCCGTTGCCCTGATTTGCTCAGAGAAATTCATCTTTGAGTCAATCAGTAGCCCCCGGTACTTCACCGCTGGCTTCGATTCGATTTGTATGTCTCCAATACTGATCATCCTAACTCCAGGGATTCTCTCTTTTGTCAAGATGACCACTTCGGTTTTCTCCAGTGCTAAACTGAGCCCGCGAGCAGTTATCTAGTCTCTCTCTCGGCGCATTAGTATACCTAGCGTAAGTTGCGTTTGTTCAACGGTGCGTCTAGTGACCAGAGCCGCAATATCATCCGCATAGCCAATCAGGCGCGACTCATCAATGCGGCATCTCTAGTCTCAGTAGCCCGTCGTAAGACACGTTCCACAGGTCCGGACCAAAGAAGGATCCCTGGGCAACACCCTATGTAACTGCCATCTTTCGTTGGCCCTATGTCGTGTTGTAGAGCAGGCTGCGGTCCTTTAGGTAGTCCCTCAAAAGCCGCATTAGATATTCTGGAGCTTGAAAAGGGTTTTCCAGCATGCCCACCTATCTAGCGGAGTTGAAGGCGTTCCTGACGTCCAGTGTCACCAACAAGACGATCCGTCGCTTGATGCAACTATGTGCCTCTGCCTTCTGGGACGCACTCATCATCTCTGCAATTGCATCGAGAGCAGAGCGTCCTGATCTAAAGCCGTATGGCCGAGGAGATAGGTCCCCAGCAGAACGAATTGCGTCAGTGAGTCTTCCCTTGATGAGTTTCTCCAGCACTTTCCCAGCTGTGTCTAGCATGCACAACGGGCGGTATGCAGACGGCGATTCGGAATTTGTCTTCCCCTTGCTGATCAGCACTAGCCTCGCCACCTTTCATCGTACCGGGAAGACCCGGTCCCGTAGGCAAGCGTTGAATGTGCTGCGCAGTAAGTCAGGACAATGGTGATAGACAAGCTGCAACACCTCAGCCGGAACACCATCTGGACCTGGAGCCTTCCTTCTTTTCATTAAAGGACTGCCTCCTCCAGTTCCGGATACTTGACTGCTGTTTCACCATGGACAGCGTCAATGACAGCGTCAGCGTCATGGACAGCGTCAGCGTCCCGCACCCGTTGAGCTTGACGTCGAAGCTTCTGATTTTCACTTTTCAGCGATTTTAGTTGCCCACCAGTACACTGGAGTTTACCGTGCCGGGATTTCGGACGGGGCATAGAAGCGCAGCAAGCAGTTGTAATGATGCTCATAGTTGATTTCACCACATTTTGAGCTACCAATTCTTCCCTCTTATCCAAAGCTCCTTGCAGCGGCTCACCTGCTGTGAGCACCTCGACGAACCTCTCGACCTCCATCCTTCCGATGTTCCATCCAGTTGCAGAAAGCCGAGAGCACGGATGTCGGGAGACAGCATCGCCTATGGCAAGCAGAATTTACTGATTCACTGGATAAGTAGCCCTCTAATACTTTTCAATTGTGTATCCTCTGTACTAAGGACTCCGAGGCAAATGTCACGTCCGGTATGGTTTCCTCACAGCCAATACGGCGAAAAGTCGGCGTATTCCGGTGTTTAGTGTGACGAGCGCCATCCTGGCTGCAATTTCTAGGATACGTTTTCCCCGCGGATCTGTTTCACGCATGCTCGTTTCGATTGCTTTATTGCTGAAGTCTCCCCCAACAATTACGTTGCGCTCTGCGTTCGAGAAAGCGCACTCCAGAGCATTGAGCTTGGCTTGGAAAGATGGTATCGATTCATTTGGCGTTAAGTTACACTAAAGAAGATGGTCTGTGAGCACCGAACCCACAAAAAACCATCCCTCCGTCCCAAATCTCCGCTCGGAAATCACTGTTCCGAGCCAGGTCTTGGATCAGCATCCTCGCAAAGAATAGAGTGTGCCTCCTTCTTACACTCTTTTCTTTTATGTCCCGTTTCACCGCATTTGTTTCATAGGGCACTCCTATCCGGCCCTTTGCATACTTGTGTGGTGTGACCATAGCCAAGCATTTGAAACATTGAAAAGTCGTTGCTATTCGTACTTTGCCCTTATTCACAAATTATTCGGCGTCCTTTTCGGTCAAGTCAACTATAGACATGCGTTGTCCCCTATTGTTTACTGGTGTCAGTCTCGCTTTGATCCTTCCCACGCTAGGGAACTCCCTTTTGATGGCCTCTTCTACCTCGGCCAGATCAGTGGCTAGTCAATGTCACTTATTTCCATCGTTTCCATCGGCTCGAGCGGGGCTATATTTGCGCTTTTGCCGTGAACTTTCTTTACTGCGTCGCAAAATGCTTCCTTATTGTCGGCCTCTGCTCCGAATTCGACCAGCATGTGGCTCGACCACGTTGATCATACTGTTTTCATGGTAGTGTTGGTTTCTTCAGGCCTAATGTTTCCCCCAATATCCCGTAGCGCCTCCGCCTAGGATCAGCCATCTTGGGGTTTCACGAGCACTGCCTGCTGCCGGGGTCTTTGTCGGGGCTTCTTTCTCTCCTATTACGCATCAGGTCTTTTTTTGTTGGGCGTCCGTGCGAACTTTACTTTCTGGCACCTTTGAAGGAGTTTCTTAGTGACTTTTTTCGCTCCTTCTGTAAGCACTGTCTTGAACCCGTGATCTGGTGCTCCACGCCCATCAAGTGCCTCTTCCTTGCTTTTTTTATCCCGATCTCCTTCGATTGGGCTAGACGCCATTCTTTTATTGGTAATTAATTTATTGATGGTGGAACTATCTGCACGTGGCCTTTAGATTTCTCCCCAAGCACTTCTTTAGCCTTCTGCTCTTCTTGAGCATTTAACCAGCTCCTCCGATAATGCCCTATGCGGTCTGGGAGCTCCTCTGGTTCAAGGAGCCCAATCTCGCATGCAGATTGTATTATTTTCAGAACATCTTCCGCTTTTCGGAATAGCCTTTCTTTTTCATGTTACTGGGCGGCAATTGTACTTTGCGACCATCCTTGGGAGAGGTTATCGCTTTCCGTTTCTGAATACAGTACTTCTGCCACATTAACGACGTTGGTAATGCAATCATACAACGTCGCTTTATTTGTCTGGTCATTCGTTCCTTTTCCTGCCATAATCTCCTCGATGGCTTTAGGAGGGTTCTTTATTATGTCGGGATTTACGACCCTTGCATCGGTCGCTTCAGTAACGATCACAACAGTGACCATTGAGTTCTCGATATTCTTTATATTTTCTTCCACCGCTCGAATACCTGAAGCGTCCTGCAGAGATTCCCGCTTTTCCTTAATAGGATGCTCTGGCGTTCGCATAAATTTTTTGCTGCACCCGAACGCCGCAGGAATCTCAGTTTGGACCAGACTGTATGCTAAGCTCCGTTTTTTGTCCGTCTTCACTGTCATTGTATTTTTCGTCGTTTTTATCATCGTTAGTACCGCTCTCGATGTACTGTTAACATCGTGGCTGCAATGGCTGGTTGCGTCGTCGTTATTATTTTTTATTACTTTTTTTTGGGGTTTTCTGATCTTATTAAAGTGTTTTTGGTTGCTCCAGTACTATTGGGTCCCCCTCGGAGCCGCTATCTTCGTTTGTATGTAGTCACTTTTTTGGTCCCGTGGTTATCTTTGCAGAGCAGGGAGGCCATGCAATGGTTAGCTTAAGCCCTTATGGGGACAAGTGCTCAGAGCCAGACCATCACTAATTGGGAGTCCATCACAACTGAGCCGACACCATCAATCCAATGGTGCGAACTTCGAACGTACTCCGAGGCCTGCCAAGGTTTTAGCGGGACGGAGACGGTATGATAGTTGAATTCGAGTCGTTCACATACTAGTGTCACCTCGGCGCTACCGTGCAAAGCAACTAGGTCCAAACCATCATATCTGCCTTATATAGACTTTGCCATTTGTTCTTATGGCTTGCGACTTGAATAGTTTGACAAATAAATACGTTAAAATTTAATCAAAACCTAATCCTAATATAAATTATATCTATTCCTACATCTAACCTAAACTTATAAGCTGTTTAGTTCAGTACTCGAATTTTCATTTATATTTATCTTGAGTAGATTTATTACACTTATGAAATAACCAAATTTAAATATGTTTTGTTTAACCACGGTATGTGATTGGTTCACATGAAACGTAAAATGCCGGTTTATTGGTGCTTAAGGAATTATTGGGATCGTGGTGGTATTGTTCAAGGGTTTTAAAGGGACATAGATAGTAGGGATGATTTGCAGTGGTAGGTTCAAAAAGTGTGTGAATACATCGAAGAAGGTGCTCTCGCCACTTCTCTAGGCGTTTTTTAGTCATTGCTAACATTTAGTGGCGAATCGGTTCTAGCCCCGTATCTTTGTAAAGGATGGAGTTCCTGTAGTAATTCTAATTAGGTCGTCTGTATTTGGACAGGCATTTTCTAAGGATTTTCCTCTCGAAGATTTGGATTTCTTCGGGACGAGATTGTTAGCCATGCTGGAAGCGCGTAGGTAGTGATCGGCCTAGTAAGAGTTTTGTACATTAAGACCTAAACTTTTAGGCAGGCTGATTTCGAGTAGAGAGACGAAATAATTGCGGACGCTGCTATCGCTTTGTTGAGGGTTTTCCTTGCGTGTCTATTCACCTTAAGTCGATTGTTAAAATGGACTCTAAGGTGTTTGATATTTTCCTTGAGAGGAATGATTTCACCAGTAATATGTGATTGCACATTCCTACTTTGAGACAAAGCAAGGCGGTGCCCACTCCCGCTAGCGTTTCTAATGTAGATCAGCTCCGATTTGCTGGCATTTAATTCGAGCCCCCAATCCTTTAGATATTGAACGATGTTGTGGGCAGAGCGCTGCAGCTTTATTTGGGCTACCTCTGGGAGGCTATGGGTGACAGTGAAGAGAATATCATCTGTATACATTGCTATATCGACATTCGAGCAGTTTGGGCGGGGGATATCATGAAGGAAAAAGTTGAACAGGGCGGGACCGAGGATAGAGCCTTGTGGGATTCCCGAGTTGATAGGGATAGGATAGAAAATGAGGTTCCCCAGTCTAATTTGGGATGTTCTATCCGAAAAGAAGCTGTATGGGATTCTAAGGATTGCGACCGAACAAGATAACATTTTCAATTTGTACTTGAGACCGTTGATCCAAACTGAGTTGAACGCTTTTTTTAGGTCTAGAGCATAGGCCACTGTGCACTCTTTCTGCCAAAGGTTGCGGGTGACTCTATTGTGCAATAGCATTATTGCTTGCTCCGTACATCGTTCGCATTGAATCTAAACTGAAAATCGGGAATCAGGGGATTAGTAAAATTGTTGAAGTATTGCAGAATAATCTTTTCAAGGGGTTTACCCATGTTAGGCAAAAGGGAAATAGGCTTAAAATTATTGGAGTTACCTTCGCAGCCCGATTGTGATTTTGGGATTATTTTACTTACTTTCCAATTCTTTCAATTATTAATACAATTATTGTATGATATCGTCCAGAAGGGGGAGTTGGTCTTTCTGCAATCCTTGAGTATTCTGTTCGGGATACCATCAAAGCCGTGAGATAGCTTGCTATTTAAGGTATTTAGGAGGCCTTCTACTTCCGTTTCCGAGGTGAAAAATCCGGAGAAGACTGGATGTTGTAGAGAGGATGATTTATTATAACTGGAGAATGCAGTTAAATAAGATCCCCCGCACACTTCCGTTATTAGTAGAAACTTTGCTTTAACGTTGTTATTCAAAGCTGTTTTGGGTGACTCACGGTGACAATATAGTTGTTGGAAGCACTATTCACATGCAACGATCTTTCAGATTGTGTAGTGAAAACTTCATTCCCTTGCTTTACAGGGTCTTTCTCAATATCGAATTTGGAAATCTTACGGAGTTGATTTATAGTTTTAAAAATATTTGAAGATGGTCGCAGTGATATCAATCTGCTTTTACAGAAGTTTTTGACTTCGGATTTAATTTTGTTTTTGGATTTCACGGGAAATGCTCGTTATTTGCGTTTTACATTCCAAATACTCCTCATTCACCTGCTGAAAATTTAGATGATAAATACGCTTAAGCCGTTGGAGCTTATAGAGTTTTTATTAATTGGAGTCTCCTGAGTTAGGCGTCTCTTAAGCGGGCTCTGTGGTTTCTGGAGGGGGGCATGCTAGTCTAGACACTCTATAATGGCATATGTTAGTGCATATTTTTCTATTTTTGCGTTCGAGAAATGATATTTTCGGGTGGGAGATTCGGAGAGAGATCTTTGAGGTCTTTTCTGAAGTTTTGCCAGTCTATGAAATTAAACCGTCTATAGTGAGGTGGGCAAGTCAGAACTGGTATGTGTGATCCAAAGGTTATGTTGAGATGGAGGCCATGATGGTCCGATAATGAGCTGAATGTGGAGCAAGTAAAGTGAATTGTGGGATCGTTGAGGTCAGAAGATATTATGAAGTTATCCAAAATTGGGACCAAAGCATTTGTTATGAATGCTGAGAGGAGGGCGTTGACATGCAGCCATTCGAATAGGTAGTTCCCGTTGGTATTCCTAGTGGAGTCTTCCCAGTGTTAGTGTCTGGCATTAAAGTCTCCTCCTAGTATAAATGAGTCGTAGGATGAGGCTGTTATGAGGATTTGGTTAGGTGTAAACGGGATCTGGGGACCTATATTGCACGCGAAGTATAGGGAGCCAATAAGAATTATGGCTGGGTTTCCATTGGGTCGCTTGGTGATGAGAGTTGCTAGCGTACATGAGGAATTATTTTGTTCAGAAGGGAGTTGATGGGTATCTAAATCATCCCGAAACAGTATCACAGTACCTCTGCCATTGTCATTGCGAAGCACATGGTAGTTTTCCACACGGACTTTGTGTTGAGGGTTAAGAACTGGATGTCGGGTTGGGAGGATTTGACCAAATCAGCAATGTAGATCCTCTTATCATGTAAGATTAGGGAGTTGATATTTAGGGAAAGATTGGTCAGCTTATTCGCAACCATAAAGATTGAAATAGAAATTGAGGAGCATCATTGGCTTCTCTTGGTCAGGAGTGGCGTCAAAGTATGTGAGGGAAGCCCTGGGAGAGACTTCCAGCCACTCCACGATTATCTGTTGTAGGCATTTGACAGGATTCAAAGTCGGTGAAATAAAAGTGTGGGGCGGAGTTCTGTTTCTTAAAACCTCTGAATATGAGGCTCTGTTGGAAAGAGGAGCGAAGTGGTGTGGGGTTGTAGACATTAGTGTAGTATTTTGATAACTGGGGAGCCGTGAGTATATGATCTGAGGTACCGTACATTTAGCTTTGTTTTTGATTGCTCTGTCCAACAATCTTTTTTGTTCTGGACAGCCGGAAAAATTGGCTGGATGCCCATATGTCTTACACATAGTGCAGAATTGAGCGGGTTTCGGCTTGTCCACATATTTTCTGGGGCAATTTTTGGAAGTATGCTCTTCGCCACATGCTACGCGCATGTTGAACCTGCAATTGGTGGATGCGTATCCGGATCTTTGACACCGATAGCATTGAACCAGATCGCTCGTTTTTGGGCGTTCCCATATAGCTTGTTGGTTCAAAATGTAGCGCAGCTTAATTATTTCATTCTTATCAGCTTTCGATCCCACTGTTAGCCTGAATAAATAAAGGTCGATTTTATTTGCTCCCTTCATTGCAGTGATAAGTGGGCTGACAGATTCGAGGCCTATAATCGGAATTAGTCTGGCTATATCCTCTCAAACAGCCTCAGCTCCAAAGTCTGAACGAACACCCCTTAGTATCACAACACATTTTTTCATTTCTTTGGGAGGTGAATGAGTATCCCACTGCTTCCGTGTTTTTAAGTAGGCTCATGATGTAGTTGTGGGCCTCGAGACTGTCTACTGTGACTAATAGTCGGGAGTTCGACAACTTTGTAATTCGGTACTCTAGACGACTACCATCTGTAGGGTTGTACCTATCCATGATGACTTGAAGCACCGTTGCCTTCAGATTTTCAATAAAAATTGTTGGGAACCACTCCTTCGTTGATCGATTGTTAGTCACGTTTGATTTATTATTTTGGCTTTCGTTTGCCAGTGCACTCAAAGTATTAGTGCTAGGTATGGGTGGGATTGACAAAGGAACCGGCGTTTTATGTTTTACAACTAGTTTACCCTTCATTTACCCTACAGTTAATTAAGTTAACACCTTGGTTGAAGCTTGAATTCTTTGCTGTTGCTCTGCCATCGTGTTTGCTTGCTCCGCCATCGTGTTTGCTTGTTCCGCTATTGTGTTTCTTGCTGACAATAACTAGTCGATTTTGCCGCCTCTGAAATTCTGTCCAGGGTGTATTTCATGGGTGCTCGCCCATGATGAAGCTTCTGCTCCCTTCCGGTCTTCAACTTTCAAACTTTATATATATATATATATATATATATATATATATATATATATATATATATATATATATATATATATATATATATATATATATGATCTTGTACGATAAGATATACTTATAAATTTTCGTTTTCTAATACGTTTTTTATAATTTGGATATTGACAAGTTTATATGCATGTTGACAGTTTCAACTTCCAAACGCCAATCAATTCTTTAACATCATCAATAATTTTTCGTGTAGGATTAAGCGACATGCAAACGGTAAATATGTATTTCAGATGTGAGTATTTTTTGTAAGAATATGCAATAAATAATATAATTCTGCCCAGTTCAACAAGAACCACGCAACGTTTAATCACATTGATTCCCATTCTATCTACCAACGGCTAAAAGACCATTAAGTCTTTTAGGTAACACCTAAACTGCATCTAGTGTGGATGCTCTTTAGGTACTTTTCATTGGTCGCTCGAGCCTTTTCTTGTTCAATGCATTTACCATTCCAATTGATTTCCAGTCTCCAAGCTCTATACTTTTTCAAATAAGTGCGCATAAAAATTCGACAATGGATACATCGTGAATTTAAGAGGACCAACGAGACAAAATATTTCGGAATTTACAAAAAAATCACCAGCAACTTACGGAAAATCTATCTCTAGCAGAACCATACTTTAGAAACGGCCTATTTGAAGCTACAGAATCAAAATATAATACAATGAAGTCACTTTTCCAACAAAGAAATTCGAGTTTGTGACTCAAGCACTTCTACAAATAAACACTAGTGGGAAAATTTTAAATTCAGTTACAAAACATTCCACTTTGAGCTACCAAAGCTTTCACCAATCTAAGTACCAACATTTAATGGAGATAATAAGACTTGGCGACGTTTTTATAATCTATTTGAAGCAGTCATCCACTGCAATCTGACATTGGGATTCATTCAGAAGATGCAATATTTGCTGAGTTATCTTCAAGGAGAAGCTAAAGAGGCGGTAGTTTGCAACTATTGAAAATTTAAATAGTTACGAAACTGCTCTTCGTATTTTGGAAAATAGATTTTGCAACAATAATAAATTGGCAACAACATACATTGATTCTACACTTGATATCAAGAAAATGGAATATCGAGTTGATGCAAATGTTATCAAGCTCTACAATAAAATTCGAAATTGTATGGCGGTGCTTAAGAATATGGGCTATAAGACCCAACATTGGAACCCAATCATCGTACGAATTGTGATCAGAAAATTTGATAATGAAACATTGCGTATGTTTGAAACCCCGCTGAGCAGATGTACCCCGGTATTTCCGTGACAATTGTCCCAAGCCATTGTAAAGGGTGAGGGAGGGGTGAAAGTGCAGTGCAACTGGACTTGAACCATTTTTGTAGTCGTGAGGGTTTGGATCTGAAAGGGAAGCAAAACGGAAGCTGGAGCAGTAAGAGATCTTGTTGATTAGATTCAACCTCAGCAAAAAGAGTCAAAAGATCTTTTTTCAACGGGGTAGAAGACGCTTTGCATTCTTTATTTGGGACAATGCGCGACAAAAATGAGAAGGATATGGATAGTAGAATATCAGTGTTGGAGGATGAAGGAAATGAGCTGCTCCAACTAGAAAAACAAATAATCAGTATCGTCAATACATTTTTGGACGAGATTCACAAACCTTTAACAAAAGTACTTAACATAATAGTATCCACCCTCAACAATAAAATACTTCCCCTACATATCACCAACAAGAAACTCCGAGAAGTATACATCAAACCGGGCATCACGTGTTCCGAGTTTAGCGAAGAAATTCTCGCGCAAAACGTGTATCTTCAGCGCTTCTGAATAATCGTGATAATCATCAGGGTCCAGGTATTTAACATACCTCTGATGCAGCTACACGAAATACACATATTTCCAATAATAACCAAGTGAACGTTTATAATCCTTCTTCTTCTTTGTAGCACTACAGCCCTTCTCGGGCCTTCGCTTAGAGATAGTTAGAGTATCTCATTTTCATGACCGTATTGATTTTTTCGGAAGTTGGTTTGGTAGGTACCATGCTCCCGTGTGCTTGCTCAGCTATGATATGATCTGATTAAATCAGTACATATCACCACTGAGTGAATACTCGTAGTCTGTCCGAAAAATTCCCTGAACTAAATTACGTTGTTTCCAACGAGATTTGAACCTGGGACCTTCGGCTTATGCGTTCATGCTCTAACCACTAGACCACACAGACATAGAGTTTATAATCCTACCCTTCGTGAATTGCTCGTACATAGCGAGCAATATCCCAACGCAGCAGTTCTTATATTGACAGATGCACATGAGAAAGATTAGACATCTACGACCTAGACTACTGTGTATAGCACCACTTAACACATCAATTATTAAAGCACCTCCGTCCATAAAAAAAATAGTTGTCTGTTGTACAATCCCCTCAAAAAAGAAAGCACACTTCCCCTACGAATGAGCACCTCTACAATGGATCATCTTTAATCACAGTACCCAAAGTTGCAACTTATTTCTTCCGAAAATAGGGCTGCTCATTTCAAGTCAAATACACATGATGAAATTTACTCTCATTTAGATAAAGTAGAATTCAAAGAAACCAGTCGCTAGTATGGACATTTGACTACTACCTGTGTCAGCCTCGCAACAATCTCTTTTATCGCTATGGGTACATACATTACCATTAGATTAATCAAGTTTAGTTGTCGTAATGATATAGGCAATAAGGGTAACATTGAAAACATTAATTCCACTCCACCAGTCCAAAGGCTGGAATAAATCTCAAACCCAATTAACACTAGCACACAAGGTACTAAGGTTCTAATGTAATATTACTCTCGCAGTTAATATTTGAACCAATTGAACTTAAAATCAGCTAGAAAAAACAAGAGTTACAAAATAGTTTAAAAATGATACGCTCTTACATAAAGAACAATGTATGTCTGTAAATTCATATAATTAACAAATATAGACTAATAACAAACTGCAACACAGAGTCCATAGAATCAGGCGTTTCACATACAAAAACAAATATCTACGTAGCCCTCCAAGCAAAGTAGATCGAATTTTTTAAACGCCCATAGTAATGTTAGGAACTCTCCACCATGCCAAGCTTACAAGAAAAACTTTTACGTAAAAAACCAAAAGAATATCTTCCGTAAGCACAACCACAAAGAAGACAAAATAATTTGTTTGACTAAATAAAAACCTTACGCAAACCAAAGCGTCCACCAGCTAGCTTACATACAAAAACAGAAATAAAGCAAAGTAATACAAGTACCGGATGGATAATGAAATGAAAACAAATATCGTTGGCACGGGACAAGCGGCGGCCTTGTCAGGAAAAGCAAAATATAAACAACACGAACAGAATTATGCGAGTCAGCTATGGGAATCACCCGATCAATTTTCATAACAACATATGTGGGGTTCACCAGTCGGTTAGCGGAAATGCTGATATGTACTTTGTGACTGAGTTACGAGTTGAATGAAGAATGTAACGAAGATGCAGATTCGACGTAAATTTTGCATTAAACAAATAATAGACGTAATGCATTATGAAATCGGGTATGAAATTATGGATTTAGGCAAATGCGGATTCAATGGAAAGTTACACTACAAGATTGGGTTTTTGATCAGCAGAGCTGTTGCACTCTATGGAATTATGGGTTGAGGTTTACGTAGCGGCGGCTAGTTTTACTATTTTAAACTATTGTTTGTGGTGGAAGAATGTTCCTTCATTTTATCTTCACGTATTGTTGGCGTACCCGCTACTGCCGTTTCATCTACGCATTCCTGAATACAATGTCACTAGACGAAAGCTGTGGACATCGACAAATTCTGCGTTTTTATCTACGTGCTTAGTGTCGTGTAACAGCCGAAAGGGAAAAGTGGAACCAAGCGGAAGGAGTAGTGAGCCTGATAGAAAGAGGAAGCGGAGACCTGGAGGCAAGGTGGCTGATGGGAGAAGGATCACCGGACGAACGGCGTAGCCCAGTAGGAAGGGGAAGCACTTTGCATTGAGTCATGTTGGGTGAAGATTGGCGCTGATAACAAGCAACCAGCTCTGGATGGAAGTGAAACCGGCGATTGCGGCACGCAATTGAATATCAAGCCCGGCGCAAGAGAAATGATTGATTGAAAAGAATCAGGCGTACAAAAATTACGTAGGTAAGAAAATCAGGATGAAGAGAGAATACTATGAAAATCTCAAAAGAGTAGCAAATAAGGTAATTAGAATTAAGAAAAGGAAATACTATGACGAACGATTGAGAAGCATCGATGTAAGTCTAGTGACAACAACACAACAACATAAGACAAGTATACATGTTAGTAAAAGCCTGAAATGTGATGACATCGGCAATATCATCGTTGATGAAACCAAGATTAAGCAAAGCTGGGCATCGTATTTCAAAAACCCTCTTAATCCTCCCCACAGCTCCAGAATATCGGGGCCTATAGATGTCTGCGGATACCATTAGCCCCATCAACTCTGGATGTAATTTGTTTCACCATCAAAGCCCAAAAGAATAAGAAAGCGCCGGGCGTCAATGAGATTCCAGTGGAGTAGCAGTGTTCATTAAGCTTTTCATAAAGTCATCCAGCACATTTAGCACCAAGAACATATGCCGAACGAGTGGAGCCAATCAATTATATTTCCTATCCACAAAAAATGTGACAAGAAACTGTGCGAAAATTACAGAGGCATATCACTACTTTGTACGGCATACAAAATATTTTCAAATATCTTAGAAAATAAAATCAAATTGTACGCCAACAGTATTATTGGAGGGTATCAAGGTGGTTTCAGAGCAGGTAGATCGAAGGTAGACCAATTGTTCACAGTCAAGCAGATATTTGAAAAACGTTGGGAGTTCAACATAGACATCAAAGTTCTCATTGACTTTAAGCAAGCATACGACAGTATTGATTGTAACGTACTGTACCAAGTAATGCTTTGCTCTGACATCCTAGCCATCAAAATGACAATGACGTTGACGACCTCGCAAGTCCGCATCAATAATCAACTCACAGATGCCTTTGACACGAAATTTTGACTAAAACGGCGATGGGCTGGTCCCATTGCTATTTAATTTGGCTCTGGGGTACGTTACTAGGAAGCTAGCTGTCATCATGTATTTTTTTTTTGTGGTAGGGAGGTGAAGGCATTTATGCCCGCCGAGTCTGGCAGTGTGGGACTCCCATGGAGGATACCTTTGGACTACCCACTAAACACCTCCCCTGTCAATCTGAGAACCTAGCCTGGAACCGTTTGACACATTACTTCGGGCCAGGTCTCGTTTTGTTACGCCGTGGGGCGCCTTCAAGCTGGGGAGTCCCTTTCCTAGCGGGAGGGGAGGGGGGAAGAGGAATTGCCAGAAGAGCGATCCCCCAGCCCCAGCGCCTCCGGCTGCTGTGAGTCCCTTTTATATTTTAGGACTGCCCGAGCATAATGTGCCACCTGGTTCCATTTGTCAACCGATTCGAGCATCACCGCAACTATATTATCCGGGGGGAGCTCTCCCGTCTCCCTGTAGAGTTTCCTTCGCAGCCTGGCCCATTTGGTACACGCAAAAATTGTGTGACAGGCATTGTCCTCCTCTCCTGGGCAAAACCGACAATCGGGAGACCGTGACTTGCCGATCTTGTGCAGGTAAGACTGAAAACACCCGTGCCCGCTCAAGAGCTGGGTCAGATAGAAGTCAGTCTCACCATGCCTTCGATTTAGCCACGGTCTCACATCCGGGATGAGGCGCGCAGTCAACCTTCCCTTCGTGCAATTCCTCCAAGACTGCTGCCAATCGTTGAGCGAGCGTTGTCTCTCCTCGCGGACAACCATCTCCCTCGCATCCTCGTTTCGGCGCAGGTAAAAAGCGCGGCGCTCTCTAGCAAGGAGGGCGACAGGTATCACGCCTGCAATCACTCTCACCGCCGAGTCGGAGACTGTTGGATACGAAGATGCAATTCTCAGTGCTCCTCTTCTCTGTACCTGTGCCAATCGTTTTCGGTATACCTCCTTACTGAGAGCGTCGCCCCATACCTCTGCCCCGTACAGTAGCACTGACCCTACAGCACTCATCAAGAGGCGTCTTCTTGATGGGCTGGGTCCCCCTACGTTGGCCATAAGTCGACTCAGGGCCGATATTCCCGAAGCAGCCTTCTCAGCCGTTGCCCTGATTTGCTCAGAGAAACTCATCTTCGAGTCGATCAGTAGCCCCAGGTACTTCACCGCTGGCTTCGATTCGATCTGTATATCTCCAATACTGATCATCCTTACTCTAGGGATTCTCTTTTTTGTCAAGATGACCACTTCGGTTTTCTCCAGTGCTAAACTGAGGTCATCATGTATGTATGTATGTATGAATAAGCATCACTATATAAGTCGAGCCCAGTAGTAACCTATGTGGACGACATCAACATTTTGTGACGGTCATTAAGAACCACCAAATAACTCTACCTGAAACTCGACCGTGAAGCAAAACTGGTAGGGCTACAAATGAATGAGTAAAACAAAGCTCATGAGGAAGTCACGGAAAAGTACCCCAAATAACGAAATATTACATTTGGCGAAAACAGTGTCAAAAATGTGAACGAATTTGTGTTAGGCGCCAAAATAACGAGAACCAGTAATGAAAGAGACGAAATATGTCGCAGAATAAATCTCGCAAATAAAATAATTTATTTAGTTTTGACGATCTTGAAGACCAGTTGTACGCACAGAAGAACAAAGCTCTAAGTATACAAATCCGTTATAAGATCTGTGCTATGCTATGGTTGTAAAACGTAGACGCTGACCCAATCATCCGCAAACATATTGATCACTTTTGAGCAAAGAATCCTGAGGCAAACAATCGCAGCGAAGCTAGGCAAAAATGAATGGCAACGATTGTAAGACTGCGGCAGCTGCAATGGGCTGGTCACATGAATTGTATCGATGAATAACGGATACCCAAAAAGGTATTCATTGGGAGAGCTGAAGACCGGAGACCAGTGAGGAAGCCGAGAAAATGCTGGTCTCATTCGGTCGACGAAGACGCGGTCAATGGACCGAGACAGTTGAAGGCCCTACTTGCAGGAAGCGAAGGCGTGAGGGGCTGTAGTGCTAGTTTGATGAAAATCAAATAATTTCACAGAAGTTACAGCCATATGAATTTCCTCTAATTACAACAACAATAACACACAATTTTGGCACTTTATGGCCTTTCCATCGAATCAGCCACTATCGTTTTGATTTGACCTTTTCTTAAAATTCTTTGATAAGATCAACGACATAAATAACAGGCCAGCTGAAAAGTCCCCGGCCAAATGGGGCCTTTTTTAACGATCTCATTCTTTAAACGATCCAATAACGCTATACAATAATTGCTGTTGATGGTCTGGCCTTTTTGGAGGTAATCAATGATTATTATACACTGCGCATCCCAGAACACTGATGCCATAACCTTGCCAGCTGACTGTTGTGTTTTCCTCGCTTTGGATTTGGTTCATCGTGTGCAGTCCACTCGATTGGACTCCGGAGTGAAATGATGGAGACATATTTCATCCATTGTCACATATCCATGCTAAAATTCAGGTTTATTGCGCTTAAACACTGCTCAGAATCATTAACACGTTGTTGCTTTTGATCGATTGTGAGCTCACGCGGCACCCATTTTGCACACAGCTTTCTCATGTACAAATATTCGTGAATGATATAATGTACATGTTCAGATGATATCTTTGTAATGTCTGCTTTCTCGAACAACTTCACTTTGCGGTCATTCAAAATTATTTTGTGAACGTTTTTGATATTTTCGTCGGTGACAGTCTTTTTTGGGCGGCCACTGCGTTCGCCGTCTTCCGGGCTCATTTTACCACGTTTAAACTTAGCATACCAATCAAAGATGGTTGATTTTCGTGGTGCACATCCCGGAATCTCTTCATCAAGCCAAGATTTTGTTTCAACTGATTTTTTTTCCCTCAAAAAAGCAATATTTTATCAGCACACGAAATGCTATTTTTTTCATCTTTTTTCAATTAACAAAAGCAGCTACACTCACAACGCAATATCTCGCAAACTAATTGTCGGACTGCTGTCAAATTTTGACACATATCATTTGAAGGTTGGTAATAACTAAAAATCATATGGATTTAATACTAGCACCACCATCTCATCACACTGGGGACTTTTCAATTGGCGTTTTTTGAGAACTCGTGATTTTAGTGTTTTTGGTTATTTTGCAATAAAATGGTGACCATTTTCTTAGAAACATGCACATCTCTTTTACATGTTTCTTGACTTTAGCAGTTGTTGGTGTTGGCATATCGTAAGTTGAGTAGAAAACACTTCTCATAGGAGCATATGTCTGTCTACCTAACTTGTTTTTTTATTTTTGGAATGCTATAGCGTTTGCATCATTTTTTTGCTGCGCGCAAATGCCGCAAGAATCTCATTTTTTAAAAGGATGTTCCATAATCACCGTTTTTGTACGTCTTTTCTGTCATTGTACTCTTCATCGTTTCTTTCGTTGTTGATACCGTTTCCAATGTACTGTTAACATCGTTGCTGCTACTGTTTGCGTCGTCATTATTGGGGTCAACTTATTTTATTTTGAATTTTCGATGCATTTTTAGATTTTTCAATTCAAAATGCTACAGTTTGACTGTATCCTCCCTCGAACCCACTATCTCCGTTCATGTGTGCACTCACTTTTTTGATCCCATGGTTATCTTTGCAGAGCAGGGGGGCTATGCTACAGTTGGCACAAGCCCTTATGGGTACAAATGCTCAGAGCCAGACCAGCACTAAGCGGGAGTCCGTCTCAACCGAACCTACACCACCAACCCAATAATGTGAACTTTGAACGAATTCCGAGGCCTGTCGAGATTTCAACGGGACGGAAATGGTATGATAGTTGAATTGGGGCCGTTGACACGCGAGTGTCACTTCGGCGCTAAAGTGCAAAACAACAGGTCCAAACCATCATATCTGCCAGCCCAAAGCATAAATTCATGATCATGGTCCAAAGTGTCATCCAGATTGAGTCAGGGTCGTTACATCTTTTTCCAGAAAGATCCTCTTGGTGATCTCCATATTCTCCGGCCCGTGTCGGGAGTCAGAAACCCTTTTTTTTGTGGCAGGGAGGTGAATATTTATTTCCGCACAGAGTGTGGGACTCCCATGCTCGCAAAAAGGCGACTGGACTACCCACTAAACGCCTCCCCTGTCAACCTGAGAACCTAGCCTGGGAACGTTTGACACATTAATTCGGGCTCGGTCTTGATTTGTTACGCCATGAGGCGCCTTCAAGCTGGGGGATCCCTTTTCTAGCAGGAGGGAAAGAGGGAGTGCCAGACAAGCGATCCCCCGCCCCAACACCCCTGGCGGCTATGAGTCACTTTTATCTTTTAGGACTGCCCAAGCACAATGTGCCACCTGGTTTCATATGTCGACCGATTCGACCGTCACCGCAACTATGTATATTATTCGGGATGAACTCTTCCGTGTCCCTGTAGAGGTCCCTTCGAAGCCTGTCCCCCTGGGCAAAACCGACAATCGGGGGACCGTGACTTACCAATCTTGTGCAGGTAAGACTGAAAACACCCATGTCCGCTCAAAAGCTGGGTCAGAGAGAGGTCAGTCTCACCATCCTTGAAGCGTGCAGCCCACCTTCCCTTCGTGCAAATCACCCAAGACTACTGCCAATCGTTGAGTGAGCGCTGTTTCTCCTCGCGGACAACCGACAGGTATCACGCTTGCAATGACTTTCACCGCCGAACAAGAGACTGTCTGATACGAAGATACATACCTCAGCGCTCCTCTCCTGTACCTGTGTCAGGTGTTTTCGGTAAACCTTTTCGCCCCATAGCTCTGTTCCGTACAGGAGCACTGCCCCTACAGCACTCATCAAGAGGCATCTTCTTTATAGGTTGGGTTCCCCTACGTTGGCCATAATTCGACTTAAAACCGTGATTCCCGAAGCAGTATTCTCAGCCGTTAGTCAGAAACCCTTAACCAACTTATTCATGTCACTGAAATCAAAAAGAGTAAGAAGAAAAAACTTGTTTATAATAAGGCATCTGGTTACATTAAATAAAATCGAACATTCGCTGGACTTCTCTTGTGTGTTCCAATAGGCAAGCTTTAATCAATTTTTTTCTCCATGAACAATGTAAAATAGAGCGATTTGATGTTTTACCGGATCTTAGTGTTAAACCTATTGCTAGCATACAAATTCACACAATAGTCAATGGAAACTTTATTCTGAAATTTGGAAAAAAATCACTATTTTGGCTGAAAAGACTTTGTCTTATCAGTGTTATTACGGTTTTGACGAAAATATCAGGGAAGTTTGGAGGCCAAAATTTCGATTTGCAGCACTGGTAAAGAATCCTCCTTACATCATATATTCGTAGTACGTGTATCAACAGGAAAAATACTGTAAAATTGTCTTTCACTTTACTTTGAGCAAATTGAGGAGGCATTAGGAGGCAAGCAAAACGAGCTAGGAATGAAATTACACATTGAAAGTGCCTTTGAGTGCACAGCGTCTAACTATTTGTGTAGTAAGTAGCCCATCGGACTAAAGATGACATTTTTAGCTTGGTCAGAAACATTCTCAAATATAGACCACTCTCACCAACAATAGAAGATGATCAATGTTTTATAACCAGCGTGGAGAAACAATGCTCTTTCGTTCGAACTGTGAAGTGTATTGAAAGATAGCATAATATCCATTTGCAAGTAACATATATGCAGATTACCTAGCCTTGCTAGCTATGTGCAAATACCTAAACGTTCTATGAGGAAGTGTGAAAAAAAGCTCTTAGATACGAGTACATTGTAGTGGTAGGGTTAGCACAATAGGCTGCCGATTAGTGTGCATAAAGCTATTGCGGTTCTCTTCACTGACAAAAGAAAGGCTATTTCAGCTGAATGGCGTCGCTATTCAGTTACCATCAGATGTCAAATGTATTGAGGCTACCTAAGATAGAAGACTATTATACAGGGTTTTCCAATAAGAGGTGTTATTTTGATATTAATAGAAAAACGCTTTAATATAAATGATCCGATGTTTATTTCATTACAAAGAAAAAGGTATGCCGTTAATAGCAAAAAATAACATTAGGCAAATGATCATCACGACCACGCTTACAGGGCCATATCCTTTTCATGAAATTTTCGATAACAAAATGGCAAAGTCACTGCCCTATGTCCTCGATAGCCTCACGAATTCTATCTTTGAGGTCTCGAATCAAAGCTGGGCTATTGGCGTAGACCTTCTCTTTGACGTAGCTCCAAAGAAAGAAGTCGCAAGGTATTAAACCACAAGAGCTTGGGGGCCAATTGTGATCACCTCTTCGAGAGATAACACGGTCCGAAAACTTTTCCCGCAAAAGATCAATGGTTTCGTTGCTTGTCTGGCATGTAGCGTCACCTTGTTGAAAGTAAACGTTGTCCAGATCAATATTATTAAACCCCGGCCATAAAAAATCATTAATCATCTCTCGATAGCGCAATCCATTCACCATAACTGTTGCTCCAGCCTCATTTTCAAACGTGTGACACCCAGCAGTCACACGTCAAGGATGGAGAGGCTTTTCAAGAATAATTCTTGGGTTTTCCAAGCCCCAGATGCGACAATTTTGCTTGTTGACAAAGCCACCAAGGTCGAAATGGGCCTCATCACACAAGATGATTTTTCGATACAATTCCGGATCATTTTCATGCATTTCAAGGACCCAATCAGCAAAGACACGATGTTGTTGAGGATCGACTGCCTTGAGTTCTTGTGTAAACTGAACTTTATAAGCCCTACGACCCAAATCTTTATGCAACGTGTAATGACATTTGTGGAATGCCGAGTTCCAAAGAACGACGAGGAATGGACAAACCTGGGTTTTCTTCAACACTTTCGGCTACAGCAGCAAAATTCTCTGCTTTTCTTGAGTGACGTGCACGAGTTTTATTCTTCACATCACTAAGTTGTCCCAACAGCTCGAATTTTTCCACCAATTTCTGTATTGCGGTCCGGCAAGGTGCTTCACGACGACTCTGAATTTTACCTGGGTCAAGATTTTCAGATCATGGCAGCATATCCAAGTTGCTGGAGGTGATCACTAAAACAGTTATATATTACTTATTGACAGAATGAATGCAAACTTTAAAAGAAGGTTTCATGACAGAATCCCACGCAGATCTGAGTTGTCACATAACCAGTCACCGTTAGGTGAAGCAGGTACGGTATTCCATATATATGGCTCTACCACCAGCTCACGGACGGCTCTTACCCTAGACATCCAAAATTGTCCATGAATATCTAAACAAATTATCTATATTTAGAAAACAAAATTTGCTCAGACTCTTCTAGGGCACAGTTGGTATGAGGGTAATGAGAAATCTGATGCTTGAGCAATAGTAGGTGTATGTGCTTTCAGATTACATATTAATTCTTAGATAAACTGCTGGATGCAGGCTAAGTTGGCAAAATCTTGGCAAACTTGTGACGATGGAGACTATGCAAATCTCTTGTTATTCAACCAGAGCAGATATTAGCTGAGTTCCTACTAAAGCTGAATGGAGTGAGTATAGGCCAATGGTTAAACTAAGCTTCTTCTTCTTCGTAGCATTAAAGCCTCTCACGGACCTTTGCTTCCCGCAGCAAGCGCCTCCAACTATCTCGGTCCATTGACTGCGCCCTCCAAATTCAAAATTTGAGCAGTCATGAACTGTCTTCTTCAACTGAGTCAAAACAGCCTTTCCTCGGTTCACCTACTGGCCTCCGCCCTTCATTTCTGCTAACAATTATTTTTTTTTGGTATTCGTTGTTTGTCCATGCAATTCATGTTGCTGGCCTTTTGCAGTTTCCGCAGTCTTATAGTCGTTGAGACCTCCTTCAGTTCATGGTTATATTGAATTTACCATTGGTCTCTGTCTAGCTTCTCTCAAATTATCCGCTTCATGAAAGGTGTTCAATTATTTGCGGATACTTTGGAAGTGTCAATATTTTACACCTATAATATAACATACAGGTAAGTCTTATCATACGTTAGTTTACTTGGAGATTTGTTTTCCAGTATACAGCTTGTCTTCAAGATCATCAAAACTGAATAAAATATTTTATTTACGAATTATTTTCTTCGGCATATTTCGTCTCTTTCATTAGTGGTTATCATTATGTCGGCGCCTAAATACACGAATTCACTCACGTTTTTGGTATTACGTTCACTAAGAGTGGCATTTTGGGGATTTGCGATAATTTTCGTTACCTGCGTCATGAGCTTTGTTTTATTTTCATTGATATGCAGACCTACTATCAATTTTTAAGAAAAAGTTCTTTGGCGGTTGTTAACAACCGTGACAAAATGTTTATGTTATACACATAAGCTACTATTTGGCTTGACTTGCATAGTAGTGTATCTCTTTATCAACAGGTAGCTTTCTTATGATATATTCCAGAGCTAAATTGAAGAGCAATAGGGCCAGCACATCTTCGGGTCTTAATCCGATATTTTTGTCAAAGGCACCGGTGAGTTGACTATTGATGTGGACTTGGGAGGTTATCGACGTCATTGCCATTTTAGAAAGACGGACCAATTCGGATGGGATGCCAAAGTGAAGCATTATTTGGTACAGTACGTTACAATCAATACTGTCGTATGCCTACTAAAAGTCAACGAAAATTTGGTGTATGTTTATGTTTCTCAAGTACCTGCTTGACAGTGAACAATTCACCTATTGTCGATCTACCTGCTCCAATAGCACCTTGATACTTCTCAATAATACTGTTGACGTAGCACCCGATTTTATTCTCTAAGATCTTTGAAAATATTTTGTACGCTGTACAAAATAGTAATATGCCTCTAGAGTTTTCACACTTTAGCTTGTCTTTCTTAACACTGCTGCTAAAATATTTCATGAGCTCCACTGGAATCTCATCGATGCCCAGTGCTACATTATTCTTCTTGTTCTACTTTGATGGTTGTAAGAACTTCATTCAGAGTAGGTGGGACCAATAGCTCCTGAAGTATGATGCCCTCCTTTCCTTAGTTCTGTTTTAATCAGCGATGATGTTGCCAATGTCGTCACGTCAGAGCGTATTTTTGGGCTGATAACCTCATTTCAGGCTTTTCACCACTTTGTATGCTTGTCTTGTGTTGTTGTTTGGTAGATTTACATCAATGCTTATCAATTAGTTGTCATAGTAATTTCTTTTTTGGTTCTAATTATCTTATTTGCCCCTCTTCTGAGATGTTCATAATGTTCTCTCTTTGTCCTGGTTTTCCTGCCTAAATGTGTTTTCTACGCCAGTTTTTTTATCCAACGCATCCAGGCATTCATCATCAAACCATTCATCTCTTTTGCGCCAAGCTTGATATCCGATCGTCTGTTCTGCCTCGGTCTTAATAGCCACTCTCACATCCATCCATAGCTTGCTGCTTGTTTTCAGCGATGCATCTGGAAGAATGTGAGCTAGCTGGTTGCCGAGGGCCTCCATGAAGTTTTTGGCCACAGAAGCTATTTGAAGTCTTTCGATGTCGAATTTCTGTAGAGGGCTGGTCCTCGCCGAATATGCCTTTGTCATGCGATATCGACAGGCTAGTTTGATGAAGTAATAATCGCAGCTGAAATTGGCCCCTTGCTATGTACGGGCGTTAAGTATGCTCGAGGCTCAACTTTGTAGGATTAGAACATATTTGATGTGATTTTGTTTGATGCCATCAAAAGATGCCGAGGCCATTTTCTGTATGCGCCAATGTAAGAAGTAGGCAGAACGTATGACTAGATTTTTGCTACATGCATAATTAATCAGGAGCTGGTTGTTGTCGTTTCTTTCATTGTGGAGGTTATATCCTCCAGTAGTTCGGCGATTAGATAGCTCAAAATCAACCAGAATAATTTTTTTGCCGTTTGTAGGCATTGAGTTGGCTAGTTTTTCTAGGAGATTGAAGAACATTCCCTTTGCTTCTTCATCAGTTTATTTCCTGGATTGCCAATAGGTTTAATTTATATTGACTGACCTATTATAAAATATCTTTAACACCGCCGGGGTCGGTCAGTGATTTGACATTGTAGGATCCAGTGCCCTAATCCTTTTTTCGATTGCGAAGTCATTGCCGTGGGTCCAATCCATTCCAAGGCTCTTTTGCAGGTTTCAAATGAATGTAGAGTTTTCCAGGGATGAAGAATTAGCTTGTGCCCAACCTTCGTTCCGGCAACATGGTCATTAGTTTCGATTCCGTTGTCAGGCTTCACCCTTCTATGTCCCCACAAAGGTGGTATTCGTAGGATTTAGTAGCAGAGCTGTAGATGTAATTGCAGTTATTAGCATTTCTCAGCACTTAATGTCCCGTAATTGGGAAACCAGTATACGAAATGCATGACATCGAGACAATTTACGACCATTTGGACATGGGATTTAGGATGAGGAAGCAAGGAGTCCTCCTCCTTTCTTGAACGGATTTGGGATTATCTATGCAAAGGCTGGACTAATCAAACGATACTATTCCCAACGAGCATATTTAAACAAAAAAAGAGAATGCAATTTTATAACAGTGCGAAGAAGACGAAGAGACAACTATCAATATGCATCTGAATTTGCGGCCTCTACTTATGCCAGGTTACGGATATTTGGTGCTACTAAAATGAGCTGAAGTATTTCATTACTCCAATATAGCAAGTTGGGTCTGAAAGTTGAGGTATTGGAGTGCAATCGACCAAGGCTTAACCGCTCAGCGTTGACCCTTAACAGCCATCTTGCCTCATCATAAGAAAAGCAAACTATTTATTTTAAATCAATAATGGCGTAGGCTTACAATCTGACAGAAGAACTACTTGGGGTTTCGCCATGAGTCAACATTGAACCAGAGAGCAATTGCGCAAGTTTGTGCTCAGGCAAATTCATAATAAATTTCATATCCTTTAACTTCATATTGAATTTTTTACACATTTTTCTGATTTTTATTTAAAGAGTTGGTAACGTAATTTATACAAGCTACAGAAAATTGTTAACTATTTAAAATTCTTAGTATACATGGGATACCTTAACTTAAAAATACAAGTTCTACTGTAAGCTTGGAACTTACTATGTCAAATCAACGTTTCCTACTGATTCATTCATTCTGACCCAAAACAGCATCCCAGCTCAGTGCAACCCGTAATATCATTATAGTAGTTTTCCTAGAGATATCACCTGAACCAAAAAAGCATCTACCATACTGGTAGAAGCGTAAATGTATCATTTTTCCCTCGAGCAGAAAAAAATTTAATAGAATCAAAGCTACACCATTTAGAACGTGCATACGGAGAGTGCATGGAAAAAGGATTTTCATGTTTAGCTAGCAAGCAAAATTTAACACTGACATATTTTGCTGGTTATAACGTTTTGTATCGTACGGATTTTTTTCCCGCTTTTTAAAGTATTTGCGAAAAATGTACTGATTTTTTTTTGCTTTGAAAGTTATGGAAAAAATATAAGTTTCATCTTTCAGAGCAAATCTTTCTTACATAAAAACTAGTTGATGCCAAACCAGTAACCAGAAAGAATATTGAATCATCTTATTATTCCTGGTATAATCATAAAATTTATACATCCTATTAATGCATATCCTTTCGTTCTTATTCTGCCGCTAAGAGCCTAACAAAACCCCTTGAGTAAGTGTGGATACTAAATCTTGAAAAACATAACAGCATAAGAGTACTTACCTATAAAGTGGTATTCCAGCATTGTCTCGAAACCATAAAACCATGTAAACATCATCTAAAGGTGCTGAAATAGGACATGGTAGCGATACCATACGACCCTCAACTGCTTCGATGTCCATTGTCCTCACTGTGGGTTGGCAAGTTGGTTATTGCAAAGTGTTAGGGTTTAGGTGTGGATTTTGGTTTCGGGGTTTGCATTTGAGTTACGACGTGCGAGAAAACAATGACCAATAGTGATGGGAAGACCAGTACCATGAACAAAAGCAACAACAACGCACGATAGCCATTCCAAAGTAATTTCGTTGGAAAATTTTTGATGTCGGTTGCGGTGACATGAAAAGAGAACCAAGAACAAATATATTAAAGCAGTGAAAGTTATTGTATGTTGTGGCTGTAATTAAAAACTCATTGCTAGAAAAGTATATAAGAGAAAATAGTTCCAGCAAATATGAAACGATATTGTTCGTTTTCGGTTGTTTTTTTTTCTTTTGTGTTACTGGAAAAACATTTGAGTGACATTTGAGTGTGGTAAAAGAATTTGTTATTTACAATCTTATTTAAATGATTTAAATTGACCTTCCAATTGGGGACGGTATTCCGTACTTTAATTATTATTTCTAAACTTTAAAAATTGATTATGAATATTTAATCAAACTAACCATAAATCGCATTATTTTCCGTCTGCTAGTGAAAATGATAATACAAAAGGTTCATTTCCAAACAAAATTTCATCGTGGATGAAGTATTTGAGTTTCCCCGTTAATTTAATTTCTGAGATTTGTGAAAAACCCCGGGTTGACACCGATAGATGGAAAGTAAAACACCGTTAGATTTCCATCGAAAATTGGTTTAAACATTGCACAATTTTCGATCAAATAAGGAAGGCCCACCACAGGATGAAATGAATGCTTCAGCCATTTTTCTACATTTTATATATAGGGACGGTATAATAAGTAACTGGACTGAGCCTGCCCCGCGCCGTCAAAGCGTCTGCTAGCCGGTATTTGGTGCTGTAGTGGTGGTGGGGGTCTAGGTAAAGGGAACCGGGCTGCAGCAGTTGCCTCTACGCGCTTGGAGAGATAGCATCGAGCGAGAGCGGAGTGCGTGTTCAGTTACGTCGTCGGAGTGAAAATGGAACGTACGATCGAGCAACGTGTTAGCATCAAATTTTGTGTCAAACTCAAGAAAACGGCCACGGAAACTCTTCAAATGATTCAAGAGGCTTACGGTAAGGATGCTCTGTCCAGAACTCAAGTGTTTCAGTGGCACATAAATTTCTGGGAGGGCCGCGATGACGCCTATGACAAACAGCGCGTCGGTTCTCCATCCACGAGTCACACGGACACAAATGTGCAAAAAGTGTGTGATGTGTTGAACAGTGATCGTCGTCCGAGCATTCGGGCTATCGCAGATGAGGTTGGAATTGATAAGATGACCGTACACAATATTTTTAAGAACGATCTGGGCATGAGAAAGAGCTGCGCGAAGCTGGTCCCGAAACACCTAATTGATGAGCAAAAGGAGCGCCAATTTGTTGTCGCTTCGGAAATCCTTGATCGACTGCAAACCGAACCAGAGGTCTTACAGCCCGGATATGGCACCAGCGGACTTTTTTCTGTTCCCCACGATCAAGCGACACCTTAAGGGGGCGTGGTTCGGGACTCTGGAAAACGCTCAACGTGCTACGACGAGGGTTCTAGACAGCATCGAGATTGGCGACTTCCAGGGGGCGTTTGGGGATTGGAAAATCCGGTATCAGCATGTTATCAACTCCAATGGGGACTACTTTGAAAATTTCTAAAGAAAAATTGTACATATTTTGCCAATAAAAAATTTCCTGAGGTTAGTCCAGTTACTGTAAGTATATGTGGATATTGCTGAGGCATGGATGTTCCGCCAACAGAACGATTTAAATGAAGACATTCCATTCTCTACCTACTTACAATTAGATGTTGACGCTAGCTTGGTATCTTGTTTTCCGTTTGATTGATTTCAAGGTTTCGCAAATTCCGATGCAATAATATAGTACTTATAGTGTGACTCATATGCCTACCTGTCCGTTTGTTGCAGCCGATATGCTCCAAACCTACTGCATCAATCTAGTTCAAATTTGGTATACTTATGAATTTCTATGACTCAAATATGCACTTGAAACTTATTCTTCTTCATAGCAATCCAACCCCTAACGGGCCTTCATGTCCTAGCAAAAAGGGCCTCCAACTGCGTCTTCAATTTCCAAATCCGAGCAGAGGCGCACTGTTTTTGACGACGGAGTCAGACCAGCCTTTCCTCGGTTTCCCAATTTGTAAGTCCGAACCATTCACGTAGTCATTCCATTGCAGCTTCTACAGTCGCTTACAATTCACACGCCACATTATCGAAAACGTGAGCGGTGGCAAGCGCCGAAAGCACCAAGGACCAACGCAAACTCGAATCGAAACGCGGAATTCCTCGCATTACGACTAGATCACACTGAAGCGGAAACTTTCGAAATTCATTCAATATATGTGGCATCACAAAATATAGAACCCCTCCAAGCAATCGGAATCGCGTCGCAAACAAAATAACATGCAACGATGGGATGGAAAGGAAGGTATATGGTAGCAATTTGCATATATAATAGTCGGCCTGTATTGGACAAGCTTCTGTGAGGTGTCAGCCAACTGAGGCATAAGCAAATGCTTATATCGCGTAAAATATACTATTCTCCCAATGAAAACGTATGAAACACATTCCGTGCATCCTCAAAATTCTCTTTGCACTTTTCACTGTACTTCTGCACTTTTAAAGGCGAGCGAATGAAGCACATATTTTACGCCTTCCACTGAAAGCTAAGCTTTGAGAAGCAAACAAACTCATATTCATTCACTTTGGAAGAGGATAAAAATTAAACGGGTATAAGAACTGAAATACTCGAAATTTTCACTTCACTAGGACCGTTATTGTATTCTTCACGGATCATCTAAATTTCACCGTAGAAATCTGTCTCTAACATATGAAAAACCTCAAATTTTCGCTGGCATCTCCACAGTTCTTCATACACCGCAATGTAAATTAGCGAGCAAAGTTGGCCTACTAGCGGTTATGTGTGGGGTAGTAGGCACTGCTGCCATATGGCTTCCTAAATTATTTAAGCTTTGTTTGGTGATATTCGCAATAATTTGCGTGCATTTACATCAAAGAAATGCACAATTGTAGTCGATCACGGTGATGAGTTTGTTGAGTGCGAGTATGATTCGTCTTTGAGAAAACAATTACAATTAATGACAGCCAGAGCTAGAAACCCAGCGTGTAAGGAATGGGCGCTCTCTAGAAAGGAGGTATTAGGCCTGCAATAACCCTCACCGCCGAATCAGAAACTGTCGGATACGAAGATGCAATCCTCAGTGCTCTTCTCCTCTGTACCTGTGCCAAGCGTTTTCGGTATCGCTCCTTACTGAGTGCGTCGTCCCATACTTCTGCTCCGTATAGTAGTACTGAGCCTACAGCACTTATTAAGAGGCCCAAAGCAGCCTTGCCAGCTGTTGCTCTGATCTGCTCAGCGAAACTCATCTTCGAGTCGATCATTATCCCCAGGTACTTCACCAATGGCTTCGATTTGATTCGCATATCTCCAATACTGATCATCCTTACTCTAAGTATTCTCTTTTATGACAAGATGACCACTTCAGTTTTCTTCAGTGCTAAACTGAACCCACGAGCAGTCATCCAGTCCCTCACTCGGCGCATTAGCATACCTAGCCTAAGTTACGCTTGTTCAACAGTGCATCCAGTGACCGCATAGCCGATCAAGCTCGACTCATCTGGCATCTCAAGTCTCAGTAGCTCGTCGTAAGACACGTTCCACAGGTCTGGACCAAGGATAGATCCCTGGGCAACACCCGATGTAATTTCCATCCTTCGTTAGCCCTGTGTCGTGTCGTAGAGTAGGCTTCAGTCATTTAGGTAGTTCCTCAAAAGCCGCATTAGATATTCTGGAACTTGAAAAGGGTTTTCCAGCGTGTCCAGAATATCCACCCATATAGTGGAGTCCTGACGTCGAGTGTCACCGACAGGACGATCCATAACTTACTGCAGCTATATGCCTCTGCCATCCTGACCGTGCTCACCACCTCTGTAATCGCATCAATGGTAGAAAGTCCTGCTCTAAGGCCGTTCTGCCGAGGAGATAGGTCCCAGCAGCACGAATCGCGTCAGTGAGTCTTCCCTTGATGAGTTTCTCTAGCACTTTCCCAGTCGTGTATAGCATGCATAACGGGCGGTATGCAGACGGCGATTCGGGATTTCCCTTCCCCTTGCTGATCAGCACGAGCCTCGCCACCTTCCATCGTACCGGGAAAACCCCGTCCCGAAGGCAAGCGTTGAATTTGCTGAGCAGCAAGTCAGGACGATGGTGATAGACAAGCTGCAACATCTCAGCTAAACACCATCTGGACCTGAAGCCTTCCTTGCTTTTAGCATAAGAACTGCCTCTTCCAGTTCCGGCTGTATGTAGAGTGGATACACAACTGCTGTTTCACCATGGACAGCATCAAAAAGGATAGGATGGGCGGGGAAGAGTGCCCGCAACGTTACGTCCATCTTTTCCACATCATGTATACAAGGTTTCCGAGTGGCACCAAGCTTCCGCATAACTAGCTTGTAGCCAAGGCCCCACGGATCCTTGTACACATTGTCCACTAGATCTTGCCAGCAGCGAGCTCCAATTTACGAAGGCATTTCCTGGCTGACTTGAATGCTGCTACCCGTTGGCTTGCCTCGTTACGGTTTCGTGCCCGCCGAGCCTCACGTCGAAGCTTGTGACACTTCCTTCGCTTTTCAGCAATTTGTACACTGGAGGCTTGCCGTGCCAGGGCTTTCGACAAGGCATAGAAGTGCAGCAAGCAGTCGTAATGATGCTCATAGTAGAGTTCACCACGTTTTGAGCTGCCAGTTCTTCCATGCCCTTCGAATCTCCCTGCAATGGGCACCCGCTTTGAGTATCCGACAAACATCTCGACGTCCATCCTTCCGATGTTTTATCCAGTTGTAAAAAGCCGAGACCACGGACGTCGGGAGACAACATCACTGATCTCAAGGAGAATGCACGGATGATCACTGGCTGAGTAGTCCTCTAATACTCTCCAATTGTGTATCCTCCGTACTAAGGACCGGTATGATTCCGTCGCAACCAATACCACGCAAAGTCGACGTATTTCCAGTGATCATTACGATGAAAGCCGTCCTGGCCGCGATTTCTAAGATTCGTTTTCCTCGTGGATCTGTTTGAGGCATGGTTCATTCAATGGCTTTAGCGTTGAAGTCTTCCCCAACGAGTACATTCCCGTCTGCGTTCGAGACAGAACCGTCCAAAGCACTAACCTTGGATTGAAAAGATGATATCGATTCTTTCGGCGTTAGTCACACACTAAAGAAGGTGGGTCCCGAGCACCGAACCCACACAAAACCATCCCTATGTCCACAGCTCTCCGCCTGGAAATCACTTTGTCAAACCCAGATAGTGGCAGTACCAGTTTCATCAAGATACCATGATGCTGAACTTTCATCATGGTGTTGCTCACTCAGCAGCAAAAAGTCAGTTGAACTGCGGTGTAGATTTAGCTGCAGGATGCGGGTCATCAAACTTCTGATTTTGCTTTGGCTAAGGCTTTTAGGAAAACCCAGCAATTTCCTGATCCCAAAACGTGTTCAAAATCATATCTTGGATCAGCATCCTTGCAAAGAATACAGTGCGCCACTTGCGTACACTCTTTTCTTTTATGTCGCATTTCACCGCATTTTTAATATAGGGAACTTCTATCGGTTCTTTGCATATTTGTGCAATGTATCCATAGCCAAGGCATTTGAAACATTGAAGAGGCATTGCTCTTTGCCGTATCCTACAGACAACCCAGCCTCTTCTTACTTTGCCTTGTTCAGGAATTGTTCGGCGTCCTTTTCCGTCAAGTCAATGATGGCCATGCGTTGTCCCCTATGGTGTCACCCTCGTTATCCTGGCCACGCTAGGGAACTCCTGTTTGATGGCCTCTTCTACCTCGACCAGATCTTTGACGGAGACGATATTTCTTATTTCGATCTTTGCCATCGGCTCGAGCGGGGATATAGCTGCGCTCTTACGAAGGACTTTTTTTACTGCGTCGCAGAATGCTTCCTTAGTGTCGGCCTCTGCTCCGAACTCCACCAGTATGTGGCCCGACCGCGTTGATCGTACTGCTTTAATGGCAGTGTTAGTGTTGTCGGGCCTTGCGTTTCCCCTGATGTCCCACAGCGCCTCCACGTGGGATCGACCATCTTGAGGTTTTACGACCCCTGCTGCCGGGTTCTTCGTCAGGGCTTCTTTCTCTACTGTTCTGCAACGGGTCTTTTTTCTTGTAGGGCGTCCCTACGAACTTTACTTTCTGGAGTTTCTTAGCGGCTTTCTTCGCCCTTTTTGTAAGCACTGTCTGGAACCCGTGATCTGGTGCTCCGCGCTCTTCAAAAGCCTCTTCCTTCCTTCTTTTATCCCGATCTAGACGCCATGCTTTTATTGATTTCTGGTTGTGGAGCTATCTGCGCATGTCCTTTAGATTTCACCGCAGCGCTTCTTTAGCCTTTCGCTCTTCTTCGGCCTTCTGGTCCTCTTTGGCCTGTAATCAGCTCCTCCAATAATACCCTATGCGGTCTAGGAGCTCCTCTAGTTCACCTTTACTGTCGTGAGGCTCCCCCCTGGGTGATTTCTGGTGAGTCGCATGCAGATTGTATTCTTTTTAGAACAGCTCTCGCATTTCGGAATAGCTTTTCTTCTTCATGTCGCTGGGCGGCAATTGTACTTTGTGGCCATCGTCCTTAGGGGAGGTTATCGGCTTCTGTTTTTGAATACACTACTTTCGCCACCTTTTTAACGTAGGCGATGAAATCAAACATCTTCACTTTAGTTGCCTGGTCACTCGTTTCTTTTCCTGCCGTAGTCTTCCCGTCGACTTCAGGATGGTTCTTTATTATTTCGGGACTTACGGCCCTTGCTTCAATCGCTTCGGTAGCGATCGCAGCAGTGACCATCAAGTTCTCGAATTTCTTTATATTTTCTTCCACCGTTCGAACATTTGGTGCGTCCTGCAGAGTTTCCTGCGCCTCCTTGAAAGGACGCTCTAGCGTTTGCATTATTTTTTGCTGCATCCGAACGCCGCAGGAATCTCAGTCTTGACCAGACTGTCTGTTAATCTCCGTTTTCGTCCGTCTTCACTGTCATTGTATTCATCACCGTTTTCGTCATTGTTAGTACCACTCCCGATGTGCTGTTAACATTTTGGCTGCAGCCGCTGGTTGCGGTGACGTTATTGTTATTTTCGCAATCTTTTTTTATTTTACGTTTTTTATCTTTTTTAAGTGTTTTGGTTGCTCCAGTTTTATTGGGTCCCCCCTCGGAGCCACTATCTCCGTTTGTGTGTTTAGTCGCAGTTTTGGTCCCATGGTTATCTTTGCAAGAAGGGTGGCCATGTGAGGATTGGCACAAGCCCTTATGGGGACAAGTGCTCAGAGCCAAACCAGCGCTAATCGGGAGTACACCACGAACCCAATGGTGCAAACTTCGAACGTACTCCGAGGCCTGCCAAGGATTACCGGAATGGAGCCATTCACACACGAATGTCACCTCGGTGCTACGGTGCCAAGCAACTAAGTCCTATATCCGCCAGCTCAAAGCATGAATTCCAGTTCGTTGCTAAAAGCGTAGTCCATATCCAGTCAAGGTCGTTACCTGTTATCCCAGGAGAGAGCCTCACGGTACCCCCCATATCCTCGGGTCCGTGGGGGCGGCGCTTTGCAAAGAATGCTAGGCTGCTAGAGTGTTCTTGTCGACAGACATTCCCCCTGCGGGAATTTCCTCGGGTACATGGGGGCGGAACTCCCTAAAGAATGCTAGCTTCCGACACTATTCCTGCCAGCCAACAGAGTAGGGTGTTTCGAAGATGACCTTCGCATCTAGGTGCCAAACGTGTTAAGGGTAATAATTTCGCTCCGGTTTATTCGTTTTTTCGTTTGGAGGACCTTTTGGAGGCTTGGTGGATTGAACGAGTGACGCCCATGCCGTCTTTAGCTGAGTTAGTTGGCCTCAGCCAGAGTAGTAAATTAGTTGGGGTGGCAACGGAATCGGTAATAACATTTAATAGTGAATGAGCAATAGACAACACAATTACAGGCGATTCAAAATTTCTGGTTCAACAACGAGGCCAGTAAAATTGAAACAAAATGGCAGCAAACCTAAGCGCAGGGGAACCACATTTAATTTGTTTTAAAGTTAATTTTAGGATACTATGATCAATTTTCTCTAAACTTTCAGAAATGTGTTTTACATTAGAAAATTCAGATGCCCTTTTTTTGGAAAATTTTAAGGTCAGCTTTCGATTTTATAGATAAAAACGTAAAATTCGTAAAATGTACTATTATGAACTAATTTGATGGAATTTTGACCTCTGAGGTATTTGTTGCCCTTGTACTTATAAAGGCTTACTTATTTGATTTTTCAGATATTTCTATACAAATATGTCCAATCGCGAACCAGGAGACATACGCTGTTTGTCTGTTTCCCCTCACTCTGTATCTTCCATGTAAATGTTTCTAGTGTAAGACCTGACTTAAAAAGTTCTCATCAAGGCCTTTCATTTAATATACATACTGGCTGCCTTTGGCAAAAAATTTTTTCAAGAGTCACCCCCCTATATGAGGAGTCCTCTCCTTAAACCCATTAAAATATTTTTTTTTGCACTGCAACTTTTGAGAAGGCACCACTTTACACCTACATACAAAATTGCATCACTTTAGCTTGTGTGGTTTACGAGAAAACTTGCTTGACGCAGACAGACGAGCCGATGGGTCGCAATTTAAGTAGAGTATTGTAAACCTTCTTTAAAACACCCTTGAACACCAACAAAATTCACGAGGGAATAAGATTACACCTTTTCCTATGGCTTTAAAGCTCTTCTTACCAGCAGAATAAAGCTTTAATATCATTTTCTCCAGAAACGACATATCTGACTACCACCAATTTCTCATCTTATCAAAGCGATAAATCTGGTCTTGAATTTTACCATTTATCCTTTCAATCAATTCATTCCTGCATCGGAAGCTATCGCACGGTCCCCTAGTGCGTTCCATTATGGTTAAAATGAGTAGATTACTCGGGCAATGAAGTTCGAATGAAGAGGAGCTGAAGCGACTGAGAGGAGGAAAAAGGAGTCAAGAAGCTTTGACCTCATGCATGTAGTCGATTCTGATCTTAGTAATTATCAGCAATGTATGGTGACAGCGTTTGACCATAATTGGTGTTCTCTTATGGCAGGCAATTAATTTCTGACATTCAAGTATTTTGTTAACCCTCGTATTTTAGAACTTAACAAATATATGGAAAGGAAGCTACCGAAACCATCTTGCATGAATATAAGCTATTTGTGCTACTACCTATAGTTAGAATAGTTCGTTTCTAGCATACAACACATTGTTCTACGACGAACTCTAACATATGTAAAATTGAATGTCTACATGAAGACGTAATATAGCTCTTCCTTGAAGCCTCTACTTGCTTGTATGTAATAGGATATTGGTTGAAAATTATTAATTCCCTTGCAGTCATCCGCATCTCGTTTGAAAACAATTCAAGTATAGCGTTACATTGTGTTCTTGGAAGCTACTCAAATATTACTCACTTCTTGCCATGGTCCTTGCGAAAATAGTTGAGTGGAAACTCATTTAATTTGAGAGAAGTAAGATGCTATCGACGATACTGATCAGATTGAATTTTGATTCTAAATTTAATAAAGGTCTAAGGATATATACTAAATTCAAATCGAAAATTTGTTCAATGAATAATGATGACTTGAGTTTTTAAAGAAGCTAATACAATTTTTAAGGAATTTGATTGAAGTTTCATTGAAATAAGAATTACAATAAAAATCAAAAAAAAAAAGAAAATCCTATTCGCATTTAATTACACAGTTTAATTCGATTCCTACATCGAGAGAAAAACTGGGATAAAATCACTTCATACATTTGGATACTTTTTTGAAAAGGGAAGCCTTTCAAAGAAGGATAAATAAACTGAGTTGCAAAGTGTCGTCCTTTATTCATACATCTGATCAATAAGACAGTTAACAAACGAGTGTCAAATGAATGTATGGGTGGTAAATTGTTGATTAGTTGTGTATGCGATGATGTGTATATGTGTGCGTGAGAGCATTACCATCCAACACTCTATCTTGATACAACCAGGTACACGAAAATATCTAAATTGTCTAGTAAATTTTGAATAGGCAAAGCGATTTGACAACTTTGGCATGTGGTCTCCTCGGCAATGGTTTCGTCAAGACGTCGGCTAGCATTTCATCTGGTGGAATGTGAAATATGCTTATTGTACCATTCCTTATGGTCTTGGGAATGAATTTGAACTGTATCTTAACCTGTTTTGTACGATCGTGGAAGTAAGTGGCCGTCACAAGCTGTACTGTTCCTTGATTACCACAGTATAGCAAGGCATCTGACAGTTATGTGGTGCCCAACTTATATGAGAGACCTCGTAGATACATCGAGTCTTTCGTCACCTCAATGTCTGCTTGTACTTGGCCTTGGTTGTTGACAATACAACAGTCATTTGCTTTTGCAATTTCCAGCTTATGGCAGCTCTTACCAGAATAAATGCATATCCCTCTGTATGATTGAGAGTCTACTGAATAGTTTTTCTAGTTTGCGATAGCATATCAAATGGTTTTCTCAATAGGTTTATTATAAATCAGCGAGATGTTTCGTGAGTTTCCATATTCCTTACTCCAAATATGAGCATATTCCCTCTACAATTGTACGCTTCTATTTGGTCCACAGATCACTTCCTCAAGCTAGACACTTGTGACAAAACCGAACTCTGACAAAGTCAGTTTCAAAGCACTCCTCTTTGTCTAGAGCTCCAAAGTCTTCTAACGATGTCTCATTTTCATACACGCCTATCAGGAGTTTATTTACATCTTCGTCACTGGGCGTTTGTTTCTCCATTGGCGTTAATGAAATTTAGAGTAATTTCTCTCCTTGCGCTATGGCAACAGCTAGTTGGAATACACCATCTTGAGTCTTGTCTGTGCGTTCTTCGAACACCTTCTGGCATTGAATCATCACAAGCCTTTGGACAACTTGATGTACTTACGTATCAGTACTACTTTCTGGGTCGAACACATTTACCAGTTCTAGCTGTTCTAGGCCGTCCTAGCCAACATTTCAACGGTGGACTTTGATTACACTCCTCATAGAATTTTTTATTAGTCAGAAGTATAATTGATTCTTTGTAATTTTCATTTGTATCCATGTAGTCTATACCTGGAGACGCATCAGACTGAGTCTTCATAGCATAGTTTTCATCGATTGCGACATACCGCGTTTTAACGATTTTTTGCCTGTCGTCCTTCAATCGACTTGTCATAAAGTTTGCATCTTCCAGGACCCTTGTGTAGCACAAACAATTTTGAGCCAAATGACCTTAGATGTTTTAGATTTGGTATTTTATTGTGCCATAATTCGAAAGAAATCCTGCTTCTATGAGTTCTCCTCGGACTTTGATTTCTTAGATAGTTCAAAGTAGCAAAAGTTTCCATTTCTAAAAAATTCTTGCTTTTTGGTACGTGGCATAAACGATTTAATTATCAGCTTGTCTAGATGACACACATTGCATGATAACGCACCTTCAGCTATCAGTTTCATGCCAGATGTTCAACCTTTTGATAAATCCACAACAGCATTCATGAGTAAGTGTCCAAGCCTTCCATGCCACAATTTTGTACCAGTTATTTGTATGTCTTTACTAATAATAATTTTAACATGACGCCATATATTTCGTCATGTCACAGTGAAGATCATTGACACTCAGGTAATTATCCATATATCCTGGCAGTAGGTAAAATGCTATGGGAACGGAAACCCAGACAGAAAACCAAACCATGCAGGTCCACAAGGGGAACCAAATTACGGTGCAGGGGTTCGGATCCCCAGTATCGGCGGTAGAGGGTAGTGAGCGACCAGGCTCCCGGCCGTCGTCATCCAGCGACTGCAATGTTATAGAAGTGGTGAACTTAGCTTCTGTAACAGATATAACTACAAGCAAACAGGACGCTAGCTTTGAGGCAAAAACCGCTGTTGGCAAGAACACCAATAAAACAAGTCACCGATTGCGGGGGGAGGCAGCAAACCCCAGAAACACTGTCAAAGTCAACATCACAGGTTCAATCATCGGAGACAGACGACAGACGGACTAACGAACGAAAGAAGGCAGAGTGCGTTGTGCAACCTGGCATCATTGCGGCCTTTGGGCGCAGTAGGAGGACTATGCGCACCCCGGAGCGTCCAGTGCAAGACGTACACAATCCGGATCAAGCTGCGGCACCAACAGAGGCCAGTGTAAGACTGGGGGAGGGAGAAGTTTTGCCGTTGGCCGACGCCACTTCAAACGTCACCCAAGCGATAGAAGCAAAAGGGCTAAGAAACGGGGGCCTCTCCGAAGAGGTGGCGCCAAATAACACAATCGCCATTGACCGCGCCGAAGAGGAGCGGCTTACTCGGAAAGCGGGGACTATCGTCAAACAACTGAGGGCTGCCTGCGAAGTGCAGAAAAACATAGGCAAGAGTGTCAGGAATGGCATTCTTGAACTGGAGGAGCTTTTTGGCCGCATAACGCACTACAGGTGGAGGTGGCTTGTAACCGAAAAGCACCAAAAAGACACGCTCTCCCTCGAGGCATCAGTGGGTCCTAGCAGCAGCAAAAGAATGGCCGGTAGCCCAATTGAAGGCGACCGTGAGAAAAGGAGGAAGGACGAGACCATAAACGAAGTTGTCACTCCAGGCGAGGAGTTTCATGTGGTGCGAAACAACGCAGCGAAAAAAGCGGCCAAAAAGCTACTCCTAGAAAAAACAGACAAAGAGCTCAACCACGAAAAGAACAAAGAACCCCCCGATATACCGCAGAAAACAAAAAGCAAACCGCAGCGCAAACCTTTGCGAGAGGCACTGCTTATTAAACCCACTAAGGGCCAAAGCTACGCAGAAGTCCTCCGTAAAATTAAAGGAGCACTCAAGCCAGACGACACCAAAACTGCCATCAAAGCAGTTCGACCAACCCGGACCGGTGGCCTGCTGGTGGAATTCGGGCCAGAGGCCACAAACAAAGATGCATTCCGTGACGCGGTTCAAAAGGTTCTTGGAGATGCGGCAACCGTTGCCTCGCTCGAACCAATGGCTATCCTGGAAATCAGGGACCTCGACTGCGTCACGGACAAAGCTGAAGTAGAGGATACCATTAGAAGGGAGTTCCCCAGCTTAAGTGAAGTCAAGGCGAGATTGACACGTGAAAACACAAGGGGCAACGCATGACTATTGTCGAACTAGCTGATAAAGATGCCCAGCAAATCCTGGCGAAGGGCAAAATTAAGATAGGTTGGGTGATCTGCGGGATACGGAGAAGAGTGATCCCTATCCGCTGCTTCAGATGCCTCGAATACGGACACACCGCGTATGGCTGTAGGGGACCCGACAGGAGATCTCTGTGCTACAAATGTGGTGAAACGGGGCACAAAAGGAAGGAGTGCACGAACGAGGCAAAATGCATTCTTTGCAAGGATGCTAAGCTAGCACCCGGCGACCTCAAACATGAGCCGGGGACAGGGAGATGCTGGGTTTTCAAGGAGGCCCTAACTAAAGCCAAATCGATACTCAAATGATCCGTATCCTGCAGGTCAATTTGCACCGAAGCACAAACGCCCAGGACCTACTTGAGCAGTTTGCGAGGGATAAGAAAGCTGACCTGCTGTTGCTGAGCGAGCAACATCATAACAAGGACTCGCAAGCGTGGTACCCTGACGAATCTAGTATCTCGGCCATCTGGGTTCGAGACAGCGCCCGCCTTCAGGTGCAGGGCCATGGACGCGAGGATGGTTTTGTGTGGGTGCGGTGTTCAGGGATAACATATTTCAGTGTTTATCTGACGCCTAACGAGGCAATGCGATCTTTTCGAACCAAACTCGATGCCCTGGAGGACGCTGTCTCGAACACAGAGGGCCACATGCTGGTCGGGGGAGACTTCAACGCTAGAGCCATTGAATGGGGTATGCCACAATCTGACCCAAGGGGAAGGCAAATCTTGGACATGGCGGCCAGAACAGCGCTTTTCGTCCTAAATACTAGTAACACCCCTACTTTCCGCCGCTGGGGTTGCGTAGGAACCATACCCGATGTGACACTCGCTTCGGAGTCCCTGGAGTACACAACTGGCGAGTACTAGAGGACTACTCGGCTAGTGATCACCAGTATATAGCGGTTGAGATTCACGACGATGCCACTCTGCGTGCATATGCCCAAACTTCAATCCTCGGATGGAGGACTGGGAGGATGGACGTTGAGAGGTTCGCCGACGCACTTACGGCAGGCGCACCGTTGCTGGGAGCTTCGCCAGGGAGTGGAGGGCCTACAGCCAAGGACTTGGTGAACTCAACTATGAGTAACATCATAACTGCTTGCGAGTCTTCCATGCCCCGTCGGAGACCCCGGCACGGTAAGCCTCCAGTATACTGGTGGTCAAACGAGATCGCCGAACAAAGAAGCGAGTGTCACAAACTTCGGCGAGAGGCCCAGCGGGCACGAACACGGGAGGAGGCAGACACTAGGCTAGCAGCATACAGGTCCGGCAGGAAATATCTTCGCAGGCTTATTAATAAGAGCAAGGCCCGATGCTGGCAAGACCCCGTGGACGATGTGAATAGGGATCCGTGGGGCCTAGGTTACAAGCTGGTCATGCGAAAACTTGGTGCCCAACGGAAGCCCTGCTTACATGAAGCAGAGAAGATGGACGAGATCGTACGGGCACTATTCCCCACGCACCCTGTCCGTGTCGATCCAGCTCATGCACAAACACCATTAGAATGCTCACCTTTCACAATGATGGAACTGGAGCAGGCAATTCTATCCATGAAAGCAAGGAAGGCACCGGGACCAGATGGCGTTCCTGCTGAGGTTTTGCAGCTTGTCTACAAGCTTTGTCCTGACTTGTTGCTCAGTATGTTCAACGCTTGCCTTTACGAAGGTGTATTTCCGGAACGCTGGAAAGTGGCGAGGCTCGTACAGATCAGCAAGGGGAAGGGAAATTCCGAGTTGGCGTCTGCATATCGCCCGTTATGTATGCTAGACACGGCTGGGAAAGTGCTCGAGAAACTCATCAAGGGAAGACTCACTGACGCGGTCCATTCTGTCGGGGACCTATCTCCACGGCAGTATGGTTTTAGAGCAGGTCGCTCCACTATTGACGCGATAGCGGAAGTAGTGAGCGCGGCCCAAAGAGCGGAGGCTCACTGCCAGTCAAACAAAAGGGTTGTGTTGCTCGTGACGCTTGACGTCAGACATGCCTTCGATTCCGCTAGATGGGCGGATATTCTGGAAGCACTGGAAAACTCTTTTCAAGTTCCAGAATATCTGATGCGGATTTTGAAGAACTACCTGACAGACCGGAGCCTGCTCTATGAGACGAAGGAGGGTCGGTGGAGGATGGAAGTTACATCGGGTGTTACACAAGGCTCCATCCTTGGCCCAGACCTGTGGAACATCACGTACGACGGGCTACTGAGAATCGAGCTGCCGGATGAGTCGCGCTTGATCGGCTATGCAGATGATGTCGCGGCGCTAGTTGCGGGACGCACTGTTGAACAAGCGCAACTCAGACTGGGTATGCTAATGTGCCGAGTGTGGGACTGGATGACTGCTCACGGGTTCAGCCTAGCTTTAGAGAAAACCAAAGTAGTCATCTTGACAAAAAAGAGAATCCCTAGAGTAAGGATGATCAACATTGGGGAAGCACTCATTGAGACTAAACTAGCAGTGAGGTACCTGGGCATTTTGATCGACTCGAAGATGCGTTTCTCCGAGGAAATTAGGGCAATAGCTGACAAGGCTGCAGCGAGTGTTTCGGCTCTCAGCCGACTAATGGCCAACGTAGGGGGTCCCACCTCATCAAGAAGGAGACTTCTGATGAGTGCAGTACAATCTGTGCTGTTGTACGGATCGGAAATATGGTGTGAGGCTCTCAACAAGGAGCTGTATCGAAAGCGCTTGGCACAGGTGCAACGACAAGGAGCGCTGCGGATCGCATATGCATATCGGACTGTCTCGGAGTCGGCAGTGCTGGTCATTGCAGGAGTGATACCCATTGCCCTCCTTGCCAAGGAGCGCCGCAGAATCTACCTACGGAGGAACGAATGCGACAGAGATGCTGTCGCCCACGAAGAACGAGAACGCTCACTCAGTGATTGGCAACAGTCCTGGGTGAGCGATACAAAAGGTAGGTGGACCGCACGCCTTATTGGTGACCTGAGGCCGTGGCTCAAACGAAAGCATGGTGAGACTGACTTCTATCTAACTCAGCTACTGAGTGGACATGGATACTTTCGGTCTTACCTGCACAAGATTGGTAAGTCACGGTCTACTGACTGCATATTCTGTGCTGGAGAGGTCGATGATGCCTACCACACATTTTTTGTATGCAAGAGGTGGGAAAGGCAGCGCCGTGACCTCATTGAAGAAATGGGAGATTTCTCTCCGGATGAACTCACTGGAGAGATGCTCACATCCGTTGACAAATGGAACTGTGTGGCACATTACGCTCGGGCAGTCCTTAAGATAAAAAGGAAAATATATGAGCGCCTGGAGGCGTCCAGGGCGGAGGGGTTTCTTTTCTAGAAATCCCTCTCCCTGTAGCCCGGTGGCGCTGAAACGCGTAGAGAAACGAGGCTTAGCCCGAAGTAATGTGTCAAACGGTTCCAGGCTAGGTTCTCAGATTGACAGGGGAGGTGTTTAGTGGGTAGTCCAAGGGTATCCTCCATGGGAGTCCCACACTGGCAGACTCGGCGGGCGTAAATGCCTTCACCTCCCTACCACAAAAAAAAATAATAATAATAATTTTAACATAAATCGCTATCTCTCTCAAATAGTAGAGATCTCCTATGCGAATAACAATTCGCTAGACGCCACTATCTTTGTCCACGATGATAGCCTAATCTTTTGTAAATAGTATCATTTTCGGTGCCTTTTGAGATCGATGTCAAGTTGGTCCTAAGATCTTTCACAAGCAATGTACCACGCAGGTGCACGTTTATATTGCCATGCGCTGTTGCTGTCATTATATGTATGCTACCTTTAGTATTCGCTGAAACAGACGCTGAATTTGCCGTATTCAATGTAGATGACAGTCTTCCACGTTTATCAATAGTTCCTCATTGGCAGACATGTGTGTAGTACTGCTACTGTCGAAGCGCCATCTTGCTGTCGAAGATATATTTTTGACTTCTACCATTCGGGTAATTTCACCGAAAAAAATTCTTTAGTTTCGAATTGTCACCTCTATTTGGATTTCGGCCATGATTTGAGCATTTTGCTGCCATATAATCTGTAGAACTGCACGTGAAACATTTGCACATATATTGTTATTTCGAGGGTTGTCCGTTGTTTGGGTGACCAGTAAATAACGCGTTATGTTTATCCTCTTGCTCTAAGGCACATCAACTTTTGCACTTATCCTGTTTGAATCTGATTGCACAAATTTTCATTGCTTGGGGAGCAAACTTTTTAACATTAGCACAAACAGTTTGTCTTTGGAATGACAATGTTCATGCTTTCCAATTGTTCCACTAAATTTGAAAAGTTGACAAGATCTTCCCTGATGCCATCGTTTTCTTCTATCTTATAAGATGTGATCTCGGTGGGTAATTACTTTTTGTGCACAGGACCTTTTAGTTTGAAGATCAATTGCAGTTTCAGCCAAATTTCTCTTGATGGAGTACATTTTGTCATGCATTTAGTTTCTGTTCATCACAAAGATAAAAAAATGTCTGCCATCACTTCCTGGTCGTTAGCAAATCACTTTGTTGAATCGCTTGCACTTGTTTGGTCAATGTGTGTGGCTGTTGGAGCACAAATATTTCCACTTAAGTATCCTCACTTATTGTGTTTAGTCAAAACAGACTTCATTTAGATATGCCAGACGTCATAATTTGTCTTATTTCACTTGAAATCGAGATGAAACTGATAACCTCTCCAAGAAAGGAGATTGCAAAGTACAATTACCGTCTGGCGACATCAAGAAGAAAGGCTAATCCACAATGCGTGAGACGTTCTAAAAAGAATAATATCTGCAGAAGCAAAAAGCTAGAGAAGCACTGAGAAATGAGTCTAAAGAATACACACAGATAGCTCCACCGTCAGACATAGAAAAAAAGAATAGCGCTTAGCCCAATCGAAGGGGACCGGGATAAAAGAAAGAAAAAACAGGCACTTGATGGACCTGGAATGCTAGGTTAGAGGCTTTAGACAGTTCTAATAAAAGGAGCGAAGAAAGCTGCAAAGAACTCCTACAAAAAATGCCGAAAATAAAGTTTGCATGGACGTCTAGCAAGAAAAGGGCCTGATGAAATAAAGGAGAGAAAACAGCCACGACGAAGACCCCGGTAGTAGACAAGTGCCGCGGTGTATCAAAGAAAATGTAAGATTCCAAAACTACTATTAGTGGTTGAATCCAGAACAGAGACTGCCAATTAAGAAGCATTCTGCGATGCAAAAGTGCGACCATAGCCTCACTCAAGCGAGTGGCAACCATCGAAATAAAAGTCCTGGCCAAGGAACAAGAGACAATTAGAAGAAAGCTCCGTGACGTTGGTAGGATCAAAGCAAGACTGGCACTAGAAAACAATAGAGGATAACGCATGGCAATCATTGACTTGACCGAAAGGGTTGCGTACAATTTCTGATAAGAGCAAAGTAAGAATATTGTAATGAATTATGCGAAGCCACTGGCGACAACTACCAACACACCTTGCTGCTAGGTGGCTTGTCATTTCATGTTGGTTGTGACGGTTGCACATCCCCCTTCAATTTCGTCACGGGATGTCAAGTTGAATTGACAGCCACATGGCAGTGGAGTGTGTAAGTGGTGGCCGTCACTCAAGAGCTGTCGACGATTTTTTCAATTTCGCGGGTGTGAGCAACTAGTTGTTGAACTCAGAAAATAGTACTTAATTGTTTGCACAGGCGTCCTGACAAAATTAAATATTCCTGACGAAACCGCTTGCTGCAAAACCAAAAATGAACACTGGTTTTTGAAAGTGCCGAAAAATAAGCATGTCAAAATTGATGGATGCATGGTATTGATACGAGTCGTTGATCAGGTAATTCAATACCTTTATTTTTCTGTCTCTAATAAGAATTATTTAGCAGTGTTTAAAGACGATGTAACTTTCCAATATAGGATCGGTAATGAAAAAGCTACAGGCTTTCCCAAACGGTATTGATATTTCAAATGCTGGTGATATTTTAATTGGTCTCGCATGGTAATCGTTTCCATGTTGCATGTTTTTCGCGGGAAGGAATCGTGCAATCTGAATTCGAATGTCCACATGTTAAGTTTTCTCGTTGCTGTGGGTTGAAAATAACATCTGAAGGCTACGTCGTAACTCTGGCCTTGTGCTTGGAGGTCATATTCAACCGGAAGATAAGTACAAGTATGTGTAAATTTAAAGAAAGAAACAAGCATCACTGCCGTATGAAAAAAGAGGAAAATATTTTATATACATATTCATTGTTAGATTTTTTATTGTAAGTGAGTTGAACAAATTTATCGAACCAGTCCGTCCGCTATTGCGGGTACTTAATTTTTAAATAATCAATATTATATCATTTGTCCATTGATAACGTAATTTTAATCGTATGCGTCTATAGAAAGTTTTCCTCGAAATAATTCTTCTGAATACTGCTTATAGTACAGCGTGCATTTTGTGTCCGAGCGTATTACGAAAACAATAAATCAGTGATTACTGCACGACGTTTGTATCGGCATGAACACGGTTTACGCGTTTTAAGTGAAGTTCCAAGCGCCAATGTGTTACGAAAATGGATCAGAATGTTTGAAACAACCGGCTCAACAGTACCAATTACGGCTCGTGGTCGCCCAGTTTCTGCAAGATCAGCCGACATTGTGGAGCGTGTTCGTGTTTCAGTTCAGCGAAATTCGCAACAGTCAACACGTAAGAGATGTCAGTCTTTGGACGTCAAAAGAACAACTTTGCGACGAATTTTGAAACGTGATCTGCATTTGAAGGCTCATAAGATTCAGATAGTCCAAGAATTAAAACACAATGATGCCAATAACCGACTTAACTTTGTCAATTTGATGCTCGAGCAGTTCAACAATTTCAACAACATGATTTTTAGTGATGAGGCTGATTTTCACCTTAATGGCCATGTGAACAAGCAAAATTGTCGGTTCTGGTCCAAGACTAATCTCCGATGCTTGCGTGAACGTCCACTTCACAGCCCTAAGCTTGTCGTGTGGGCTGGCATAACGTCAACCGGTATTATTGGGCCATACTTTTTTGAGGACGAAAGAGGGCAAGCGATGACGATGAGCTAACAATTATTGCAACATGATAACAGACTTTTTGGTGCCAGCTTTGCAAGAACTTCAAGGCATTACCTCGAGGATGTGGTTTCAACGGGATGGGGCCACATGTCATACGGCTAGGGTATCCATAGAGCTGCTGAAAAATGTTTTTCCCGGAAATCTCTCTCCATAAGATTATTTTCTACTTCTAAAACTTCTAAAACTTCTTATGGAGAGAGATTTCCGGGAAAAACATTTTTCAGCAGCTCTATGGATACCCTAGCCGTATGACATGTGGCCCCATCCCGTTGAAACCACATCCTCGAGGTAATGCCTTGAAGTACCTCAAATCGGTAGTTTACGAGAATAATCCGACCAATTTAGAGCAGCTGAAGAGGAATATTATTCAGGAAAGTAACAAAATACCGAGAACAACTTTTCAACGAGTTTTCCAAAATTTGCGACTTTGGTTCCAAGAATGCCAAGCAGCCGAGGGAAGCCATTTGGACAACATTATTTTTAAGTCTTAAAATTCCTATGCTTCTACTTTTTAACAATACAAATATATTTGTGTTATGTTTCGTAGTTTTTTTTAAATCGAATATTTAAACCGCCAACACCCTTATGGCCCACCCTGTATAAAAAGACAAATTGAGCCCAACCAATGAAGACAAATAATATTTTAATATAAAACGGTATAAAGTATACATTGATATACACTATATACTATAAGCCGGAAGATTGACAGAAAATACATTTGTAAAGCTTTATAGTGGAGGACAGAATGACTTGAAACTCGTAAAAGGTAGAGTGCAATAAAGTTTTAAAGTTTAAATCAACAAGTTTTTATAACAGCTTTTAAAATAGCACCCGTTTAAAATGTTTGAGAAAATTAAAACTATTCATTCTTGCTTAATGTAAAATCTTATACATACACAGACAATCATCTGTCCTAGTTTTTGCCTCATACCTACAGAGCTTCATCATTTTTCAATGCATAAACTTCAATAATAGATGTATATTATAAAGTACAGACAATTTTAAATAATAAGCAACTTTTTGCTTAGTAAACATTTCCAAAAAAAAGCTTATATATAAGCAAAAGCTTTACGAAAAATAATTCCAAATATTTGTCGGTCAATTGAAAATTGCATATATTACTGCTAAAATAATCGAACGTTTATATTGTTTGATAGAGAAAGTGAGTTTTAGAAAAATCTACTGTTGAAAGGCACGTTTAAAAAGCTTGGTTTCCGAATAGTTTCTGAGCTTTAAAATCAAAACAAAACATCATGAGAACAACATTCAGCTCAAACTTGATTTTAGCGAATTGCTTTACACTTGTTTTCTACAAATTTTGATAAGAATATACAGTAATGTAACTTAATTTGTTTTTCGTTGCTTTACATGGAAATCAATTCATTTAACAAGTTAAAAATAGCGTAAATGAGTTAGAGATGAAAACGATGTCAATGGAACGAACGAGGGCGAGAGCGGTTCAGATCAAATAGACTCGCCAAAAATAGTCAAAAACGTGCAAAAAGGATTTTGTAAAGTTTAAGATTTTCAAAGGAAATCGACTATACCGGCGCGTAGACCCTAAGATAACGATAGAGAATGTTAGAAGACAGTGTAATCTGATATTGCTGTTCCGCAACTAGCCTTATTTAATCCATCCCCACCATGAGCCTCGCCTTCCCTCCTGTTCCTGCTTCTTCGCCCACTTTTCCCTCTTGAGATAAGGTGGAAAGTACCAAAGGCAGCGAAATCAATCAATAACCAATTGGTATAAATGATTAATTCTCTAGAGATCTTTAATGCAGTACTCTTACGTTGCATTTTGTATATTTGTTAATTTTTGTCTAAGTTTATTATTGATATTTCAAAAGTTTTCTTGGTCATAGAAAGATATTATGTTTATTGGTAACACACGCTTGGAGGTTAGACTTTAATTAAAGTTAGAAAAATGAAACAAAATGAAAAATTCAAACAAAATAAATGTACAACAATTTCAACTATAGAATTATTACCGACTAAAGTGGAGAAGAAATTAAATTTAAATTTAGAATGAAACACAGTTGTGGTTTTTAAAATAATAAATAAAAAAATAGTTTTTCGCATCTAGATTAATAGAGAGAAAATGGAATAACATAAATTTCAATGTAAAGCTACTCGTTTGATTAGATTTTAGTGCTACTGCTAATTTCACTTGTTTATTTTTTTTTTTAATTATTGATTGTTCTTAATTTTTATACAAGATATTGAGTCAAACAGTACATGTCCATTCATCGATTACACTACCAACATACTTTACACACTCTCAACCTCTTTATTGTTCTTCTCTAATTTATTTTCGTTTAGATTTTGCTTAACGAAACATATGCAACTTTTTAACATTTCAATTGGAAGAAGAAAATAAAATGAAAACACCAACAAAATCAGTTTACGTGAAAAGTTTTAAGACTAAATTAAAAGAAAAGAAAATACGTGGCAATACTTTATATTATTACGTGTGAACTTGTTTCTAAGTGAAGTTGAAATTATTATAACTTTTTTTCTCTTATAATTCTTTTTTTTTTAATGACAAATCAATTTAAATTTAATAACAATACTTTCAAACTTTTTGAAGAAAACTAAAATAAATAATATGAATTGCTAACTCTAACAACGACTTTCCTTTCTAGTGGTTCACTTCTTTCAGCGGAAAATAGAGAGCATGGTAAGTATGCCGTCGCGAGGGTAGGGTTTAAGAAAATTCGCTGAGGGCGGTTTCGCGTCGCGCGCGGTACGCGGTACCTTTGTTGATTTCGGTTTTTCTTTAGCGTAGTTTTTTTCGGATTTACGTTAACGTAGTATATTTTTCGGTACCGCGTCGGTAACATTCGGGAACGCGAAATGGAGTTTAGATTTTTGTACTTTAACTGGATGAATGAAGAAATACGGAGTAACGTAAAGTAGGCTTCTTCTCCGTATGATTGTGTTTTTGACGCGTTTGAAATGAGCGTTTAATGGTGGCTGAAAAATTGTAAATGAGCGTAATCCATTTGGAGACCCGCGACCGAAATCCTCTCCAATCTAGCTGGCCGACAAGCAGCCACCGCGAAAATGGATTAGGGTGCACGGATTGGTTGACCGGTTGGTACCATCCGTTGGCATTACTCAGACTTAACGTCTAGAACCGATGAGAGGTCGGTTCCTCGTTTGGACTTAGACGTAAAAATCATTACAATATGTTGGGTCGCATGCAGGATACGGTGAAAAGCAGCACTTCTTTAATGTTTCAAATGTCTTGGCTATGTGTCATACACTTGTGCGGTGTAACCATAAGCAAGATCGGACAGAAAATGCCTTCGCGAGTTGATTAACAACAGCAATCCTCACTGCTGATAAGATCTAGGGGAAGATGTGAACAAGAATCCACGGGGTCTTGGCTACAAACTAGTTGTTCGGAAGCTTGGTGCACTGCGTACACCTTGCACACAAACAACCAAAGAGCTATCGAGTGCCCACTCTTCACACAGTCGGAGCTGGAAGAGGTAGCCCTTTCACTGAAAGCGAGCAAGGTTCCAGGTCCAGAATCATAAAGGAAATTATCAATTAGGAATAATTTTATTCTTTTGCCAATTTTGATGGTTTTGTAGACAAGAAAATTCATGCACTCCTTCAGAAATTCCACAGCATTACCAGAGAAAGTAGTTTCGCTAAATCAGTTAAGCATAATATACAGCACTACATCAACACTACTGGTTCCCTATTATTTTCGAAGGTGCATCCATGACCACCGGATAAATTGGCTGCTACAAAGAAAGAATTCGAGTTTATGCTTCAAGAGGGTATTTGTCGTACACTTAAGAGTGAATGCTGTCGACGGTTAAACACTGAGAGTATTCCAGACCGCTATCCTCTACCTTTCGTCCATGATTTTGTGCAACAATTATCAAACTGCCACATGTTCTCAACCTTAGATCTTGCTATGGCTTATTACTAAATCCTTGTCACTTCTGAAGACATTCCAAAGACGGCAATTTACGCACCTTTTGGACTCTTTAAGTTCACACGGATGACTTTCAGACTGTGTAATACATTGAAAACCTTTGAGAAATTTATCCTCTCTATACTGCAAGACTTAATGTTTTGTTTCATCTATCTGGATTCTATTTTGGTCGCTTCTTCTTTCAACTCTAAGCATTTAGTACATTTAAGGTACATTTTTCTAAAACTCCTTGATTTTGGCCTTATTCGCAACGTTGAAAAATGTACATTTCTCTAAATACAAGTGAAATTTCTTGACCACTAAATTACTCCTGAAGGTATTAAACCAGCTCCAGACAAGGTTCAAGCAATCATGAATTTTCCAAAATCCAAAATGGTTAAAGACTTAAAGAGATACTTAGGCATATTGATATTCTACCACAGATTGCTATCCAATGCAGCCAATCAACATTGCATTTTGAAGAAATTCTTGTCTGGACCTAAATTTAAAGAGTCCCGTGAAATTAAGTGGTCTCCAGAAGCCGTTCTTGCTTTTGAAACCATCAAGCAGCATTGAATTGACTCTATGCTTTTGAGATTTCTTCAAGCCATCTTGCGTTATTTGTAGATGTTTCATATATTGCAATAGGCAATGCTCTTCAACAAAAGGTGAATAACCACTGGCAACCGCTGAGTTTCTTTCCTAAAAAATTAAACTCGGGTCAATGAAATTATAGCATCTATGATCGAGAACTACTAGCATTCAGGTTCCATGTTGAGGGCAGGCCGTCCACGTTGTTCACTGATCGTAAACCCCTCCATATGCTCTAAAACAAAGTCTTGATAAACGATCTCCTGGGTAACATAGTTTACATCATATATCCAACATGTTTGAGGAATAGATAACGTTGTTGCAGACGTTATATCCAGAATTTTGGAAATGAGTACATTTGATTTTTCAGCAATCGCACAAGCACAAAAGGTGGATACAATACTTCAGAATCTCTTGAACAAAAGTTCATATAAATTTGAACAACTACCTTTTTTCGGCTCAGACTCTAAAATTTTCAGTGAAACATCTTAAAAAGGACCATGACTATATATTTCGGTCAAGTTTCAAAAAGAAGTATTTAAGACAGTTCATAGTCCCTCACATCCAGGCATAAGAACTATAATAAGCTTCTAACTTCTAACTATTTTCGGTTATCCATGAACCGGAATGTTAAGCGGCGTCACCGTAAGCCAAAATTGCAAAGTCTTACGTACGTCTTACGTAGAAAACTTGAATTCTTACTATGTCAACGAAATGCTTCCACACAATACATCTTGACATTGTCGGTCCTCCGCAATATTTGCAAGATTTTAAGTATTGCTCAAACATGATTAACAGGTCCAGGCCTGAAGCACTACCTCTGGTAGACATTTCCACACAATTTTGTGCCGAGGCCCTATAGGAGAATTCTACTGTGTCACTTTAAAAATTGGATTTTTTTGACAAATTTTGAAAGAATATACCTTTGAAAATAACATGTTAAAACTTTATAATATTCTGAGTATTCTCACTATATTAATTTCAATATAAATGAAGCGCCATATATATATATATATATATATATATATATATATATATATATATATATATATATATATATATATATATAGATATATATATATATATATATATATATATATATATATATATATATATATATATATATATATATACCAGCGTTTCCTCGGTTTCTCTACTGGTCTCTGGCCTTCAGTTCTTCCAACAAATACCTTTTTGGGTATCCGATGTTCGTCCATACAATTTATATGTCCAGCCCATTGCAGCTTCCACAGTCTTACAACCGTTGAGACCTCCGGTTCATCAAAAACTTTATACAGCTTATTGTTATATTGAATTTGCCATTGGTCCCCGTTTAACTTGGCTCCAATTATTCGCCTCAGGACCCGTTGCTCAAAAGCGTTCAATACATTTGCAGATACCTGATTTAGGGACCATGTTTCACACCCATAGCATAATACAGGTCTTATCACAGATTTCCACACTTGGGGCAATTTTCTTCTGTGTATGCAGCTGGTCTTCAAGATCATCAAAACTGAAAAATATATTTAATTTGCGAGCTGTATTCTTCAACGTAGTTCGTCTCTTTCATTACCTGTTCTCGTTATTTTGGTGCCTGATTCGCTCACATTTTTGATACTGTATTCGGCAAGCATGATATTTTGTGTACTTGAGGTATTTTTCCTCGACTGTGTCATGAGCTTTGTTTTATTTTCAATGATTTTAGCCCAACTTGTTTTGCTTTGCTTTAGAATTTCAGGAACATTTTCTTGGCAGTTGTTGATGACTAAGAGAAACTGTTGATGTCATCCGCACAGACTACCACTTGGCTTGACTTATATAGCAGTGAACCTCATATCGATATGCAGCTTCTTTATGACGTACTTCAGAGCCAAACAAATAGCAATGGGGCCGCTCATCTCCCTGCTTTAGTCCGATATTTGTGTCAAAGGCATCCGTGAGTTTATGATTGATGCGGACTTGTGAAGTCTCGATGGCATTGTCATTTTGGTAAGACGGACTAATTTGGCTGGGATGCCAAAGCAAAGCATTATATGGTATAGTACGTTATGATCAATACTGTCGTATGCTTGCTTAAAGTCAATGAAAATTTGGTGCACGTCTATATTGAAGTCCCAGCATTTTTCAAGTTGCTGCTTGGCAGTGAATAGTTGGTCTTTTGTCGATCTACCTGCTCTAAAACCACTTAAGTACTCCCCAATAATACTGTTGGCGTATGATTTGATTTTATTTTCATAGATTTCTGAAAATATTTTGTACGCCGTACAAAGTAGCGATATGCCTCTATAATTTTCGCACTGTACTTTGTCACCTTGGCCATTCTTTTGGTATGTGTTCTTGTTTCCAAATGTGCTGGATGACCTTGTGAATAGCTTTATGAAGACTGCTGCCACCATATTTGATGAACTCGACTGGAATCTCATCGATGCCAAGCGCTTCATTATTCTTTTTGGCTTTGATGATGCACCAAATTTCACCCAGAATTGGCGGGGCTAATGAAAATACTCTGCAGAAACCTATAGGCTCCAAGATTGTGGAGCTGTGTGGAAGATTAAGGAGGTTCTTGAGAATTCCATACCCATCTTTCCCTAATGTTGGCTTCATCAGCGATGATACTGCCGACGTTATCAAAACAGAGCGTAGTTTTGAGCTGATAACCACATTTCAGGCTTTTCACTACTTCGTTTGTTTTTTTTGTGTTATTGCTCACTAAATTTACATTCAGAGTTCTTAATTGGTCGTCATTTTTTTTTCTTTGCTTACTGATTATATATTTTCTTTGCTTACTTAATCATCTTATTCGCTACTCTTCTGAGATTTTTAGAGTGCTCTCTCTCCGCCCTGATTTTCCTACCTACATATTTTTTGTACGCCCAATTTTCTGTCTTAAGCCTTTTAGGACTCATCATCGAACCAATCATTTCTCTTTTGCCGGGCTTGATGTCCGATCGTCTCCCTCATAGCATGTTCCTTGTTTTCAGCGATGTGTCTGATAGGATGGGAGCTAGCTGGTTATCGAGGGTCTCCATGAAACGTTTTGCTACAGATGCCATTTGGAGCCGTCAAAATTCTGTAGGGGGCTAGTCGTCGCCGAACACGCCTTTGACATACGACACCGAAAGGTTAATTTGACCAAGTAATGATCCAAGTTACAATTGGCTCCGCGGTAAGTACGGACGTCAAGTATGCTCGAGGCCCAACGTTGTTGGATCAGAACATGGTCAATCTGGTTTTATGTGTTGCCACCCGGTGATACACAGGTCATTTTATGAATGCGTCGATGTTGAAAGCAAGTCGAGCGTATGACTAGATTTCTGCTACAAAGAAAGTCAATCAGGCCCTGGCCGTTCTTATTTGTTTCATCGTGGAGGCTTTATCCTCCAGTCCTTACCGGATAAGATAGCTCATTGCCAACCTTAGCGTTGAGATCACCCCGAATTATTTTTGTATCATTTGTAGGTAGTAAGTCCACTAGTCTTTCCAGGTGATTGTTGAACATTTCCTTCGTTTCTTCATCCTTCTCTTCAGTCAGAGCGTGAACATTTATCAGCCAGATTTTGAAGAAAATTGCTTTTATGATAAAGGCTACTTTTGATTATCTATTTCTAGTAAACTTCCCACTTTTGAGTATTATGTGCGATCTCCTGTCTTGAATATTATTTCCAGTCCATTTTGTTTCCTGGATTGCCAGTATTTTTAATTTATATCGACTGGCCTGTTGTTAAATGTCCTTAACAGCGCCAGGGTGATTGAGTGATCTGACATTCCAGGATTCAGTGCCATTGTCCCTTTTCCGTTTGCGAGGTCTTTACCGTACCTTCAATCCATTTTGAGGCCTTTCTGTAGATTTCGTAACATTTTAGGGTTTTTCAGGGACGGGCAGTTAGCTTGTCACCCAACCTCCATATTGGTAGCATGGTTATTAAATCGCCACCGTTATCAGGCGCAGAAGATTTTCCTTCACCCTACCCACAGAGGAGGTGTGAGTAGGATTTAGTAGCAGAGCTGTAGATATGTTTATTTACAGTTACAAGCATTTCTCTGCATATAATATCACATTATTGGGGAACCAGTAAACTAAATGTGCGACACCGAGAGCATTCACCACCATTTGATCGGGAGGTTTTGGATGAGGTATCATGGAAACTGTGGGTAGAGAAATAAGGGATTTCCTCCTCCTTTCTCAAACGGACTTCGGTTCGTTGACCGTGTTTCAATCGAGAAAGTTGACCCTGAATTTTTTCTCTACCATTATTCAAACGTTAGTCTTGCTTTGAATGTTGGAGCAAAATCATCTTTCTTGCTCGCACGTTGTATTTTTTCAAACAAGTTTCGTTAAAAATGGACCAGAATGAATCAAGGATGAACGATCTAAAACCGGAAATACCAGAGTAAACGAAAAAGTATGGAGGCGAATACTGATTATTAAAGCAAGTCAACTAAAAAACTCTGCAAAACACAGGATACTACATTCAATGCAACTGTTGATTAGACCTCAAGTTACTGCATTATCAATTTTTATGGTTTTCTCTACTTTACAAATGTAAAATTTGTGATGGTGATGTGTTATTTAGCCAGTGCAATTTAAGAGGACTTGGTTTCAAAATAAAAATCAGTTATAAAGCGTTGCGGAGATAAATACATCGATTCGTGTCCGATGATTGAAAATGCTTTTGAAATTAACTGCCGATTTATGTATAGTTATTGTTGGAACCTCAAATATAAATATCAATATTTTTCTACTTTACATTTTTTTAGATGAAAAATCACAGAAAAAAACGTGTTTTTGAAACCCTCATATTTGAAGCGCCGCCATTTTTTCAGAGGTGGTAAAAATAATTATTTTATAGGTTCCAACTATAGCTAAAGACACAAAAAACTTAAATCTTTTTGAATTCAATGTTTCCGAGTTTTTTTTAGCTCTGAATCATGCGCACCGTCAAAAATAAAACATTTAAAATGTTTCAGCAGATGCCACCATTTTGTTAATATATAAAGTAAGAAATGAATAAAAACAATTTTTATAACCCAAATGTGTATTTATATAAAATCCAAAAAGACTCAAACCCGTACTATAATGAGAATCTCTGAAAACAATCATAAAAGTATGTCTTTTTTTCGCGTTTACAGTAGAATTCTCCCATATGTCGAGAGTGGATACCACATTTCGGGGTTCTACCTGAAATTATTACTGAGCAGGGAAGACAATTTGAGCCTTCATTATTCGCAGAGTTAGGAAAATTGCTTGGTTTGAGAAGACATAGAACTACAGCATATCACCCGTAATCCAAAGGCATGTTGGAAAGGTGGCATAGATCACTGAAGGCTGCTACCATGGCCCATGGTACACCATCCTGGACAAGGGTCTTATTTTGTTTTATTAGTTTTATGCTCAGCCATTAAAGAAGATTTAGTTGCTAGTCCTGCTCAATTAGTGTAGAGAAAATCTGGATCTACCAAGTGATCTAGTTGTACAAAATAAATGGTCACTTAATGACACAGATTTTATAGCTATATTTCGTGATGCAATGCAACAAATACAACTAAATTAACCACCTTGACTTTCTAAGCAAAAGACATTTCCTTTCAAAGGGCAGGAGACATATACAAAGGTATTAGACTGTTCTGACAAGTTGTAGGAATCTTTGCAACCACCTTATGAAGGCCCATTCACTGTATTGAAAAGAACCAGAAATAGTTTATCATTAGAAACTAAAGATAAACCACATCTAGCATCCAAAGATTTGGTAAAGTCGTATTTTGTGGCATCCGAACATCAAATCAACAACAAGCCAAAGAAACACGTAAGCTTTAATCTAATTAAAAATCAAATTTTCGAAATTGGCATTCGACCTTCCTGAAGCATGCATATAGTTGATCGCCGACACGCAAGGGCACGTTTCCACTGGTGGTGGAGTATTGTGGCGACATTCAAAAGCAGTCGACGTTTTTCTTTTAGATAAGATACTAGCCACTTTACTAAATACCCTTAGAAGGTTTATGAAAACGTCAATACACAAATTTAGATTCTAGTTTGCTTATACACTGTCAAGAGAAAAGAAAATGGAGTATATACGAGGATTTAGTCAGCGAGAAGAGAAGGATCTAAAATACTTGAATTGAATTTACGTTACTAAAACAATAATTGTTTATATGGTTATTGTTTGGCTTAATACTCGTAGTTATTGTTACAATGAATAACTTTCATTAAAGTGTTATTTTAATGGAAGTTTAATATTTTCTTAAAGGAGCAAAGAAAAAGAAAATAATATTTGGAGAATATTTAGAAGATTGACAAAAGAATTCCTGGAATTATTTTACCGACAATGAGGTATCTATATTCAGGATATGTTTTACCGAAGGCAGATAATCCTGTGTTGTGTAAAGAAAAAAATATATGAAGGAAAGAAGATAAATCTAGAAGTATTGAATATATATATATATATATATATATATATATATATATATATATATATATATATATATGTATATATATATATATATATATATATATATATATATATATATATATATATAAATATATATATATATATATATATATATATATATACATATATATATATATTTATATATATATATATATATATATATATATATATATATATATATATATATATATATATATATCTATATATATATACGAGGGTCATTCAACAAATACTTAGCCTCACCGCCCGATGGCACTGCTATTACAAAAGCGTTTTACCATTGTGCTGTACATTCTTTTAGTAGCCTACTGTCAAAGTTTCAGTCAATTCTCTTCATTAGTTTTGTTTTATAGCCTTTGGAAGCGAGCGTGTCGGTCAGTTGTACAAAAATGGAAAAAGAACAATATCGTTCAGTGATTAGATTCTTGTTTTTGGAAGGGAAAACGCGCAGCGAACTCAAAGATCACTTGGATGCTGTGTATGGTGACTCTTCTCCTTCGATGGTGACAGTCAAGAATTCGTTCAACAAGTTTGTTCATGGCCGCACGTCGGTTTTTGATGAGCCACGCGCAAGTACCCCGTAAACGGTTGCTACGGAGGAAAACGTTAAAAAAATCCACGATCTCGTGTTGGCAGACCGTCGATTGAAGGTTCGCGAGATAGCTGAGACTATGGGTATCGCAGAAGGAATGGTGCATCATATTCTACACGAAGAACTGGGCATGAGAAAGCTGTCGGTGCAATTGGTGCCGCGTGTGCTCACACCGGAAAACAAGCACAACCGTGGGACCACATCGGCGATGTGTTTGGCGCTGTTTCAGCGCAATCCGGCAGAGTTCTTGCATCGTTTCGTGACCGTCGACGAAACATGGATTTACTGGTACACACCAGAGACCAAGAAACAGTCGAAACAGTGGACTTCATCCGGCGAACGTGCTCCGGAGAAGGCGAAGACTGTTCGATCGGCCGGCAAGGTGATGTCCACCGGATTCTGGGACTCACAAGGTGTGATCCACATCTATTCCCTCGAGAAGGGTAAAACAATCACTGGGCGCTACTATACAGACTTCTTGGGCCAATTTGACGTCGAATTGAAGAAAAAGCGGCCCCGCTTGGCGAAGAAAAAAGTGCTGTTCCACCACGACAACGCGCCGGCTCACACCTCCGCCATTGCCATGGCCAAATTGGTCGAATTGCGCTACGAATTGTGCTACGAATTGCTACCCAATCCAGCGTACTCTCCAGATCTGGCACGCTGTGACTACTTTTTCTTTCCAAACCTGAAAAAAACACTCGCCGGGAATAGATTTGGGTCGAATGAGGAGGTTATCGCCGCCACGGAGGCCTATTTTGTAGGCCTATTTTGTAGCCCTCGAGAAAATGTATTTTTCCGAGGGGTTGAAAAAGTTAGAGCATCGCTGGGTCATATGTATCGAGCTTGAAGGAGATTATGTGGAAAAATAAATTGCCACCTTTCCAAAATTTTCGTTTTTCTTCTGTAGACTAAGTACTTGTTGAATGACCCTCGTGTATATATATATATAAATATATATATATATATATATATATATATATATATATATATATATATATGTGTATATATATATATATATATATATATATATATATATATGTATGTATATATATACGAGTATATATATTTAACGCGATTTCCTCCATCCCAAAGCCTATTAAATAAAACAACCAGATATCTTTGTTTATATAGTTATCAAATTCAGAAAAGTACTTTTACATGAGGTATAAACTGAAAAATCAAGTGAAGAATTGAAGGGAGCAAAACAGATACGCATAGCTACAAATGGGAGAGGAAAAAGGAAATTAGCATATAGTGCACAGCTTTGAAGCATGTGAACACCCATCATGTTTAGTTTATTGCTTGCTTCACGGTCGGGATATTTTCAAATGACAAAATGGTTAGGCAAAATCTCATTGTCTAAAATTTTAATGTTAAGCCATGTTTGTGTTAAATATATACTTTTATCTAAGAAAACCACGGAATTAAAATGAATTCCAACTGTCTTGGTCCTAAAGCTATGTACATTTTGGTAGTAACAAGGGATACATTTGTTTGAAGTTGAATTTTTACTTTTTTGATACCGGTTCGAAGGTTGGTGTCGTTAGTTCAATATTTTAACTAGTGTTCCCTTTGGCCTGAACTTAGGTTTGAATATCTCCAAGAGCTCAATTAGTACCGCCAGCTTGAAGGATCCAATAATTTTGTCCGGAAGATGATCTTTCGTTAGCTTGGTGCATTCGAGTATCCTTTGAGCATAACTGAGCTTTGCCTAGCGTACTTACGCTGTCAAAGAATTCTCTATACCTCATTTTGTTTTTTTTTTCATATATTAATCAATCTAATTAACCACAGCAAGGATATTTTATCATGAAATCAGCTTCTTCCCACCACATGAAATTGCAATTATGATAAAGTCGTGTAATCCCTTTACATAAACTTAGGGTAGGAAACCTTAAAATTCTCTATGATATAACATCCATTCAAATTATATGGAAAGTTGATTGTAAACGTTGACTCTTCATCATAATCACTCATTCAACTGGAATTCTCCCTTCAACTATGCCCAACTCACCATAGTTACTGAGGATACAAGAAAACTGAAAAAAAAAAGTTGGGTAAACAGACCTACGCTCATGTCAGAAGGGTTTTGTATTCAATTTTCAAAATGCAGTCAATAGATTGAATAAAGTCAAGAAGCATGTCAATGACGATTTTATTGGAGAAACTATGATTTTCGAAGATCATACTATTATTAACAAAGTTGAACGAATTTAGACTTCTGAGGTTTTTGTTATTGTTATACTCATAAATATCTCCCTAGATGATTATCTCAGATGTCCATTCGCGACGGAGGAAACACATTTTTCATGTATTTCCCCCCTGTGCCCCACTGAAGCAAAAACTGCCAGTTTAAGAACTGTTTTGAAAAGCTCCCATGAAAATTTTCATTTCATACTCATATCGGCTACGTTTGATGAATTTTTTTCAGGGGCCACTCTCCTGTACTGTTATCATCGATTAATGGCCAATTTTTTCGAATCCTAAAGTTGTTACAAAGCCCTTTTGCTAGGAGCTCTCTCCCGCCTCCTTAACTTGTTTCACTTATGAGTATTAAATGTAGGTACTCATCTCCAGTCATTCATTAAATTGAATTAAGTGTTCAAAGCATGCACCTTAAACGTTGAAGTTGGGAAAAAATAACTCAAAATTATTCAATCTTCGCATTTAAAACAGCTACTATTTTGTTTTACGATTACTGATACCACTAGCAGAACCGATTCTCAAAGATATTCATGACACCTATCATTCCTGAAATTTTCATGCAAATCCTAGCAAAACTGTAGTGTCTGAGTCGGTAAAAAGCACATGTTGTTCCATAGCCATATGTTGCCATAATAATACATGCAGCGCATATTGTTCCATAGTAATACAGGAAAATTCAAACCGCGATAACTTCGCTAAATATGATTCAATCTTTATGAAACTTGCAGGGTTAATCAATCCTATAAATATTCATCTGTGTACTGAATTTCATTGAATCTAAGGGTACCATTAAGATTTTATTCAAGAAAACATAAAATCGATAAATCATACTATTACTAACAAAGTTGAGTGAATTGCGACTTCTCACGTATTTGTTGTTGTTGTACTCATCAAGCCCTACATTCTTGATGTGTTTCAGATTTTTCGGATCACAGGTGTCCAATTGCGAGGGGGGGGGGACACAAATTTTTCGTGTATTTCCCCTCCCTGTGCGCCCCTCGAAGAAAATTTTGCCAAACTAAGACCTGACCTGATACCCATATCGGCTACCTTCAATGAAATTTTTTTTTCGGGGGGTCACTCTCCTATATAGGGAGACCCCCTTAAATACCTTATAAAATTTTTTTGTAGTTGAACTTTGAAGAGAGCACCACTTTACGCCTACATACAAAATTTGATGCTTCTAGCTTAAGTAGTTTCCGAGAAAAACTGCTGTGACACACGGACGGACGGACAGACAGACAGACGGACAGACAGGACACGATTTTAGAAGGGTTTTGTAAAATTATTTTATAAAACCCTAATAGAACTACTCGTAGATTTCCAGCAAAAAACAATTTAGCTCATTCATACCATAACTGACTGACTTTGACTTTTTGTAACTCTGACCCGGAACAATTCTGATATCTTTCCAACTCTCATGTCAGAAACTTTACGAAATAGCAGCGAAGTTGTGATTTTTTGGTGACTCGACTCTTTCGTCAACAATCCTGGAAAAATCAGATGAATTAACTGAAGTGCAAACGAAAGAAAATTGATTTTTATTCCCGCGAAAGTTGGCTAAATGCTAGTTGTATAAATGAATGTGGGTGGATATGAGAGTCAGAGGACAGTAGTATTCAAGACAGTAGTAGGAATAACATTCATCTTGGGCTTTGATGAAATAAAACATTGAAGCGTGAACATTTCAATTGTATTTGGAAGATTCATTTACTTTGCGGAATTTTCTAACAGATTGACCAAAAGGAAGAGAATTGGTGCTGGCAAGCAAATTCTGAATTGAAAACCTGGAAATGAATAATTCAAACTTTAAGCTTTAGGTATTTAAACCTTAAAAATACTTTTCTCGTGAATTAATTAATGGCGCTTCAAACGGTGGTTCCCGCCTATAACCATATTTAAAATAAATTTTGACAATTTCAAATTCTATAAAGAGCAAGTTAATTATCCTTAGGCTCTACTACTCATGCTTTAGAACCCATAAGATTCTAACAAGACTGTCAGATTGTCAAGGCAGATCTTTATTTGAAAGATTTCGATAAAAAAGTGACATATCAAGAAAATACAAGAGGGCAAACGGAAACGAATTTGATGAATTTCAAAGGGGTATGGAGGCCTTTCTGTATGCACAGGGAGGAGTCTCGCACTATTTTTTTGAAATATAGAGTATTTGATATAGACGCTATCTTGAGCCAAGGCAGTATAATCTTTTAAAATTAGAGCACAATTGTATTTTTGTTGTGATTTCAATGGTAGTCTTTAAGTAGAATTTAGGGTAAGCTTATCATCCGTTGTTCGGTTGATATTTTTACCCATCTCCTTGCGGATACAAATATAAAGGAAGCCGTCTTGATTGACTCAGACCTGGAGCACGCGAAAAGAGGCACAATTAATCAAAGAGCTTGGTCTTACTTTGAAGCATGCAATGAATAGACATATGCCTGCAGATCATATAACTGAAACCGGCTATCTTGAGCAACTTCTGCTCGCTACATTGAGCGTTAATTCACAAGCAAGTGGCACAAAAGTTATTAAATATTTAACAGTCTGCGAAAAAATACAGTTTGGATGGCATGAAATTGAAGCAGTAGCAACTCTTGGCCATACCAATGGATGCACGTCATATCCATTTTATGAACAAGGATTAGTTTTCACAGGTGATATTTGGTCGATACGAGTGCAGTTTATACGGGACACCAACAGAAAGTTAATAATTATGAACTTACTTAGATAGGCATATATGCAAACCTTCTCGTATTTCCTCGATTATTATATCCATAAAGAATTAATTTAGTGAGATGAATACTTGCAAAACTTCCTGCATCAACCATCAATATGACCACAAATACACTCCATTGCCATACGGAGCCATTTGCGGATGCTACACGGGATTTAGATTGGGCGGAAATAAAAAGATGTATATCGATATCAATGAATGTACCGAAGCAAATCCTTGTGCTCAACTTTGTGAAAATAACTATGGATCTTACAGATGCAGTTGCTTTCTCTTATTCGTAGCACTACAGCCCCTCTCGGGCATTCGCTTCCTGCACATAACACCTCTAAATATCTCGGTCTATTGACCGCGTCCTCCGATTTCAAACTCTGAGCAGCGATGAACTGTCTTCGTTGGTTTCACTACTGGTCTCCGGCCTTCAGGTCTTCGAACGCATATCTTTTTGGGTATCCCTTGTGCGTCCATACGATTCATGTGTCCAGCCCATTGCAGTTTCCGCAGTCTTTAAATCGTTGAAACCTCCGGCTCATACAGCTCATGGTTGTATCAAATTCGCTCCGATTATTCGCCTCAGGACCCGTCACTCCAAGGCGTTCAATATGTTTGCGAATGCAGCTGCTACCTAGAGTTTATTCTTGTTCGGATAGGATTCATTGTAAATCAATTGGGAGAGGACATTATATGCTTTTGAGTACATTCAATCAACTGAGGAAGCTTAGCGAGTACCCGAGCGCCCTGGAAATCACATACACATCAAATGATTCAATCTTTACTGGGCTGGATGTTAATGTTATGCGCAACGCAGCATTCTTTACGTGGAACAATACAGGGTCCTTGTTCAAAAATAATATAGAGAATGGAAAGGCGAAGTTCTTTTCTGATGTTGGGAACCCAAAGAAAGTTGTTGTGGATTGGATTACACATAACATCTGCTATGTGGATAATCCTATGCAGCAGTCCATCAACGTTTGCTACTTTTTGGGCTCGTCAGCATGGGCCCAACTGTTTAATCTCAAGAGAAGAGAAATCGTGAAAGCAATCACTGTGAATGCCATCAATAATTATTTATTTTATTCTGTGCAATATGTATCTGCCACACAATTTACCACCACCACATATCGTGCAGAACTGGATGGTACTCACTAATTTTGAATGCAGGGCACATGGTTACTCGGATGATTTGTCATTATGTTTAGCCGCTGTGGATTTATTGACCCCGTCGGCAATTGACCACTCCTGTAAGATTTCAATGAACTTGAATCCCAATATTCCTGTACATGCTACTCGTAAAAGTGTTTCTCACCTGTTGTCAAATAGATATTATGGGTTTGTCGCAGGCACCGTTGACAATATCGCACCTCATCACAGCAAGGCACTCGCTATTGAAAACGGTAAAAATAACAAAGAATAACCCGGCAACTGCGGATCAAGATTGGGACCGTTATTATGAATAACCTATTTCAAAGGCACAAAGAATTAGTCATTATAGGAAAGATGTTGATGAGATTACTAGTCCTACCTGAAGTAAATATCAAGAGTTTGAAGATAATGGTATGAGTTTAAGTTAGGTGCTCTGGGGAGTAAAGCGGCGCGTTGAATTTCTCCTCAAGAGGATTTTTCGAACTTGAATAGCCATAGCAATATGAGTATGAGTACGAGCACGAGTCAACACCATAGTATTGTTCTATACTTTGTAAATAACCACAGTAATAACAATAATAAAAATTTTAATAACAAACATAATAGCAGCAACTCACTATCAAGCAGTAGCAGCAGAATTCATAAAAAACCGTCACTGCTGACAGCTGGAAGGTGGCTGCATTACCTACACCAATAATGCCAGCCCCATACTAACTAAGCTGAACGCAATTCATAAACAGCAGCACTGGAAGGAATGGAGCCACTTTGGGGACCGCTAGTGGAACGTGTGTTTTGCGAACCAAGGTCAAATTGCCCGGGGTAAAAGAAGAACCGGAAAAGGCTGCGATTACGACGAACGTGGACTGGACGCTAGAGGAGGTGTTCGAGGGAGACGGATCTTCTGGAACGAAAAGCAATCAAGTAAGCTTCAGTAGCAGAATATCACAGGAAAAGAAGACAGCTGATAACTACAATTTTGAAATTGAAAACTGGATTCAGGAAGAAAAGCGGGCAGAAAATCAGAGGCGCCCTTTGAAAATACATCAACTAAGATAGTAAGTAAGCAAGGCAAAAAATTGTAAGCGATTGATCGATGGAAATTAAGTGAAGTGAGTTCGAAAATATTTTCCCAATACCATTGAGATTTGTAAACTTGGCTCGGATGCGAGCCCTTTTTCAATTGATAATAATATCAGTGCCCAGTAGTGCGAAACGCAGTAGTATTAAGTGCAGTTTTTGGTAGTGTAGGAGTTAAATTAGCGAAATAGGGAATGTCTCAAGTGTTAAGGGGGTCCAATATTTTTCGAACTTTGGTGATTCGTAGTCTCACTCGATGACTCACGGGGTTTCATAGGGAGCAAGTTTCACCCCACGCTCGTCTCCAATAAACAACCCGGCACCGAGAAGCCCCGCCAGAACCCTCCGCCTTTAGGGTCGCAACCATTCCGCGATTAAAATTTTGTGGCAAGTCATCTATGGGTAGTAATTGAATAACACCGTTTTTACTTAATCATCAGAGAGAGGGAGAGAGTCCACAGTATCCTTAAAAACTACCTGTGCCTAACAAACATTGACGAAAACGATATTATTGAACTAAGAAAGTCCACTAAAAGTACCTGAATGGTTACGACACATCGGCCAGTCTATAATAACCCCTCTTGCGCCTCACGCAAAATGATAATTGCGTTGGGATCAATTTGAAAACAGAATTCAAAGGTCTCAAAATTAAGTTTCCCTCGCAATAATCCCTAATGGTTTGAAATCGGATTGGGGCTTGTAAGTGGAAAGGAATAGGAGAGGAACATGCATATCTAACTGATTGCAGGTTTTGGCCCGAATGATCAGGAGAAAATAGATTTCCAATGATTTTGACCTTAGAAGACTGGCGTAGAGTCTTTCTATACTTCATAAAATTTATCGAAATTTTATTATCGTTTCCTTCCGTTCTTTTTTGCCTTCCAAATCTCACCTTCAGGACTTCCGGTTGCGTTTCGGATTCAGAATTCAAGTACAACAAATAAAGCGCCTCGTCTTAAATCTTTACTCAATGAATGATTGCTGAAGTATCTGTTCATGATGGCAAGGCGTCAGGCCGACCAGTTGGTGAAGTATACCAGACGAATAATTGCAGCCTGGAGTTTACGAAAAATTTGACTTATCGGGGACACGAATATATAGTCTTTGCTTCAAATTGTGCAAAGTATTAAATCAGAAACGGACTGAAAGTACACAATCGATTGTAAAAATCAAATAAATTGTGGACGAATGAGAGCCGCTTGGCATTTTCTTAAGCGGTATTGCCTTTTTTACCACGATCTTCATAAGCTTGAATAGAGTCTTGGCAAGACTAGCGATATAGGTGCCAGTATGAGAGAAGAAAATAGGTTTAAATTATGTAAATAAAGAAAATATTAAAATTAAAAAGAGGATTTCGAAAGCCAGGAGCAGTAAGCTTTTGATTCCAAGAAGAAAGTTCACGATCCTTCTTATATAGTCAGCACAATAAATGTAAATGACTACTACTACAAAATGAATCAGATTTCTACCTAGTCAAGAAATCGCACGATAGATTGGCTAGATGTTGCATTTGCTTATCAAACATATTATAGAACATTGACATTTGTTCCTGGAAGTTAAGCTGCCGTGGCTAATTCATCCAAGTTCCTTGTTATCTTGGGTAGGCTGCTGCGTTTGTATCATGAACATCTGACTTAAATGAAGAAAACTAGGGACTGCGACCGGGAGGAAAAAGTGATTTCACAGATGAGTGCAGATCACTGATTGTGGGCAATAGTGAATACTGCCGGTCATTTGGATCAAAATATAATTAGATGATAACCGAACAACAGATGCCCAGAAAGGTATTTGTTGGGAGAATTGAAGGCCAGGGATCAATGGGGAAACCGAGAAAACGCTGGTCTGTCTCGGTCGACGAAGATAATTTATCGCTGGACGGATTTTGAAATCGGAGAACGTGGTCAATAGACCAAGACAGTTGGAGGTGCTATTTGCAGGAAGCGAAGGCTATAGTGCTACAAAACAGCAGAAGAAGTTGTAATGAGCATATACAGTCGAGCAGCTCACTGGTGATCAGGGGGTGGATGCTCCTGGGGAGAGAAGCAGATCAACCCGTTGAAACTGCTTAATTTCCCGGTTTACTTAAAGTTGGATATACCCGTCAAGCTTCTATGCATTTTTTTTTGTTTTTGGGAGTTAAATGCCATTTACGCACAGAGTGTGGGACTCCCATGCTTGCAAGAAGACGACTGAACTACCCACTAAATACCTCCCCTGTCAACTCAAAAATCCAATCTGGGACCTTTGACATATTACTTCAGGCCAGGTCTCGTTTTGTTACGCCGTGAGGCCCTTCAATCTGGGGAATCTCTCTTCTAGGGAGGGGAAGAGGAAGTGCCAGAAAGGCGATCCTCCAGCCCCAGCGCCCCCAGCTGTTGTGAGTCCCTTTTATCTTTTTGGGCTGCCCGAACATAATGAGAATGGTTCCATTTATCAACCGATTCAAGCATCACTTTGACTATATTAACTGGTAAAAGCTTTGCCGTCTCTCTGTAGAGGTCCTTTCACAGCCTGCCCCATTTTGTGCACGCAAAAAATGTGTGCCAGGCATTGTCTTCCTCTAATGGGCAATGCTGACAATCGGGGGACCATAACGTACCAATCTTGCGCAGGTAAGATTGAGAACACCCATGTCCACGCAAAAGCTGGGGCAGATAGAAGTCAATCTTACCATGCCTTTGATTTGGCCATGGTCTCACATTCGAGATGAGGCACGCATTCCACCTTCTCTTCGTGCAATTCACCCAAGACTGCCGCCAATCGTTGAGTGGGCGCTGTCTCTCCTCGTGGACAACCATCTCCTGCGCATTCTCACTTGGGCGCAGGTAAACAGCGCGGCACTCTCTACAAGGAGGACAACAGGTATCACACCTGCAAGAACTCCCATTGCCGAATCAGAGACTATCGGATAGGATGATGCAATCCTCTGTGCTACTCTTCTCTGAAACTATGCCAAACGTTTTCGGTATACCTCCTTACTGACAGTATCGCCCCATATTTCTTCGTACAGTAGCACTGAGCCTACAGCACTCATCAAGAGGCGTCTTCTTGATGGGCATCTCTAGTGTCAGTGGTCCATCGTAAGACACGTTCCATAGGTGTGGACCGAGAATCGATTCCTGGGCAACATCTGATGTAACTCTTATCCTTCATTGGCCCTGTGTCTTGTCGTAAAGCAGGTGTTGGTCTTTCAGGTAGTCCCTCAAAAGCCACATAAGATATTCTGGGACTCAAAAAGAATTTTCCACAATATTCAAAATATAAAGCCATCTAGCGAAGTTGTAGGCGTTCTTAAGGTCATATGTTATCAACATTTGCATGCATTTGGGACCGCACTCACTACATCTGCAATCACTCAATGGTGGAACGTCCTACTCTAAAGCCAAACTGCAAAGGTGATAGGTCTCCGGTAGCACGAATCACGTCAGTGAGTCTTCCCTTGATGAGTTTCTCTAGCAGTATCTAGCATGCAGAATGGGCGGTATTCAAGTGGCGATCTGGGATTTCTTTTCTCCTTGCTGATGAGCATGAGACTCGTTACCTTTAATCGCACCAACTGGAACTCCTTCAGGACCTGGAGCCTTTCTGGCTTTTAGTGAAAGGACTGCCTTTTCCAGTTCTTGCTATGTGAAGAGTAGACACTCTTCATGGGATGGGATGGGCGGAAAAGAGTGCCTGAACTATTTCGTCCATATTTCCCGCATCATGTATGCAAGGTTTTGGTAGGGCACCAAACTTCCGCATAACTAGCTTGTAGCCAGGACCCCATGGATTCTTGTTTGTTTTGTCCACTAGATCTTGCAAGCAGCGGGCCTTAATTAATTAATTTACGAAGATATTTCCTGGCTGACTTATATGCTGCTACCCAGTTGCATGCTTCATCACGGTTCCGTACTCATTGAGCCTCACGCCGAAGCTTGTGAAACTCCCTTCGCTTTTCTGCAATTTCAGTCAGCCACCTGTATACTGGGGGCTTGCCGCGCCGGGGTTTTTGACGGGGCATACAAACATTGCAAGCAGTCTTGACGATGCTCATCATTGAGCTCACCACGTCTTGCACTGCCGTTCTTCCGTCCCCTGTAAATCTCCCTGCAACGATGCACTTGCTGTGAGCACCTTGATGAACCTCTCGAGGTTCATCTTTTCGATGTTACACCCAATTGTAGAAGGTCAAGAGCACCGACACCGGGAGAAAACATCAGGAATCACAAGCTTTGGTTTGAAGAGCGCTGCCTGAGTTCTAGATAGCGCTCTTATAGCATTAAGATTGATTTGGAAAGATAATATTGATTCGTTCGGCGTTAGGTAAAGACTAAAGGAGGTGATCCCTTAGCATCGAACCCACATGTAGCCATTTCCACGTCTACAACTCTCCACCTGGAGACAGATGGTGATATAACCAGTTTCACCAGGATAGCATAATGCAGAGCTTTTATCATGGTGTTGCTCACTCAGCAACAAGGAGTCGGCTTACATGTCCCTCGTAAACTGCATGCATTTTACCGCATTTGTAACATAAGGACTCCTATCGGCTCCTTTGCATGCATATGCAGTGTGACCATAGCCAAGGCATTAGAAATGTTGAAGAGGCACTGCTCGTTGCCTTATCCTGCAGACAACTCACTGTATTATTACTTTGTTCTACTTTAGAAATCGTTCAGCGACCTTTTCAAGTCAATGATGGCCACGCACTATCCCCGATGATTTTCTGGTGTCAGTTTCACTTTGATCCAGCACATACTAGGGAACTTTCTTTTGCTGGCCCCTTCTACCTTGGCCAGGTCCGTGACGCTGTCAATGGCTCTTATTTTAATCATTGCTATCGGCTTGAGTGGGGCTATAGTGGCACTTTTGCTGAGGATTTTCTTGACTGCGTCGCAGAATGCTTCTTTATTGTCGACCAGTCTGTGCCTGCTGTCGGGGTCTTCGTCAGGCTTCTTTCTCTCCTGTTTCGTCTCAAGCCTTTTTTCTTGCTAGGCGTACATGCAAGCTTTATTTTCTGAAGCTCTTTGAAATTTTTTTTGTGGTTTTCTTCGTTCCATTTATCAGGATTGTCTGGAACCCCTGAGCTGGCGGTTAAACTCCCATCAAATGTCTCTTCGCTCCTTCTTCTATCCCGATCTCCTTTGATTGGGCTAGACGCCATTCTTTTGTGTGATGGAGGGGCTATCTGCCTGTGCCCTTTGGGCTGAGCCCTTAGCGCTTCTTTAGCCTTTTGCTCTTTTTCGGCCTTCTGGCCATCTTCGGTGTTTTAGCGGCTCTTCCAATAATGCCTTATGCAGTCTAGGAACTCCTTTAGTAGCTTTGTCCTTACTTTTTTGCTGATTTTTGGCGAGTCGCATGCAAATTTTATTCTTTTTCAAACGTCCCCCGCTTTTCGGATTAGCCTTTCATCTTCATGTTGCTGGGGGGCAATTGTACTTTGCGATCACATTTCTTGAAGAGAAGTTCTCGTCTTCCATTTCCGCGTACAGGACTTTCGCCACATTTTCGATGGTGACGATAAAATCACACAGCGTCGCTTTACTTGTCTGGTCACTCCTTTTTTCCTGCCGTAATCTCTTGGTAGACATCAGGACGATTCGTTATTACTTCAGGACTTACAACACTTGGTCGCTTTGGTAGCAATCGCCACAGTCACCATCGAATTCTTGATGTTTTTTATATTTTTCCTCCACTCAAACAGCTGACGCGTCCTGCAGAGTTTCCCGCTTTTCCTTTTTAGGACAATCTGGCGTTCGGATCACTTTTTTGCTGCGCCCGATTCTTAGTCTAAACAAGGCTGTCTGTCGTTTGTGTCGTCGTTTGTCTTAATACCGCTTCCGATGTGCTGTGAACATCGTGGCTGCAGCCGCTGGTTGCGTCTTCATTGTTGTTAATTTTTCTTTCGTTTTTTTAAGGTTTTTTAAAATCATTTTGCAAAAGCTTACTAAAATTGCATCCTGTCTGTCCGTCCGTCCCTCTGCCCGTGTGTCACACCTCTTTTTCTCGCAAACCACATAAGCTAGAAACATAAGATTTTGTAGGTAGATGCAAAGTGACGCCCTCTTTAAACTTTCACCACAATAAAAAATAAATAAGGTGTTTGAGGGATCTCCCCATATAGGGGAGTGTCCACTGAAAAAAAAAATTTCATCGCTTGTAGGCAATATGGGTATCAAATAAAAGGTCTTGATGAGAAATTTTCAAAATAGGTCTTAAAATAAAAAAAATTGCTTTAACGGGTGCAAAGGAAGGGAAAATGTATGAATTGGAGCCGTTCACACAAGAGTGTCACCTCGGCGCTACCGTGCAAAGCAACTAAGTCCAAACCATCAAATCCGCCTGCTCAGAGTATCAATTCCAGTTCGTTGTCCAAAGCGTGGCTGAGAAGGCTGCTTCGGGAATATCGGCCCTGAGTCGACTTATGGCCAACGTAGGGGGACCCAGCCCATCAAGAAGACGCGTCTTGATGAGGGCTGTAGGGTCAGTGCTACTATACGGAGCAGAGGTATGGGGCGACGCTCTCAGCAAGGAGGTATACCGAAAACGATTGGCACAGGTACAGAGAAAAGGAGCACTGAGAATTGCATCTTCGTATCCAACAGTCTCCGACTCGGCGGTGAGAGTGATTGCAGGCGTGATACCTGTCACCCTCCTTGCTAGAGAGCGCCGCGCTATTTACCTGCGCCGAAACGAGGATGCAAGGGTGATGGTTTTCCGCGAGGAGAGACAACGCTCGCTCAACGATTGGTAGCAGTCTTGGGGGAATCGCACGAAGGGAAGGTGGACTGCGCGCCTCATCCCGGATGTAAGACCGTGGCTAAATCGAAGGCATGGTGAGACTGACTTCTATCTGACCCAGCTTTTGAGCGGGCACGGGTGTTTTCAGTCTTACCTGCACAAGATCGGTAAGTCACGGTCTCCCGATTGTCGGTTTTGCCCAGGAGAGGAGGACAATGCCTGTCACACATTTTTTTTGTGTACAAAATGGGTCAGGCTGCGAAGGGAACTCTAAAGGGCGACGGGAGAGCTCACCCCGGATAATATAGTTGCGGTGATGCTCGAATCGGTTGACAAATGGAACCAGGTGGCACATTATGTTCGGGCAGTCCTAAAATATAAAAAGGACTCACAGCAGCCGGAGGCACTGGGGCTGGGGGATCGCTCTTCTGGCATTTCCGCTTCCCCTCTCCCCTCCCGGTAGGAAAGGGACTTCCCAGCTTGACCTGGCCCGAAGTAATGTGTCAAACGGTTCTAGGCTAGGTTCTCAGATTGACAGTGGAGGTGTTTAGTGGGTGGTCAGATTCAGTCAGAGTCATTACCTGTCATCCCAGGAGGGAACCTCACGGTGCCCACATAGCATCAGGTCCATGGGGATGGCACTCCTCAAAGAGTGCTAGCCTCCAAGAATTCTCCTGTCGACCGGCATTCCCCCGCGAGAATTTCCTCGGGTAGGAAGGGGCGGGAATCCCCAGAGAATGCTAGCCCCCAAACTATTCGACTCAACCAGCATTCTAGCGGCGGGGACTTTAGCAACTTTAACATCTTTAGGTTTAACATTCCCCTTGTATTACAATAACCTTCTTCACGGAAAGTAACGGTTGCTGTTTGTACAATATTTGCTTTGTCTTAAGCCTTCATGACCACTAACTTTAACAAGACAAAAGAATTTTGAATTAATATAGAGTAGCATAGTTATAACAAAATATCGAATTTCTAAACATAATAAAAATTGATCGCGTGAAAAGTATTTTGCAGTGCAACAGCATGGCAAGTACCTGCCTCATATGATCCCGCAAATAGCTAGTTGAACAGCATGCGTATGTGGTCGTCAACCGAAGCTATTCAGCTGAGCTCAGTCTTTTTTATACCTCGCTGATACTGGTGCCAGACAATCGATACCCTAAAACAGAAGAAAAATCAGTTTCACATACAATCCTCCTTCTCATCATTTTACTTTGGGGGCAATATACTAACTGCATATTGACGTCAATTTCATGATGAAGAACAAGTTCTGCAAGAGTTTTCTTCGAACCTGCTATGTTATTTGACGGGAGCGAACAGTGGAACATATGGAAGAGTATTTTTGCAAAGCCAATATCGTACCTGATCAATATGAAATAAATCATTTACGAAACAGCCCATAGTTGACGGAAGGCGTGCAACCAAAATGTTATTGTATTCAATAAAACATCACGCAAACCACATGCTTTTTATTTTATACAAAAAGAAAGATTAGGCTTGGCAACACAGAAAATTTAGCGTGGGAATCAGAGATACGAGAGTCATTCAACAAGTACTTCGCCTACAGAAGAAAAACGAAAATTTTGGAAAGGTGGCAATTTATTTTTCCACATAATCTCTTTCAAGCTCGATGCACTTGGCCCAGCGATGCTCTAACCTTTTCAACCCGTCCAAAAAATACATTTTCTGGAGGGCTGCAAAAAAGGCCTCCGAGGCGGCAATGACCTCTTCATTCGACCCAAATTTATTCCCGGGGAGTGATTTTTTCAGGTTTCGAAACAAAAAGTTGTCTCAGGGGCCAAATCTGGAGAGTACGGTAGATGGGGCAGCAATTTGAAGCGTAATTCGACCAATTTGGCCATGGCGACGGCGGAGGTGTGAACCGGCGCGTTGCCGTGGTGGAACAGCACTTTTTTCTTCGCCAAGCGGGGCCGCCTTTTCTTCAATTCGACTTCAAATCGGCCTAATAAGTCTGCATAGTAGCACTCTGTGATTGTTTCACCCTTCTCGATGTGGATCACACCTTGTGAATCTCAGAAAACGGTGGACATCACCTTTCCGGCCGATCGAACAGTCTTCGCCTTCTTCGGAGCACGTTCGTCGGGTGAAGTCCACTGTTTCGACTCTTCCTTGGTCTCTGGTATGTACCAGTGAATCCATGTTTCGTCGACGGTCATGAAACGATGCAAGAGCTTCGCCGGATTGTGCTGAAACAGCGCCAGACCCATCGCCGATGTGGTCTCACGGTTTCGTTTGTTTTGCGGTGTGAGCAAACGTGGCACCCATCGCGCCGACCACTTTTTCATGCCCAGTTTTTCGTGTTGAATATGATGCGTCGTTTCTTCTGCAATGCCCATAGTCTCAGCTATCTCACGAACCTTCAATCGACGGTCTGCCAATACGAGATCGTGGATTTTTTTAACGTTTTCCTCCGTAGTAGCCATTTTCGGGGCACCTGGGCGTGGCTCATCAACAACCGACGTGCGGCCACGAACAAACTTGTTGAACCAATTCTTGACAGTCGCCATCGAAGGAGAAGAGTCACCGTACACAGCATCCAAGCGATCTTTGATTTTGCTGCACGTTTACCCTTCCAAAAACAAGAATCTAATCACTGAACGATATTGTTCTTTTTCCATTTTTGTACAACCAACCGACACGCTCACTTCCAAAGGCTATTAAAACAAAACTAATGAAGAAAATCGACTGAAAATAAAAAATGTACTGCATGATGGTAAAACTCTTTTGTAATAGCAGTGCCATCGGGCAGTGAGGCTAAGTACTTATTGAATGACCCTCGGATCTGCTATGCGGTGATCTGAAAGTTTAGCACCATAACCGCAACAGCGATCTCTCTAAGCAAATAGGCACGGCTCTTCACAGAATGAAATTTGAGACAAATATCTTTCTTTACTCACAAAGCAAGCCTACCATCTACTCACACAAGGAATCTTGTTCAGTTTTAGACGTAGCCCTTAGTGACGGAAGCGTAAATTTATCGAATATTAATGTGCTTCTAGTTCTGCCCTCTGCACACCTTCCCGTAGTCTTTGAAATAATTTCTGCGAAAATCTCTCAATTTACTAGTTCTTCAATGATAGGACATTAAATGCCGCAAAATATCAATAACTACAAGTATACCTACAGCTTCGCTACCAAAATCTACTCTCTCTCCCTTTGTGATGATCACCGGTAAACTATACTTTTTGTTGAAGACTGACATAAGAGAATGAATGCGAGTCTTCTGCTACTGATAATGGAACGACTGAAGGATATAGCTTTAATTGTGAAACAAGTGAAAACGGCCAAAACATGACTGACTTTGCATATCTATCTATATGCTCACCTTGTTTCCCTGATCGAAGCGAACGCAAAATGACCTCAGTATGATCGGTTGACAACACAAAAGCAGATTGAAGATGTTTTGATCCAACCACGTTGGGCCTTGGGCATAGTTGACGCCCATATATACCGAGAAACCAATCGTAACCGGATCACTACTTGATCAAATCAACCAATCAAAGTTGTATAGCAAATAAGCACTCGGCACAGGCCAGCCTTCCACAGATATTCGACATCAAAAGGGTTCAAACGAATGATTTCATGGAAATCCTTGACAATGAGCTGGCTCCCATCCTACCAGACACATCGTTCAAAACAGGGAACGAGCTATGGGTGGAAGTAAAAGCGGCCATTGAGAACATGACAGAACATACGACCGGCTATGAAGCCTGGCGCGAAAGGAATGATTGATATGATTATGAGTACTGCAACAAAAAGAATCAGGTGTACAAAAAATTTTTAGGTAGGGAAACCAGGACAAAGAGAGACCATGATGAAAATTTCAGAAGAATAGCAAATAAGATCATGAAAATTACGAGCATAAAGTACTGTGACAACCGATTTTGAAGTATCCTTCACACAGCCCAAGCACATTAGAGCCTTTAGATATTACAGGAGAGCTTTGATTGGCCAGACCGACTCTGGACAAAACTATTTCTGCCATTATGGTCCATAAGAATGATAAAATGCCAGGCATCGATTAGATTCCAGTAGAGCTCATTGAATATAGTGGCAGCGGTGTTTTAAAAGCTAATCATAAAGTCATCCAGCACATTTGGCAACAAGAACATATGCCGGGTGAGTGGCGTCAATTAATTATACTCCCTATCTATAAAACGTGGACAAGCGATGGCGCAAAAAATATAGAATCATACCACTACTTTCAAAAGTCTTAGAAAAAAGCATCAGTTTATGCGCCTAGAATATTATTGAAGAGTATCATGGTGGCTTTAGAAAAGCTAGAATCGTGACTAGCCAACTGTTTGCAGTCAAGCAGGTAATTCTTGAGAAATGCCGGGTGTTCAGCATAGACGAACGACAAATTTTCGTTCACTTTAAGCAAACATACAACGTGATCGGAACGTACTGTACCAAGTAATATTTAGCTTTGGTATCCCAGCCAAATTAGTATATCTTACCAAAATGAGAATGAGGTCGACAACTTTCCAAGTCCGTACCAATAACCAACTGATCAACGCTTTTGACGCTAATATCGGGCTAAAGCAAGTTCCAGAATATCCAAAGCTTGCTTTATGACACGAGACTGTGCCAGCGAAAGGATGAAAGTTACACCGAGTGTTGCCCAAGGATCTATCCTTGGTCCACACCAGTGGAACGTGTCCTACAACGGGCTACTGAGCCTGGAGATGCCAGATGAATCGCATTTGATCGGATATGGGGATAATGTTGTGGTTTTAGTAGCTGAACGTACCGTTGAACAAGTACAACTTAGGCTTGGTATGCTAATGTCTGAGTGGGAGATTGGATGGCTGCTTGTGGGTTCAATCTAGCATTGGCACTTCGACACTTCTATGGAATAATGGATCAGGCCAGCAAAAATTTTATGGTGCTTTACGCTGACGTTAAGGACCCAAGTACTTTTATTAACACATTCCAGTGTAACTATTTCAAAGAACTGTCATTACAATTGGCAAAAGTCACATATGGAACGTCATTGCATTACAGATTTTCAAGGATAATTAGAGAGCACTTTAGTGATATTCTGAATATGAAGCAGGAACTTTCCGAAGGTTGACTCCTGATGAAGTAACAAAAGCAGGCAAGATGTGCACTCTGTCCAAAAAAACGAAACAAAAAAGTTAAAACTTTTTGTGAAAAGTACCAATAGCCAGCATAAACACGGTAAAAATGTATGTGATTCGTATTTAATTAAAAGAAAATGCATTTAAATTCTAATAACTGTCATAAGCAAGATGTCATAAGATTTTATAGGCGATTATGGAATCGCCTATAAAATCACTGATATCTTCTGCAGAAGCTAAGTATTTTAGGGTGGGCTAGAAAATGTTTTCGATCCACACTTTTCTACCTATCTACCCAGTAAATTGCAAAGGTTGTTTCACTCTTACATGAAATTGTTATGTCGAGGAAAATGTTCATGTTTTTGTTCATTCAATCGCTAACTTATTCATTTATTTATTCATATGACATGCATTCGCGCTATGTTTTCTACATCCTGCTCCACAGTACACTCAGTCGAACACTTAAAACTTTTACATTGTCCACCGTTTGTTGCAATCAGTGCAGGTTAGAAGCGAAACTACAGCGGCAAAATCGAGCTAAAGAGAAGAGAACCATTGTAGTATTACTAGTAGAACTACTCGTTTGAATACCTATCCGTAGTGTCAAATGAAGTAGAAACGGTTTTGGTTTTGAGCTTGTAACAAAGTTTTGCAGTTTAACAACTTTGTATTCAGTTTTAAATTGAAATAAATACAATGAGAGAAGTAGAGTTATGAGAGGCAAAATTCAGAGGTGGAAGTACCTAATGGTACATTAATAAAATAGATGGATAACGGCAAAATATGACCAAGCACATGTATACTACTGCAATTATTGTTAAATTTAGAAGACATATTTAATTACAATTTTATCTAAACTTCCCACAAGTATTATAATTTTGATTAAAAATATTTGAATTATGATTTAAACTTAAAATCAAGCCAAGTGTAACAAAAGTAAGTATATCTTACTCAGAATGACATAACTCATAACTAAGGAAGGATGTAGCATCCATACATTCATACATTTTCTCTCATTCATTTTCGTGTGACCTCGTATTCCCAGGATTGGTTACGTTGGTATACAACAGTTGAGCCGCTCAGGCCACCAGAGAAGCTTCACAATATTCTGATTGTTTGCTTTTCAAGCTTACTGCTTTCTACTTCCTTTGGCTTTACTGTCATTCCACGATGGCCGTCAGTATATAGAGAATTTCATGGGAGCCACAAATCAAACGGACTATTGTCCTCTCCCGCTGGGAAAACTGTCGTCATGCAGACAATAAATGATTCAACGTAGCAAGGAATGAATGAAAGAGCAGACATGCAGTCAAAGCGAGTGGCGGAAAAGTGTATAGCATAGTACTCAGACGGTGAAATGTATCGAAACTAAAGAAAATATACCATGAAAAGAATTTTTAGTTAATAGGTGACAATGAAACCCTGTAGGTAACCGTAACAAAGGGATGCAAATTATTTCGAACTTTTCAAAGGAATATTATATGCATATAGAAAACTATAACGAACTTTAACCCTCGATGTATTATGTAGATAAAAGTTACATCGTGCACCTCGTGGCAATTCCCGACTTCAAAATGTCCTATAAAGGGTGAAATAGCACCTGTGGTATCGGTGCGCAATCTTTTATTTAAGGTGCTAGTTAGTATTGGTTAAAAGATGATTATCGCTCATTCTCGAAAAGGTGAACCAAATTAGGTACCGATCCTACGAGTTTTATTTCATCCTTTTTAGGGCATTTTGTAGTCGGTAGGTATATTCTTTTCTTGTCTAAACATTTTTATTTAATTATTTTTAGAACTACCACTGACCTACAAAAGTATGTCACTCAGGATTCATGCTAAATACTTAATGATTGTTTTCTAAATTAATAATGAAATTCTTCAGTCGCGGTATCGGATATAACTTTGAAATGTTCGAAATGCAACGAACTGATTTATATTGTATTTGACACCAAATCAACAGCATATTTTCATTTAGAGCGCTTATACATTTACAGTTTAATTATATTTAGAAACAATGCTAAGCGAATTTGATTGCGTTTGGAATAACAGTTACGTACTTGTATGTATGCATGCCTTTACGTTCACAATTTATTCTGTCCTCCCTTTAAAAATTGTTTAATTTGCCAATAAAAATAAATACACGTTGAAGTGAAAACATTATTGACTTAATGTGAAAATATTCATAAAAATTATATTGTATATAGGATCAGCTTATCCCTTCGACTAAAGAAAACACTCGGGTTTAGATCAAACTTAAAATGATTTTGTTGACCTTTTCTATAATATAATAAATGTGTTTTATAATATGCAAATTGAGACCACAACGATGTTGACCGTGCGCACGGCATCAAGCGACTGCTTGTAAAGCTTAATTATAGTCGCTCTCCAACTAGCGTGGGTGCGACTCCTTACAAATAATTGTTTTTCAAACTGTACAGGTAAGATTTGACATTCACTTTGATTACAACACGCCTCTTTGAATTTACTGTCTCGGCTGTTTACAATTTTATTATCTTTTCATAAATTCATTTCAATTGCTGATTTAAGTCTCAATTGCTTACTCTTTTTAGTTTCTTAATCGTAATATGCTTCTGTTTTTTAGGAATTTATCTTTACACAGACTTTTAGTTGGTATATCAGCCAAATTATTATTGAATCAATTTGAACCACATCAATATTTCCTTTTTCATTATTCTCATTCACATAGTGGTTTTATACTTCGGTATGCTTTGAATTTTTTGTAAAATTTCTAAACTTTGCTATAGCTACTGCCTCTGATTTGTCTTCATACACACTTATTGGCCTATCAAAATTTATTTCAAACGTTTCTTTCAGTAGATTTTTGATGAATAATACAATATTTCTGTTGTAACATCTGATGATGCTGTGTACTCTACAAATGTAGAACGTTTTGTTACATTATTTTGTTTGTGTGTCTTCCAAAAAATTTAATTATTATACATTCTTATAAAAAATCGTATTGTGGTCTTTCTATCAATATTGTCACCAGCATAATCAGGGTCTATCATACAATATTGTATCTCATATGTCTTTTCTTTATTTATATAAGTTTTAAATCTTTCGTTTTACACAAGTATTTTAATATTCACATTGCATATTTATAATGGGATTCATCGAAACAGTTTTGAAATCTACTTAAATAACATAATTTATACAATATGTTATATCTGGTCTTGTGCCTGTACTGACATACTTGTATGAGAGTTCTCCTATCAAATTTCGATATTTAATATTTTCATTACAGTTTTCAGCTCTTTCTAATTTTAAATTAGTTTCCATAGAAGTTTCGTATAGTTTTACTTGTTCGAGATTATATTTTTGAGCCAGTGATTCAGTATAATTTTGCTGACTTAATGTCATAATATTTTTCTTTTATTGTATTCTGTATCAATGCCAATATAATTTTTTATGTTACCTGAATCTTTCATTACAAATTACATACCTCATCAATTTAGCTTTGACTTTGTTCATTTTTTCTAGGCTTTTGCTGCATATTAATAAATCATCTACAAATATCAAAATGTATACAGGATCTCTACTTTCATTATTTGCATATAAATAATAATCATTATTGCTTCTTAAAAAACCTAGTTTTTCAATATAATTATCAAATGTTTCATACCAAGTTCTTGGGCTTTCCCTTAAACCATATAACGCCTTTTGCAATTTATATACATGGTGGGCGAAAATTCTCTTCCCTATTTATATAAGTAATAACTTTTAAATTAAGTGATTAAAATAAAAAACAAATATCGCCAAATTAGGATTAACTTATGTATTTTTTTTACATTAGGTGTGGAAAATTATATCCGATAAGTGTGCGCCAAGCTTGGGCTCTTTTCACGAAATTTTTCATAACGTTTTGAAGTGTGACGGGTGTGACCTGCGCAATTTCCGCTCGAATGTTCTCTTTCAACTCCGGTAAAGTCTGTGGTTTGTTGACGTAGACCTTCTCTTTGAGGTAGCCCCATAGAAAAAAGTCTGGAGCTGTCAGATCAGGCGATCGCGGTGGCCATTTTCTGTTACCATTTTTCGAGATAACACGATTTGGAAAGTGATGTTGCAACAAAATCATTGTCTCACGAGTGGTGTGTGCTGTCGCACCATCCTGTTGAAACCGCATATTCTCATTGTTGTTATGTGCTCGCACAAATGGAAAAAGGAAGTACTGAAGCATACTTCTGTAACGAGCTCCATTGATCGTAAGACTGGCACCTTCATCATTTTCAAAGAAATATGATCCATAAATTTTCCGTGAAGTCACGCCACACCAAACAGTTACACAAAGTGGGTGTAACGAAAGCTGTTGGACATTTTGGGGATTATGTGTGCCCCAGAATCTAGTGTTTTGCCTGTTCGCAAATCCACTTCGGTGAAAGTGCGCCTCGTCAGTCATCATTAAATTTTCCAAAAATCGTTCCTCATTCCCGACAAGATTTAGGATATCCCTGCAGGATTCCAAACGCAGTACCAGGTCCCCAGGATGGAGATGCTGGACCAATTGTGTTTTGTAGGGGTAAAGGTGTAAGTCCGTTTTTAAAATCGTGCGCAACGTGCCTCGCTTTATAACCAACTGTGCTGAACGTCGTCGTGTTGATGTTTCATCGTTCTCTCCAACACTTTGCCTAACAAGCTGTATGTTTTCAGCCGATCGTCCAGAATGAGGTCTGTCCGTACGTTTCTCATCTGCAACGTTCCCATATCGCTCAAATTTAGCCACCATAGCACGTATGGTTGGAGCTGCTGGAGGTTTGCGAGCTCCATAAAATTGGCAGTATGCACGTTGAGTGGCAGTTACTGAACGGCTGTTTTCCAAAAATAATGACACTAGTTTGGTTCGGTATACGATGGTGTACCTTTCCATATTGGAATCTCCCAAGCTTAATGTCTACAAAAAAAAAATCATTAACCATAGAGTATGAACGTTCGTCAGTGAGGTGGAAAAATCGTTTTTTTTTTACGATATCTCCCAAACCGTTGCTTCTATCAAAGCTTATGCCAACTCAGTCTAGTGCTGTGCGAGTATGTATGCAGAGGTGCATTAAGATATGGTTTTGGGTTATTGAGTTGTTCTTATTTTAGGTGCCTGTGAGGCAAACTTTAGTGTTAACTAAGAAATTTTTTCATATTAGGTGGTACTTAATTTTAAGGATTTTATTAGTAACGTTATTATATTCGAGCGGGATGATATCAGAAAAACAAATTCTCCAGTTTTTGAAGGAACTGGAGTCAGAAGAAAGTGATATCGACGATCACCTGGAGAAAGAAAGCAATCCAGAGGAGAGTGGGGGTGAAACAGATAACCTTGTGAACTCAGATGATGACGAACAAAACATAATAAATAAAAAACTAGCAGTGGTTGGTAGTCCTGAAGCGCTTGAAACGAGTCAGTCTGATTTAGACAAACGTATATTAACGCTATTTGAAGCTGTTTTAAGAAGCAGGAACAACTTTGTATGGAATCTAACACTGAAACCTGTTAGAAAACACTCACAAAGAGCACCAGTCAGGAATGTCGTTAACATTGTACCTGGCCCAACGGTCAACGGAAGAAGTGCCACGACGCCAATTCAATGTTTCAGGAAATTTTTGCCAACGGAAATATTAGATATTAATCGCCAGCGAACTAATGAAGATATTACAGTCAAAGCAAGTAAGTATAAAGCAAAATGCGATAGCTAGACCAGTTGCGGAAAATAAATTCGAAGCTCTGCTTGGTGTTCTTATTTTGAGCTGTGAAATTAAAAATAATTATTTGCCTACCTCGGAGCTCTTTGATACCACCCTTTGTGGATCAAAATATATATGTGATGTAAAAACAAAATACGTGTTGGATACAGCTGCCTATCTAGAAAATAATAGCGAAATGCGTACAAGTGAGCCCTTGGGTAGTTTTCATTGTAAGCTGCTCACAAAAACAATAATTGGGACTAATCGCAACCTTACTGCTGATAACTGGTTCAATTCTGTACCTTTGGCCAAGGAGTTACTTGGAGACAAATATAAACTGACATTAATTGGTACAATTAAAAATAACAAGAAGTAAATTCCTGCAGATTTCAAACATATCGCACCACGTCCTGTGGGAACATCCATGTTTGGTTTCCATGAAAAATTCACACTGGTCAGCTACAAACCGAAGTCTCATTAGACGGTTCTTTTACTGTTGACTATGCATGAAGAGCGTGCCGTTAGTCAAATACTCGTACCTAAAAAAACCTTTAATAATCAAAGCGTACAATGAGATAAAAGGAGCGGCGGACACTTTTGCCCAAATGAGTGCTCACTATAGTACCAGCCGTAAAACCAAATGTTGACCCCTTTGTATGTTTTTGGAATTTTAAATATACCAATTTTAAATAGTTACGTAATATATGCTTCCAATTGTATCGCTTCTCACATAAATCCAATGACCAGAAGAAATTACATGAAAGATTTGAGCAAGACTTGATGTTACGATTGGAGCTCAACGCATCTTAAAGCACAACCCAATACGTCAAAAAGACTTTGCGATTTGATACAAGTAGAAATCGGATGTTCCGAAAATCGACTTGCCAATTCTCTCCAACCCGCAGTAAAAAAAAGGAAAGAGATCCCTTTACGATTTCTGTCCAACTAAAGTAAAAGGCATAAATGTAAACAAATGACCTTATGTAATAGAACATATTGTATGGAACACGTCATTAAATTTTTTGGAATGCGAAAAAATGTGCCTTAAAAAACCCTCAAATTCAATTTAATCTGCAAGGTGAACCTGAACATGCAAGGAAATATTTCAAAGATCATTTCAATACCTTAATAATGATGTCAATTTGAAACCGAAAGTTGTGAATAAATTGATTAAATTTTCTTATTAAAAAAGCAATCACCATGAAAAAGTGACTGAAGTATGCGTTCGTTTTAAATATTGAAAATTAATACATTGCCTTTATTATATGAATCAATTTATGTTCGATTTTATGCAATGAACTGTATTCTTTTAATGCCGAAAATTTTCTTCAATGAAAGTATTTTCTAACATAAAAAAAAAATATATATTTCCTTTGAAAATTTGCCTCTCAGGCGAATGTTAGTAATAACGTAAGAAAAGATCACGTTAGTACACTAGGGTTAAATAAATTATTTACGCAGCAGTAATTAAATAAGATTTTTAATATTTGCCTTTTACGAAATGGTAATAAACATTTTCCAAGCACTCCTTTTGTTGAAAACCTCATGTACAACTAATCTAGCTTTATATGAATTATCACTTTTTCTTCCGTAAATCCATTTTAAAACAATGATTTTCCTGTCTTTTGGTTTATCAACAGCTATCCAAGTTTTATTTTTCGTTAAACATTCCAATTCTCTATCCATTGCTTCTTGCCATTCTTTTGATTCATTTGAGTTTAACGCCTCTTTATATGGATCCAGTAAATTTGCATTTCCATAATTAACAAAAATGACATGCGTTACAGGATTACCGTGTCTATTTACAGGGTTTCTCTTTCTTTCAGTCTTTCTTTGTTCTTTTGAATTTTCAGTATTATTGTTTTCATTGAAATTAGATTCATTTTCTTCTTGAATTCTTCTTCTTCTTCTTTGTAGCACTACAGCCCCTCTCAAGCCATCGCTTAGAGAAAGTTAGAGTATCTCATTTTCATGACCGTATTGATTTTTTTTTCTTTTTTCCGGAAGTTGGTTTGGTCACTACCATGCTCCCGTGTGCTTGTTCAGCTATCATATGATCTGATTTAATCAGTACATATCACCACTGAGTGAACACTCGTAGTCTGTCCAAAAAATCCCCTGAACTAAATCACGTTGCTCCCAATGAGATTTGAACCTGGGACCTTCGGCTTATGCGTTCATGCTCTAACCACTAGACCACACAGACTACTTTTCTTCTTGAATATTTTCACTATATTTACTTTCAATGTGAATTTTTTCTTCATCTTCAGATTCGCTTTTAATATTTTTTAGACTTTCTGTTTCGTAATAATTTTTATTAACTTTTAAACAAATTAATTTGACATTAACTTCGACTATTTGTACGAGTACATGTCTTGTATTTATAATTTTATTATTCAGCAAAATACAGCAGCTATTCTCATTATAACCTACTAATACACCTAATTTTGCGTTATCGGCCCATTTGTTATCTCTCTTAACTTCTGGTGTTCCTAGAAAAACTCGACTTCCATAAATTTTTAAATATTTTACGGTTGGTTTAATTCCAATAAATATTTCATAAGGAGTTTTGTTTTCACCTGAATTAGTAATAATACAGTTTTTTTTTTAAATATGCTGCAGCTTACCAAATTTATTTTTTAATAAATTTATATAATCAATAGAATGTCCTGCCGTTTCTGATTTATTTTTTTTTACAATAGATTTTTGCACATTTGCTGTACTCATCTATAGAAGTTAAAAAATATTTTTCGCCGCCGTAGACCAATGTACTATGTGGTCCATTTAAGTCCGTGTGAATAACTTCTAATATTTCTTTTGCCTTCTTTCTACTATTTTCAGATGGAATATTTGTTATTTTGCTTTGAACACAATTGGCACATTTCATTTCGATATTTTCACGTTTGTCTGGGATACCTTTTAATATTTTATTTGTAACTAATTTATTTAGATATTGAAAGTTAAATATGACCTAAGCTCTATGCCATTTTTCTTTTTCTGTTATCTTTTCACTTTTATTGTTAGCATTTATTTTATTTACTTTATCCTATTTCCAAGCTTTTCATTCTTATCGTTTCCCTTTAAGAAACGTTTTACGTGATATAAATCTGTTTCTTAGCCCAGTCATATTAGGTAAAAAAGGGGTCAACATCGGAATGAAAGATAATAAGCTGCAAATTGGTATGAACCTTTGTTTTGTCATTCTAAATGTTGTCTCAAAAGTCACAATTGTTATCGTGTTCGCGTCTCAAGATATTCAAGGTCAAAGGTCACAAAAATCGGTTTTTCGCGAATATCTGGCTTCCTATCGGTTAAATGAGATTTGCATTTATTATAAAAGTTGTAGGCTATAAAATTCCCTACAACTTTTGTTTAAACTTTTTTTTCATACGACCAACCGTTTTGAAGGTAGAGCGCGAAGAGTGCACATCGTACAGTCATATACGGCCTAATGCAAGGTCAAGCGTGAGTTAATTACATTAAATATTTACAAACACATTATGGCTCAGCAATTGTTGTTGTATTTGACGGATATTCGGACTATAGTAAAAATATTAAAGCACTGGAACAACAAAGAAGAACTGCTGCACTTTCAAAATCATATGAAGTTTGTTTTGACGAAACAATGGTTGTGCCAACCAGTCAAGAAAAATTTTTATCAAATCGGTCTAATAAAAAAAAATTTATCGACATGCTTGTTGAAAAATTTAAAACTGTTAATATCACAACAAAACAAGCCAGAGATGATGCTGATGTTCTCATCATTGACACAGCTATTGCCTTATCAGAACATCAAAAGACTGCTGTCATCATAGGAGAAGATATCGATTTGCTCGTTATTTTAATTGGACGTACTCAGTCACATCATCAGGAAATTTTTTTGAAAAAAGTTGGCAAAGGCAATGTCAAAACACAAATATATTCTACTAAAAGTTTTGACCAATATCCTCGTACTAAAAAGCACATTTTATTTTTACACGCATTCAGTGGCTGTGACACGACTTCTGCGCTATTTAAAAAAGGAAAAAAAACTGTTACTAGAGCATTGGAAAAAATTCCTGATTTAGATAAACTGGTGGAAGTATTTCAACAAGAAAACTGCCCAAAACAAACATTATTAGAAAATGGAGTGCGCATCTTGTTGGCATTATATAATGCTCCAAAATCTGAGGACAACATTGATCATTTCCGCTACACGCAATTCATCAAATTTACAAAACTAAATAAACCTGTACAACTGTCAACACTTCCACCAACAAGTGTAGCAGCTCATCAACACATAAAACGTGTCTACTACCAGATTCAAACGTGGTTAGGGAAGGACTTAGAACCTAAAGAATGGGGCTGGATGCTTGAAAATGAAATCCTGGAGCCCATACGAACGTTATTACCTCCAGCACCAGCCGAACTACTAAACGTAATATTTTGCAATTGCAAAAATGGTTGTGGTTCCCGCTGTGGATGCAGAAAATCAGGGCTACAATGTTCTTTAGCTTGCGGCCAGTGCAACGGACAAGCTTGCCTCAACGCTTCACTGTATCCAAGTAATCCCGATGAAGAAAATACATATGATCCCGATATTCTGGAAGGTTTGGAGATGAACATGACAGATAATGAGGATGATGACAATGAATCGAACATTTTTGAGCGACAAGAAGAAGAAGACGACGAACAAGAAGAAGATAATTAGCTTCCATTTCCAATTTCATTACAATTAAAATCAACAAAGATACTTTTGATATTTGAACTCACATTTTGATAAATGTATATTATGCCGTATTTAATAATAAATAAAAATATGTGTAAAATATATACTCTTACTATCATTTTAACTTAAAATAAAACTAAAATATATAATCCAGAATTAATAATATTTTATACGTAAATAGTTAAATATGAATAATTATATATAAATAATCAAGTTACTTACTTTAATTAAATATAAATAATTAATAGTTAGTACATAAATAATAGGCATTGTTTAATAATTATAATTTCCAAGTAAATAATTGACTTTATAACGTACTGATAACCATAACTCACGCTTGACCTTGCATTAGGCCGTATATGACTGTACGATGTGCACTCTTCGCGCTCTACCTTCAAAACGGTTGGTCGTATGAAAAAAAAGTTTAAACAAAAGTTGTAGGGAATTTTATAGCCTACAACTTTTATAATAAATGCAAATCTCATTTAACCGATAGGAAGCCAGATATTCGCGAAAAACCGATTTTTGTGACCTTTGACCTTGAATATCTTGAGACGCGAACACGATAACGATTGTGACTTTTGAGACAACATTTAGAATGACAAAACAAAGGTTCATACCAATTTGCAGCTTATTATCTTTCATTCCGAGGTGAAAGCCCTAATATGACTGGGCTATCTACTTTAGCTGTTGCTACCAATTCGTAAGTAGCCTTACTGTATATTTTCGCAGATCATTAACTGCTACTATTTTACATATTTTGGCTAATTTTGAAAGACTCAGTAAATTTCACTCAATATTTTTGAATAATAAACGTTATTTAGTTTTACTTTAGATTCATTTTGTTTTATGAGGAATTATAAATTCATTTTTCCTAATTTAGATGCTTTTACCTTTTCACCATTTGGTAGACTTACTCTAACTGGGTTTTTGAAAATAACAAAGTTTTCGAAATATCTATCTGTATTTATATGACCTGTACTATCGCTATCTAATAACCAATACAACGTATTTTCAATGTCGCAATTATTTATTTTGTTTACCTTATCTTTTACATGTATTACTTGTGTAGTCAAGTTGCCGTTGAATGTTTATCTTCCCTCAATTTGTTTTGACCTCTGCCTCAGCCGCTGCGTTTGCAGTTGCCGCTAACTTGTCCTCTCCTTCGGCCTTTGCCTCATTGCATATTCCTAGCTTGAGCGTGCTGCTCTTCTTGCTCGTGTTCGGTTACCTGACCTTGCCAACAATCTGTTGCCATATGCCCGGCTTTCCATAGTTATAAAATTTTCCTTCTATTCTTGCAGAGAAAGTACTAGAACACTTTCTGATTTCGATAGATTCTTTTCCTTTATTTTGGATTTCACATAATCTACTGTCCTCGTATGTATGTTCTTCTGGAATCACATCAATAAAATCCCCAATATAGCTGTAACTTGATGGTAGTGTTTTCAGTATATGCCTCATTTTTCAGCTTCTTCTAGCGTTTCGCCTGCTGATTTATATTCATTTACCGCTTTTTCAAAATCTATGAAAAATTCTTCCACGGTGTTGTTGTTTTTTAGCTTTGCTGCTTCCATTTTACTTCTCTTAAGTATTTTTAAATGCAGTGAATTTAGTATCTTGTATTTTTTAAAATTGCTGTATCATCTGATACGCCGTTTTGCACACACTAATATATATTAACTGACTGTTTGATACTGTACTTACTAGAATTGTTCTTACTTTTAAACTGCATTTCTTCCAAACTTATCTGTTGCTTTCTAATTGCTGATTCTTTTCCAGCAGCATCAATAATCTGAATTTTCAGCATTTGAAATCTTCTCCATCCAATACTGGAGTTGTCACTTCATTGATTTTCGCTCATTGTGTTGCCATTTTTGGCTTCATGATAACTTCTCAGTTGTTTTCATGATATTAACACTCTTTCCGTGTTTTGCATAAAACATTTTCTCAAGTATTTTGCTTTTTCTTCACCAAACTACACTCTACTACCATATTGAGGTCGACAAAAATTAAACAGTTGACTTTCTCTAGAATATAAAAAATGTATTTTATAATGTGCAAATTGAGATTAAACGATGTTGACTAAGTGCGCGGCGACAAGTGACTGGCTTGTTAAGCTTAATTCTAGTCTCTCTCCCACTAGTGTGTGCTTGACTTCTTACAATTAATTATTTTTCAAATTGTAAAGGCATGATTTTACATTCAATTTGATTGCCATAGATTTAATTTGTGAATTTTTAATTAGACACACAAAAGTCAACTGGCCTTGACAAATAATAAATCTTAACTTTTTGCTCAACTGTATGGTTGCTTTGTTACTTGTTACCTACATTCGGCCTCGGATGTGATCTTCGTCGTTGTTAATTTTATAGTCCCCGTCGCCCTAGTCATCTTCCGAATCGCTACTATTTCTTTCGTGTGCGCACAACTTCATGTGACCAGCAACCGTTGGCGTTCACAAAGGGCCTTTTGTATGTTCCCAAATACTGAGCTGCTAGTTTTCAACCGGGTCCTTGCTGAGTCTGACGTAAAGCTACCAAATCGCCCTCGATAAACATTTGTGACTTTTATTTTCTTATTAAAAACATGTTGGTTCCTCTCTTGAATTTTCTTGAAACTCTCCTTGGCCTGAAACTAAATTTCGTTTCAGTTTTCATCGAAGGCGTTGATCCATTAGTTTTTGACAAGCTCGCGAATAGTTAGATCTTCACAAATACGCGCATGGGTTCCAAAACGCAAACGAAATGGCGTCGTATCGATGTTTCTGTGGGAAATCGTGTTCAAGTACAGCTGACCCGTGCTCAGATATTTGTACCATTCTTCCAGCTTTGGCACAGACATCTTCGTAAGCAACGGGATGAGCGTATGGTTTACCCACTCAACTTGACCATTCGCTCTCAAGATTTCCATCGTAATCACCACAAGTTGAATTTTCTCGTTGTTGTAGTAGGCCTCAGAATCGTTTTATGAGAAGGCAGTACCATCATCGGGTACAATTCTTCTTAGGTTTCCAAACGTCACGGACTACTTCGTAAGCCGATCTAACACCTCAGCTGTCATTGTCTATTTGGTTACGTATAATCATGTAAATTTTGAAAAGCTGACAACAACGACAAAGACATTTTGACAACTTTTCCTTTCCTTGACAAAGGTCCCAAATGATCAACGTGAAAAGTAGTCAAAAGGACTCCGCCCTTGTCGATGGAATTAAGATATGCATATTGTCGTCCTTGCTTCTTTTCTACCAGTATACAACTAACACAGTTGCGAATCAACTTCTCGACGGTGACACGAAGACACCCAACAGCCTTTCTTCTCAAGAGCCTCAGTTTTGCTCACCGAGTAGTAGCCTTTCTCATGTGCCATTTTGATAACTTGCATCTGCATCCCATTTTAAACTACAAGTCGCACATTCCCGTCGTCGTCTCGGAACAGCATGCCTCCGTGAACGATGTAACTTCGAGCTTCTTCTTTGCCTGCCAGCTCGAATATTCTTCGGGTGTCTACATTTTCCTGCTGAGCTTTTTTCAATCTCGGCAACCATCCCTCCTCGATCTCCTCGATAGCATATCGTGTTGCGACTAAGTACGTCAACCTGTGCCATGCTTTTGCCTGGGCGATGTTCTATGTTGTACGTGAATTCCTCTGACTGAAGCGCCCATCTCGCAACACGCATGCAAAGGTCTCGCTTATTTATAGTAAGAGCAAACGCGTGCGCAAGTATATCCACAACTTCTTGAGCGTTTTTACAATCGCAAGTACCTCGACCTTGTAGCTTGGATAGTTCTAGCATAACATACTGAGTTCAATGCCTTGTCTTCACTGCTCCTCTGAAGCAATATCGCCCCATAACCGTGCTTCGACGTATCGGTGTGCAGTTTCATATCTGTACAGACGCAGTACAGATTCAAAACTGGCTGGCTCATCAAAATTATCTTAAGACGAATAAAAGCATAATTCTAAGCGTCACCAAATTTGACTTCAAGAAGTTCGACAGTGGTTGAGTTTTAAGAAAATATCCGGGCACGAACTTTCGGAAATATCCAACATCTTTCGGCTTCGGAAACTTCGCAATAGCTTTAATTTTTCTTTCGCTACCTACATTTTCAATAATGTGATCAGAAAATTCAATTTTCGTCTGAACAAGTGCACATTTTTTCCAGTTCACGATAGGGCTAGTCCACTTGCAGTTTTCAATACGCGCTTTACTTTCTCTAGCCCACTCTCATAATCTTCTGACGACACGATCAAGTCATCTACGTATATCAAAACGACACCTTCGCGAATAAGCTCTCGGAATGTGGCGTTCACGAATTTTTGAAAAACAGCTGGTGAATTACATGGACCAAATGGTACTCTCATAAATTCAAAGTGACCATCAAGTACTATGAAAGCCGTATAATTCTGATTCGACTCGTCGCCTGGCACGTGGAAAAACCTGTTTTTCAAATCGAGAATGCTGAACACTCGCGCACGTGGCAGCCTGTCCAGCTGGTCTTCAATCAGCAGTAGCGGATCCCAGTCTTTGATAATTTTTGTATTCAGGAGTTGGTAGGCAACGCAAAGTCTTTTTAAACCATACTTTTTTGCTATTGGACAAGTGGACTCTCATAATCCGAGACGGACTATCGAACGATCCCGTCAATTGCATATTGATAATCTGAGTATTGACCAGCTCTCGCTAGTGCGGCGCCAATTGTCTCGCTCTTTGGTATGCAGGCTCGTCGTATTTTAACATAAGTGTCATTTTTACACTCACGTCGCGAGTCTTTACCGACGTGTAGTCGTCGATGAGTGTTCGATAAATCTATCGTATTTGGATCACAGCATTCTACTACATTGACTCGAAATATCCCTGGCTCTTCGTCCCATGCAGAAGAACTTTCGGCCGAAAGGCCGTTTGTAGCTTTGCCGCACTTTATCGTCAAATCTATCATTTGCAAGAAATTGCGACCAATTAAAAAATTTATGCCTGAGCAAATCAACGGAAATTACACGAAATGAAATCGGGTACGAGTTTCCATCAACCGTCAGCGTCACTCGAAATTCTCCCAACGTCACCTTATTCTTCTTTTCAAACCGCCGAAATGAAACTGACTTATTCTCAAAACGCAAAGAGCCTATTTTCACATTCTTTTCTGCTCGCATAATCATCAAGTCACTTCCGTTATCGAGTATAGCCTCGATTGGGGCCCCATGAATCAAAACATGCTTATCGTACTCGCTCAAATCTACCTGGGTCACCGCGCAGTTACTCTCCGTCGCATCTTTCCTTCTGTTTTCACATTTTAGTGCGATATGCTCATACTTGCCGCACGCAAAACATTTCGTTCCTTAATTTTGCGTCAGACAATTCATACTGATATGATCGAGTTGACTACAATCACAATAATTTTTCTTTACACCCCGTTCTTTAGTTTCGCTCGATGCGCCTCTTTCATCCGATGAACTTTTCTCACCTGTCTTGCTCTTACCGTTCGTCGTTACTTTGTCGTTTCTAAGCCGCTCACTTTGTCGTATTGTTTCGCATTCAAACTTGACGTAAAATTCCTTTTGCGCAGCGGCATCTCCTCAAACCCCCGCAGCAACGATTGCATCGTATTGCATCCTTGTATGCAGGCAACTTTGCACAGCTGACTAGCCGGAATTCGGTCAATAATATAGCCGAGCACTTCGTTATCGTCCATGCTGAGATGATTTGCAACAATTGTCTTCTCATGCATATACTTGTAATCATGAAAAGTTTCGGTTTTTCCGTGTTTGCGCTTCAAATTCTCGTCACATGGCAATCTTATTCGGAGGATGATGGAGCATTTTCCACAATTCACTTAGACGACTTTTAGGGTCCAGCGTGATATATTCCATGGCTTTGCTCTTGATAAGAATTTTTATTGTCAAGGCGTCGAATTTATTTGCTTTTTAAAAAACATAACCTGGCTCTCCCGTGTTTTGTATGCCTCGGCTTAATCGGGAAAGACACTGAGCAGCTCCTCCAGAATTGTTATGTTTATTTGCGCTGATACTACTTGAACTGGTCAGCATTCGGTTGAAGATCCTATATTATCGCTAACATGACCGTGACCGACATTTACAATTACCTTGTTTCGATTCTACACTCCACGCAAAAATTCGATTTCGCGGCAAGCTACAGTGGGTTTCACGCCCAATTTCACGATCGCGAGACAATGGACTCGTTATACCACCCGTACTCCCATTTATTTTCTCAGTTCCACACTATTTTTCCCATTGTTAGAATTGGCTAATTCAGTTATCTAGTCCCTATTTGGATTCGCAGTTATAAATCTGTCTATTAACTTGGCTTTATTTCCCGAGAAACTGAGCCCTTTATCGTTCAATATGTCTTTCAGCTGCGCAACCGTGAGGTTATACATATCACACGTTACAGCACTCATCGCAAAAGTGAGCACTACATGGCCTTCTGTTTTTGCACGCAAAAAGTCACCCGCGGTGCCGTATTGCCGCCTTTGTTTCCCTCCAACGCACCGCCTTTTCCTCGTCTTTGGCACGATTCTTCTTTGTTTACACTCACTGTCTTTCTATTTCTCGGACGAGCCCCCAATTTATAGGATCAGTTTATCCCTTTGACTAAAGAAACACTCAGGTTTGGATCCAACTTAAAATGATTTAATTTGCGAATTATTAACAAGACATGCAACAGTCAACTGGCCTTGACGAATAATTAATCTTGACTTTTTGCTCTACTGCATGGTTGCTTTGTTACTAGTTCCCTACATATATAACTAACTAAAAACAATTGAAAGGCTCAAAAAAATTTTTGATTTCTAAAATGCTTTTTTCATTAAAATCCAAATAATTATACACAATTTAAACATACAATTTTTGGAATATGCTCAGGATATGGTTAAGATTCTCTAAGGAAAAGAAATCTGCGAAAAGTTTTCAAAGTTTTATTTTCAGAAACTAGCGGATCCTGATGCGCGTTGCTACGCCCAAAAAGCATGTATTTAATGTGAGATGTGAAATTAAATTTTTTTATTTTATTGTTGAAAAGTCAAGAGCACGGATATTGGGAGACAACATCACTGATCACCAGCAGAATGCACTGATGATCACTGGCTGAATAGTCCTCTAATACCCTCCAATTATGTTTCCTCCGTACTAAGGACTCCGAGGCGAATGTCACGTCAGATATGGTTCCTTCACAGTCAATACGGCGGGAAGTTGGCGTACTTCCGGTGTTCAGTACGACGCCATCACCATCCTGGCCACCATTTTTAGTATCCGTTTTCCCTGCTTAGCTGTTTGAGGCATGCCCTATTCTATTGCTTTAGCGTTGAAGTCTCCCCCAACGAGCACATTGCCGTCTGCATTCCAGACAGCACGCTCCAAAGCATTAAGCTTGGCTTGGAAAAATGATATTGATTCGTTTGGCGTTATGTACACTAAAGAAAGTAGTCCATGAGCACCAAATCCACATGAAGCCATCCCTCGGTCCACTGGTCTCCGCCTTAAAAATCACTATTCCGAGCCCAGATGGTAGCAGTACCAATTTCACCAGGATACCATGATGCAGAACTTTTATCGTGTTGTTGACCCTTATTCAGAAATTGTTCGGCACCTTTTTAGTCAAGTCGATGATGGCCATGCGTTGTCCCCTATGGTTTTCTGGTTTCAGCCTCGCTTTGATCCTGCCCATGCTAGGGAGCTTCCTTTTGATGGCCTCTTCTACCTCGGTCAGATCTTTGACGCAGCCAGTGTCTCTTATCTTGATCATTGCCATTGGCTCGAGCCAGGCTATAATTGTGCTTTTGCTGAGGACTTTCTTTACTGCGTCGCAAGATACTTCTTTATTGTCAGTGTCTGCTTCAAATTCATCCAGTATGTGGCCTGACCGCGTTGGTTATATTACTTTCATAGCAGTGTTGTTGTCTTTGTGCCTTCAATTCCACTTGATATCCCGCAGCAACTCCGTGTAAGATCGACCATATTGGGTTTAACGAGTAGTGCCTGCTACCGGAATCTTCTTCGAGGCTTCTTTCTCTCCTATTTCGCATCAGGTCCTTTTTTCTTGTTGAGCGTTCATGCGAACGTTATTTTCTGGCACTTTTTGAAGGAGTTTCTTCATGACTATCTTCGCTTCTGATATTGCATTCTGCACCCATCAAGTGCCTCTTTCTTCCTTCTTTTGGACTAGATGACTTTCTCTAATTGATGTTTGGTGGTGGAGCTATCTGTGCACGCCCTTCAGACCTAGTCCTCAGCGTTTCTTTGGCCTTCTGCTCTTTTTTGGCCTTCTGGGTTTCTTAGACCTTTAACCAGCTCCTCCGAGAATGCCCTTTGTGGTTCAGGAGCTCCTCTAGTTCAAAGGGCCCATACTTTAATACTACAGGTATGTTGAATTTTTGGGCGAGTCACATGCAGATTTCATTTTCTTTAGAACATCTCCCACTATTCAGATTAGCTTTTCTTCTTCATCTCGTTGGACACCAACTGTAGTTTGCGATCACCTTACTTGGGAGAGGTTATTGGCTTCTGTTTCCGAGTACAGTATTTCCGCCACATTTTCGACGGTGGCAATGAAATTACTCAACGGCGATTTCATTGCCTGGTCACTCCTGTCTTTTCCTGCCGTAATCTCTTTGTGGACTTCAGGGTGTTTCATTATTATAGCGAAGTTAACAACTCTTCCTTTGGTTGCGATCGCAGTAGTGACCATCAAAGTCTCGATGGTTTTCATATTTTCCTCCACCGCTCGAACACCTGAAGCATCCTGTAGAGTCTGGCGTTCGCATCATTTTTTGTTACGCCCGAACGCCATAGGAATCTTAGTCTGGACCAGACTTTCTGTTAATCTCCGTTTTTCATCCGTCTTCACTGTCATTGTATTAATCGCCGTTTTTGTCATCGTTAGTACCGCTCTTGATGTAATGTTAGCATTGCGGCTGCAACCGCTGGTTGCGTCGTCATTGTTATTATTTTTGATTACTTTTTTTTTGGGTTTTTTAAAATCTTTTTGGTTGCTCTAGATTTATTGGGTCCCCCTCGGAGCGGCTATCTCCGTTCATGTGTGTACTCGCCTTTTTGGTCCCATGGTTATCTTTGCAGAGCAGGGAGGCCATGTGAGGATTCGCACAAGCCCTTATGGGGACAAGTGCTCAGAGCCAGACCAGCGCTAATCAGGAGTCCGTCTCAACCAAACCTACCCCATCAACTGAATGATGCGAGCTTCGAACGTACTCCGGGGCCTGCCAAGGTTTTATCGGGACGGAAACGGTATGATAGTTAAATTGGAGCCATCCACACACAAGTGTCACCTCGGTGCTACTGTGCAAAGCAGCAAGGTCCAAACCATCATATCCGCCATCCCAAAAGCATAAATTCGAGCGTAATCAAGATTCATCAAGATCATTCAGGGTCGTTACCTACCATCCCTGGAGGGAACCTCATGGTACTCCCCATATCCTCGGGTCCAAGAAGGCGGTGTTCCCCAAAGAATGCTAGCCTCCAAGAGTGCTCTTGTCGACCAGCATTCCCCCGGTGAAGACTTCCTCGGGTAAGAATGCTAGCCTCCAAAAGTACTCCGGTCGGCCAGCATTCCCCTTGTGCATCCTTAATTCATCATTACTTCTTAGGAGGTTAGAATTTTGAAAGGAATTTAAAATTCAGGATACCGTATCCTCCGTATGAAGAATGTTAAGCTTTTTGGCAAATATCAACTCTAGCGGTGCGTGGACATTTTCTTGATCACTGTTTCCTTTTTAAGCTACAAAATGTGGACTGTCGTACACAATATGCAAATAGTTGCCAAAGTACCTAGAACTTTTATCCCTGATCTTGTGTGCAATCTCCAAGGGCCACAGCGACTTCAGTTCATAACGCCCGACAAGCTTTTTACCTCGAGCAATTACCACCTAAGCCTCAACCCAGACCTGAACCCATAGAAATAGATCAGTAAATGTGATTAGCAAAATAAACCCAAAGACTTTAGAGCACAAACGTGAGCATTCTCGACGATTTCATCGTGCAAATAAATTTCAGCACACTCACCACACATAAACAATAGACAAAACTTCACAGGACATCGAGAGCTACGAAGCATTGATACAAAAAGAGGCCTGAAATTATGACTTAACTTCAATAGATTACATGAATTTTAATGCTAGTATTCAATACAATTTCTCTGAAATACTAGCCCTAGATATGTCTGACTACTAAGAACCCGCCGAAAATTCCGATAATATTAATTTTTTAGGTTGAAGAGCTCTTTCCTCATGTTTTTCGAGTAAAAATTAGGGAATTCAGAGCTGCTAAAATTTAATGGATTGAGTAAGAATTATGTACGACCAAAATACATTAAAAACCCCATCCAAAATGTGAAGCCATTCTATGCCGATCCCGTTGGTGACAATGTTAAAACCATACATCATTCTTTAGTACAACTATTCTAACTCACCGTCGACAAACTAAAATTTGTTCTCCTTCCTGACCTCAAGACTTTTGACGGCATTACTAGTAACGAATTAAAGTAAATTAAATCCATAATTCACACTGACAACAACTTTATGAAGATTTACCCTTAATCTTGTAATACCCCTTAAACAACATCAATCACAAGCTGTGAACAAAATTAATCTTAGACTTAACCAACTCACAAACATGGGTGAATTCTACGAAGGGAAGGTGACATGTGAGACCGTGGCTAAATCAAAGGCATGGTGAAGCTGACTCAGCTTTTGAGCGGGCATGGGTGTTTTCAGTCTTACCTGCATAAGATTGGTAAGTAACGATCCCCCGAATGTTTGCCCAGAAAGGAAAACGATGCCTGCCACACATTTCCGCGTGCACAAAATGAGACAGGCTACACCGAGACCTCTACAGGAAAATGGAAGAGCTCACCCCGGATAGCACAGGGTTTTCCAATAAGAGGTGTTATTTTGATATTAGAAGAAAATGCCATTTTTTAATATAAATGATCAGATGTTTATTTCATTATAAAGAGGAAGGTATGTTGTTAATAGTGAAAAATAACATCTGGCATATGACCAAAATGACCACGCTTACAGGACCATATCCTTTTCATGAAATTTTCCATAACCAAATCGCAAAGTGGCTGCCCTATGTCCTCAATAGCCTCACGAATTCTATCTTTGAGGACTTGAATCGACGCTGGGCTGTTGGCCTAAACCTTCTCTTTCACGTGGCCCCAAAAGAAGAAGTCGCAAGGTGTTAGCTCACAAGATTTTGTTGGCCAATTGTGGTCACCTCTTCGAGAGATAACATGGTCCGGAAACTTTTCCCGTAAAAGATCAATGGTTTCTTTGCTTGTGTTGCACGTAGCGCCGTCTTGTTAAAAGTAAACGTTGTCCAGATCAATACCATCCAATTCCGGCAATAAAAAATGATTAATCATCTCTCGATAGCGCAATCCATTCACCGTAACTGTTGCTCTAACCTCATTTTCGAAAAAGTAAAGTCCAATGACTCCGCCGGACCATAAACCGCACCAAACAGTCCCAAATAGAACATAGAGAGGCTTTCCAATAACAACTCGTGGGTTTTCCGAGCCCCAGATGCGACAATTTTGCTTGTTGACGAAGCCACCGAGGTGGAAATGGGCCTCATTACTCGAGATGATTTTTCGATGGGATTCCGGATCATTTTCATGCATTTCAAGGACCCAATCAGCAAAGACACGACGTAGTTGATGATCGACGGGCTTGAGTTCTTGTGTTAACTGAGCTTTATAAGCCTTAAGACCCAAATCTTTATGCAAAATACGGTGTAATGACGTTTGTGGAATGTCCAATCCCAAAAAATGACGAGGAATGGACAATTAACACTTTCGGCTACAGCCGCAATATTCCCGGCTGTTCTTGAGTGAAGTGCACGGGTTTTATTCTTCACATCACTCAGTTGTCCCAACAGCTCGAATTTTTCCACCGATTTCTTTATTGCGGTCCGACAAGGTGCTTCACGACGAGTTTTACGAACCGTCTCTGCCAAATTTTCACCATTTTTATAGTGAATTTTAATAATTTCAATGCGTTGTTGAAGCGTGTATCGTTCTATTATTATTAATGGCGTAGTGTTTACTTGTCAAATGTAAAAAAAAATGACAGCTTCAAAAGTGACCGAAATAGCGGGCTGTTCAAAATAACACCCCTTATTGGAAAGCCCTTTATAGTCGTGATGATGCTTGAATTGTTTGACAAATACATTATGATCCGGCAGTCCTAAGACATAAAAGGAATTCAGATCAGCCGGGAATGTTGGGGCTGAGAGATCGCTTGTTTAGCGATTCCACTTCGTCTCTCCCCTCCCGTTAAAAGAGGGGTCCACAAGCTTGAAGGCGCCTCATGGCATAACAAAATGATATTCACCCTCCAACCACAAAAAAACCTTAGATCGAAAGTTTTTTTTTTGAAGATTGTTTGATTTTTGTTTGAGGATATGCTATTGAAATTATGCAGTTTTCAACAACAACTATATGTTTTTTCAATTGGAACATTTCTCCACCCCTTTATTTGAATATTACAGCAGACTCTTGATAAAACGACAGATATGGAACCATAGGTACTATTGTGGGATTATCAAATATTTTGGATTACCGAAGGTATCATTAGCAGTATGCAATACACCCCACTTAGTAGATTACTATCGGAAGATACCTGGAAGCGGGAGGCACTGAGGCACACGCCGTATTTTTTACACACGTTCAAAGTCCACTGGACCAACGGCTACAGTGAAGGCTTAACTTCAGCATAGTTGGAGTATCTCGTTATCTTGATCGTATGTATCGGCACTCAAGAAGGTGATATGGCCAGTACCATGCTTCATTAGGTACATTTTAGAAAAAAAAAATAAATGTATACTTACGCCTTTGAGCTGTGCAAAATAGTGTAGTACATACCTGCAATAGAAAAAAAAAATTACTAACTTTTGAAGACTATTGAGTGGAGTTTTTGAGTCTAGTTTGTTCAATAAAGTTGATTAGTTAAATTGAACACACAACCCAACACCACAAATTGGTGCTCCATATAACCTCACTAGCATCAATTGAGAGTTCGTCAAAAATACGACAATTTAATGTCAAAAGTAGTACTTTCAAAGGCCAATTGTGTCAGAGCAGGCAGCCACAATATTTCGTAATACATCATGTTCCACAAAAAAGTGCCTGGAATGGATCCTTGTCAAAACCTTGATATCTTTGATATTCTTTCCTTTGTAAATTTGATACCATTACGTTCTCCTACTGAAGTAAATGGTTATTATATGAGCAAAATATCAAGGTTAAATCACAGACTGTTACCAGCGCACTTATTATCGACCTACTTTTCTGAAAGCCAAACTGTGGGTATGACAGCACATTTTCGCACTCGATGGATATTTATAACCTTTTGTAAATAATACACTCCAGTTTTTTCCAAGCAGTGTCAAGGAGGCAGAAAGATCGACGTGGTGACAGTTCATTCGTGGGCTTGTTTGGCCTTAAGGTGAGGGTCAGCTATTGCTACTAGAGGCCGTAATTGTGATTAGAGGTCATAATTATGCTTAGATTTTCACCAAATTTTCAGAATATGTGTATTTAGCAAATATTTCAGTTGACTTCGTTAAATAGCAAAATCGGCTAAGTGAAAATGAAATGGCGACCATTTTAGACAAAATTCAGTGATTTCTGTAGTACCAAAGACTCGTTCTAATTTGGATGAAATTTGGTACAGAGGCTCGTTAAACTGTCGGTGAAGCTATCAACAAAGGTTTGAAAGTAGAATCATCTGAAACAAAGTGGTTTCCATTAAATGGTCAAAAAACGTGAGGAAATATGTTACTGTAGTTGTGAACAAATTTTTTAATCGGCCTTAATGAAGCTTGGCTGTATGGTAGAAACTATAAATAACTAGAGAATAATTAAAGAAATTTCGAGGTGTGGCCCTATAGCTCAAAAATCCAGCGAAATTCGTTTCTTTAGTAGCAACTAACATATTAATATATTTTTATGAAAACGTTTGAAATAGCTTACATTAGAAGTATTTAAACAACAGAATATTTTTCAAAATTCTAACAGTTGACTATCATCTGCTGCCAACTTAATTTCAGATTTACCTCTATTCGAGGTACTATTCAACTTGCTACTGATATTGAAGGCATTTGTTTTGAATTCGATTAACATTCCACCACATTAAGTTCACCTGATGTACATAGCATGTTTGCCTGGGTACTTTAGTAGAGGATGCGTCTTGACTCGTTCGAAAACTTCTGCAGAGGCTATCATTTCCATTCTTCTTCTTCTTAGCACTACAGTCCCTCTTGGGTCTTCGCTTCCAGCAAATAGCGCCTCCAACTGTCTCGATCCATTGACCGCGTCCTCCAATTCCGAAATCCAAGCAGCAATAAACTGTCTTCGTCAAACGAGTCAGACCAGCGTTTTCTCGGTTTCCCCACTGGTCTCCGGCCTTCACTTCTTCCAACGAATACTTTTTTGGGTATCCGTTGCTCGTCCATACGATTCATGTGTCCAGTCCGTTGCAGCTTCCGCAGTCTTACAATCCTTGAGACCTTCGGTTCGTCAAAAATTTCATGCAGCTCATGGTTGTATCGAATTCGCCATTGATCCCCATCTAGCTTCGCTCCGGTTATTCGCCTCAGGACCCATCGCTCAAAGGCGTTCAATATATTTGCGGATGCTTGGGTTAGGGTCCATGTTTCACACCCATAGCATAACACAGGTGTTATCACAGATTTGTATACTTGTAGCTTTGTTCTCCTATGTATGCAGCTGGTCTCCAAGATCGTCAATACTGAATAAAATATTTTATTTGCGAATTGTATTCTTCGGCGTATTTCGTCTCATTCATTTCTGATTCTCGTTATTTTAGTGCCTAGATACACAAATTTGGCCACATTTTTGATACTGTATTCACCAAGCGTGATATTTCATGTGCTGGGGGTATTTTTCCTCGACTGCGTCATGAGCTTTGTTTATTTATGATTTGTAGCCCTACTAGGTTTGCTTGGCTGTCGAATTAATTTTTCTTGGTCATCTTGCATGTAGCTGTAATCCATTCAGATTTTCGCGGATAATCGCCTCTTGATGATTTCCCCGGCTCTTTAAATTTAACGTGAGTTAAGGTTCTTCTGATGTTTACCACGAAAAAACAAAACACAAGATTACAAATTTGATCGGCTTCTTCATTTCACTGACGAAGAATTATAACTGACTTTTTTTAATTTTTAATCTAAAAGTGACTCGCGTGATTCAAAACAAACTTCAAGTTTCTTGCTTTGGAGTTCCCGTGCCTCAGATTTTTCGTCATAAACACGCATGGTTTACTCGTATATCATGTACTGTATCCCTACCACGTTGTTTACTATCTTCCACTGCAAATCGTGAAAACTTTTGCACTGATTGCTTCACGTGTGATTTGTTTTTCGTCTGTTTTTTGTCTTGGCTCAAAAGAAGTAGCCTTGGAATGAACTGCATTGCTGCCACTACCTTATGAAGTATGAAACGTAGCTCGTGCCTTTATGTATATAATAGATCAAAACCCGTGAATTTTTTTTAATGAGGGGCTCCACATTATTTGTATGCAGGTCGTCACGGATTTAAAAAGAAACAGAAAAATAAATTAAAATAAACCGAAACTACTTTTAAAAGGGAAAAATTTCTCACACTCCAACATTTTAAGTTGAACAACGTCAAGGAACAATTTCACGCGCTGAAGAACTGGTAAGGAGAATTCATTAATTGAATAAATTCCCTTGTTTTGCAAGTAACGTAATTGTTATTAATAAGGAATGTCAGAGTTATGAGGTCAAAATGAAGGAGTACAATGCAGCTAATTCAACCAATAAATTTCCATTGATTTCAAGCGTTTTTCCCATAACGAAGATTAGCCAAAACTGTCGAAGCTAGGGGGGGCAAAATCTTCCAAAGAATAATCCTGCAGTACAGTAATTTAATCATTTTTAAGGGTTTTGTATTAAAATACAAAACCCTATGGCAATCACGACCTGTGTCCGTCTGTATGTCACAGCAGTTTTTCTCCGAAACAATACAAGCTACAGCCATGAAACTTTGTGGAAAGGTTAAAAGTGGTGACTTCTTGAGATTTTAGTTGTGGAAATTTTTTTCAAAGGGGTTTAAGAGGGACGTCTCTCCATATAGGGAGGTGACGCTTTAACATTTTTTTTTTCACCATTGGTAGTCGAGTAGTGTGTGTTTTAAAATTGCTTTATCAGTAACGTGGGGGGCAGGAGAAGGGGAAATGTATTGCTTTTAACACTTGATTCAATTTAATGAATGACTGAAGATGCGTACCTATAATTAACACTCGTAGGTGAAACAAGTCGAGGGGGCAGGAGAGAGCTCCTAACAGAACAGCTTCGTAACGATTCTCGCGTTCGAAAAAATACACGAAAAATGTGTGCACCCCCCTCACGATTGGACACCTGTGATATGAAAAAACTTAGAAAATCATGAAGGTAGGTGTTTAAGAGTAGAACAATAACAAATACCTTCGAAGTCGAAATTCGCACAATTTTGTTAATAATAGTATGATCTTTGAATTTCACATTTTCCCCAATAAAATCGTATAGGTACCCTTAAACTCAATGAAATTCGATATTTAAGTAGTCTTACAAAAGGTCCTAATATTCTGCAAGTTTTATGAAAATCGAATGATATACGCGGAGGTTGTAACCATTTGAGATTTCTCCAATTACAATAACAATAACACATGATTTTGGTATTTTATGGACTTTCCATTGAACCAGACACTGCAATTTTGGTTTGATCTTCTCAAAATTTTCAAATAAGATAAATAACACAAATTTTCTATGGAATTCATGATTCGCAACAAAATGGCGACCGTTGAAAATAGAGTAACAATGGATATTCTTCTAAACGTGCACAGTATGCAGAGGACCGGATAGGGGTATGCAAAGGACCCGGTAGCCGTTCCCTACGTTCCAATTGCGGTGAAATGGGACATAAAAGAAAAGAGTGCACAAAGGAGGCACACTGTATTCACTGCAAGGATGCTGATCCAAGAAATGATCTTGGACACGTCTTGTGATCAGGAAAATGCCAGGTGTTCCAGGAAGCCCTAGCCAAGACAAAATCAGAACTTCGATACCCTGTATCTTGCAGCTAAACCTACACCGCAATTCAATCGCCCAAAATCTGCTTGAGCAGTTTGCGCGGAACATGAAAGCCGACTTCTTGCTGCTGAGTGAGCAACACCATGATAAAAGCCCTGCATTATGGTATTCTGACAAAACTGGTACTGCCACCATCTGGATTTGGAACAGTGATATCCAAGCGGAGAGTTGTAAGCGAGGGATGGTTTCTCCGGAAATACGCCGACTTTCCGCCGTATTGGCTGTGAGGGAACCATACCAGACGTGACACTCGGCTCGCAGTCCTTAGAACGGGTAATACACAATTGAAAAGTATTAGAGGACTACTCAGCCAGTGATCATCAGTGCATTCTTCTTGAGATAAGTGATGCTGTCTCCCGACGTCCGTGCTCTCGGCCTTCTACAACTGGATAAGACATCGGAAGGATGGACGTCGAGAGGTTCGTCGAGGTGCTCACAGCAGGTGAGCCGCTGCAAGGAGCTGCTGCGAGTGAACAGATAAAACATGTTCGGATATATTCCCGCTTCATAACTGCAATAGTAGCGAACAAACAACACCTATGTACTCGCACTTCACCAATGAAAATTAGCCATAGAAACACATGCGCAAGTAAATAAGTGAGCAGTGAAGTAAACGAGAAAGTTCAACCCGCAATGATATTTACATCATGGACGACCGGGGTGCTTCGAAGAGAGGTAAGCGGAAAGAAAAACCAAAAGTTCCGGCATAAACACTCTTTTGTTCAATGTCCCCAGTTTCGCGATTTCACCTCGAGAGATCGTGGGAAAGCCGAAAGCTTAAGCTGAAAGCATTCTTTCGAAGTCAAAAGCTTAAGCGGAAAACACTCTTTCGCTCGATTTTCCCAGTTTCGCATATTCACCAGCCGAGCAAGTGAGACGAAACGGGGAGGAAAAACTTTCGTGGAACGAGAGCGCACGTGTTCGGCTACTCAGCACCTTTAAAGAGAATTAAGGTTGAAAGCCCACGAAATAAGAGTATTTAAAGATCTTGGGCAAAGCATTCAAGTGAGTCGGTTTTTCAAGTCCCACTTTTCAAGTACCACAGGTAATTACGCGAGCAAAATATTCAGAAGGAGGTATAGCGAAAGTGTTCAACGAAATGGTAAGGGGTGAGGTGTTGGCTTCCGCCGCGATCCTCAATCGGCCCTATGGCGTTCCACGCCGTATGGCCACCCCGGACCATTTGCTCGTCTAGCTGATCCCCTGTACAGGCTAGCGCTCACATGTGAAGCGTGACCAGTCAAATGAAAAGCGCTTCACTCAATATTAATATAGGTTTTCAATAATTTATGCGTGTTATTTATAAATGTTTCGAAAAAAGTGAACCGGGAAATAAAGTTAAGCCCCATAAAATAAACTCTCGTTTTTTTGTCGATATAGTTTAAATGGACAGAGTAGCAGGTAAGTGGTGTTACAGCGAGATCTTTCCCCGGGAGCCTTGATGATGTATATTGGATACACATCAAATGAGCTCCCATTTCATACCAGTATACATAGCGTATTCATACCAGTATACATAGGGTATACTGGGACAGAAGAACTGGCAGCTCAAGACGTGGTGAATTCTACTATGAGCATCATTACGACTGCTTGCTGCGCTTCTATGCCCCGTCGATAACCCTACCATGGCAAGCTTCCAGTGTATTGGTGGCCAACTGAAATCGCTGAAAAGTGAAGGGAGTGACACAAGCTTCGACGGGAGGCTCAACGGGCGCGGAAACGTGACAAGGCATGCAACTGGGTGGCAGCATAAAGGTCGGCCAGGAAATGCCTTCGCAAATTGAACGACAATAGCAAGGCTCACTGCTGGCAAGAACTAGTGGACAATGTGAACAAGGATCCGTGGGGCCTTACTACAAGCTAGTTACGCGGAAGCATGGTGCCCTACGGAAGCCTTGTATATATGTTGCGGAAAACATAGACGCGATAGTGCGGCGACTCTTCACATTGAAAGCGAGGAAGGCTCCAGGTCCAGGTGGTGTTCTGGCTGCGGTGTTGCGGCTTGTCTATCACCATTGTCCTGACTTGCTGCTCAGCACATTCAACGCTTGCCTACGTGGCGGGGTTTTCCCGGTACGATGGAACGTGGCGAGGCTCGTGCTGATCAGCAAGGGGAAGGGAAATTCCGGATTGCCGTCTGCATACCGCCCGTTATGCATGCTGAACACGGCTGGGAAAGTGCTAGAGAAACTCATCAAGAATAGACTCACCGACGCGATTCGTGCTGCTGGGGACCTATCTCCTCAGCAGTATGGCTTTAAAGCAGGACGTTCTACCATTGATGCGATTGCAGATGTGGTGACCGCGGTCCAAAAGGCAAAAGTATATAGTCGCACCAAGCGACGGCTCGTTCTGTTGGTGACACTAGACGTCAGGAATGCCTTCAACTCCGCTAGATGGGTGGATATTCTGGATACGCTGGAAAACTCTTTTCAAGTTCCAGAATATTTAATGCGGCTTTTTAGGAACTACCTAAAGGACCGAAGCCTGCTCTTTGACACGATATAGGGCCAATGAAGAATGACTGTTACATCGGGTGTTGCCCAGGGATCTATCCTTGGTCCGGACCCGTGCAACGTGTCTTATGACGGGCTAGTGAGACTCGAGACGCCAGATGAGTCGCGCTTGGTGGGCTATGCGGATGATGTTGCGGTTCTGGTCGCTGGACGCACCTTTGAACAGGCGGAACTTGGGCTAGGTATGCTAATGCGCCGAGTGAGAGACTGGATGACTGTTCACGGGTTCAGTTTAGCACTGGAGAAAACCAAAGTGGTCATCTTGACAAAAAAGAGAATCTCTAGAGTAAGGGTGATCAGTATTGGCGATATACGAATCGAATCAAAGCCATCGGTGAAGTACCTTGGGCTACTGATCGACTCGAAGATGAATTTCTCTGAGCAAATCAGGGCAACGGCTGAGAAGGCTGCTTCGGGAATATCGGCTTTGGGTCGACTTATGGCCAACCTAGGGGGACCCAGCCCATCAGGAAGACGCCTCTCGATGAGAACTGTAGGCTCAGTGCTACTGTATGGAGCAGAAGTATGGGGCGGCGCTCTCAGTAAGGAGGTACACTGAAAACACCTGGCACAGGTACAGAGGAGAGGAGCACTCAGGATTGCACATTCGTATCCGACAGTCTCTGATCCGACAGTGAGAGTTATTGCAGGCGTGATACCTGTCACCTTCCTTGCTAGAGAACACCGCGTTATTTACCGAGCCGTAACGATGACGCGAGGAAGATGGTTGTCCGCGAGTAGAGGCAGTGCTCGCTCAACGATTGGCAGTAGTCTTGGGTGAATTGTATGAAGGAAAAGTGGACTGCGCGCCTCATCCCGGATGTGAGACCGTGGCTAAATCGAAGGTATGGTCAGACTGACTTCTATCCGATCCAAGTTTCGAGCGGGCACGGGTGTTTTCAGTCTTACCTGCATACGATTGGTAAGTCACGGTCCCCCAATTGTCGGTTTTGCCCAGGAGAGGAGGACAATGCCTGCCACACATTTTTAACGTGCACAAGATGGGTCAGGCTGCAAAGGAACCTCAGCATGGAGACAGGAGAGCTCACTCCGGATAATATAGTCGCGGTGATGATCAAATCGGTTGACAAATGGAACCAAGTGGTACGTTATGCTCGGGCAGTCCAAAAATTTACAAGGGACTCGCAGCAGCCGGGGGCGTTGGGGCTGGGGGATCGCTTTTCTAGCACTTCTTCTTCCCCTCTCCCCTTCGATTAGGAAATGGATCCCCCAGCTTCAAGGCGCCTCACGGTGTACCAAAACGAGACCTGGCTCGAAGTAATGTGTCAAATGGTTCTGGGCTGGGTTCTCAGGTTGACAGGGGAGGTGTTTAGTGTGTTGTCCAGTCGCTTTCTTGCGAAAATGGGAGTCCCACGTAAATGGCGTTCACCTCCCTACCACAAAAAAAAACAATGATCGGTACATTTAAATTTTTAAGTTTGTTTTCTAAAACTGTTCATTCAACAAAAGTGGATTAGATACCTCATGAAATGTCAGCGCTCTTCTGATGCTTTTATGTTGTAAGTGGAAAGACACCATACGAGTATGATCTTTCATGCGAAAGCCAAGATGAAGCTAATAAAACACTTAACCTATCATCAAACTCATACTAAACGATTACTAGCCTTGCGTAGATGCCATTGATCGTACGAGCTAACCTGATGCTACCAGACACTTCATTGTTTTGGAATTGATTCGAGCTACTAACAGAAACTTTAGTGGACATGTAGTAGAAGACGAAGCAGTTTTGTTTTCTGATTATCAGGTTAATATTGAAATGAACCAAATGGTAGTAAAACTTACATTGGCTGGCAATTTACAGTGATAAGGTTGAGCAAAGAATGTACAGTATCAAAGAAAATCAGATGCAAAGCACAAATAGATGTCTTATGATTATACGTAAGAATAAGTTGCGTAGCTAGCAAACTATGTACTATGATAGTCGATTGCTTGGAGAGTGATTTTAATGGACACCAATTGCGAAGAGCTTCGAGCCATTGATATATTCACAGATCTCAAAAAGTTTACCAGCTGCCTACTTTTGTTCACTTATGATAGGAATGCAAGAAGTTATTTTGCTGTCAATTTTTTCTTACTATAAGATCATTTAATGTTCAAAAGATCAATATCACGTACTAGTAAAGAAGGATTCAGTTTTCTGTCGGTTCAAAAGCTTTTTAAGTTGAGCAAAGCATATATTAAAGTAACACGTATATCATTAATATTAACGGGGGACAGCAGCACCACCAAGTTATGGATGGTTTTTGACGTGGCAACTCAAGCTTCTATCAAGTCTTCTACTTGGGCCCACTATTCCTAGAAAATGTTTACTCCATAGTACTAAACTTTTAATAGCAAAATTCGTCTTCTGGCATATACTGAAGAGATTTATTCTCAGGTAGTGGCAATCTGAAATCGGTTAATTTTTTTATTTTCTTACCTATTTGATGATTTCACGCTACTGATTTTCATATTTTGTAAATGGGGTTTTTGACTGTAAATCTAGCTTTCAAAAAATACTGTTCAATTTAATGTCACCATAGTCCGCGTTTACATGAATGACACGATTCAAAAAAATGACAATAAACACCCGGTCAGAAGTCAAAACAATAACATCATTCAAAGAATCGTCATGAAGCATGATCAATCATTGGAAATCCTCTCAAGCTAATCATAACGTCATCACCGTTTGTTTGTATAGTATATGAAAATGATGTGTGCAAGAGTGCGTGGATAATGTTACGATTAAATTGTTATGTCATTGAAAGTTGTAAAGCAAATTTCGAAATTATATTCCAGTTAAATAATTACTAAATTTAAAGCTGTATGCTATGTAATTATTGATTTAAAAGTGGACATTATTTCATAGCGTCAGCTATACATATTCAAAAGATGCATACACACTAATTTTATTTTCAAAGATATTGAAAAAAAACGATTTAAACAATAATCAATGGGTATATCGAAATTTCTCATTCACTTTCTGCTCAGAAAATGATATTTTTCCTCCAAAGAACGAATATTTAAAGCATGTTATCATTAAATTCAAAACCAAAAATATTTGCATAGCTCTTTTATTAAAATTTTCACTCACGAACAATGAGCCTTAATTCAATAGCGCGAATGTCCTTGCTACTCCTTTAAATGATTTTTTATATTCATTCAAAATGAAAAGCTGTTTGTCCGGGATCGAAAACAATTTCTCTTTTTTTCGTTCCATTCTTCCTCGTTCGAAAGATACAATCGTTTCCGAGCGCTTCCTTATTTTAGACGGGCGAACAGGGCTTGGGAAGAAACCCTGTTGCTACAGTTTTCGCTATTCAATTCTTTTCAAACCAGGCTTTAATAGAGCTGGGTGTTGGTCAAGTGAAAATTGTCTGGTCTAAAGTTTTTTTAAAGAGATTCTTCCCTGTCCAAGCTTGAGGGTGGTAACTTGAAAGGAAATAATAAAAAAAGTGAATGGTCACGGGAACAACTTTGGTTTAATAGAAAAACAGAGTGCTTTAAACCTTTTCAGAATTTCTTTTTGCATTTTTTATGTTTGCTTGTTTATTTAGGAGAAAGAAAAATTCCGAAGAAATTCCTAAAGGATCGAGAGTAAAGCAAATGTAATGTTGAACAAGATGAAGGAAGAAAAGAAGGACAAATTCACTTCAACAACAAATAAGATAATTCCTTGGGCAACAGGGAATTTTTAGACTTTTAACACACGACGCACAGGAATGAATATGTCAAGGCTATGTCGAGGGTTTTCAGGGGACATTTCATTTTATGGCAGGTGGATGTGAAGGATATAGAATAATAAATCATTTAGTATGCGGATGTTCTGCGTCTCATTTGAAGGATAGCTCAAGTGGGAACCGGGAAACGTGTATTGATTTAAACAATTTTTCAAAATCATAAACAACTCTGTTGATTAGTTGCACGAGTAAAAATAGCTCGTCACTCTTCAGACGAATTTGTCAACAAGTACTCGTTTATGCAAAATCATTGAATCCTGAGCAATTTTTCACTCTTTTCTACTCAAAGATGTCGTATTTTTCTAGGCAATGAACTGAAGTGGAAAATAGTCAGACTGAAAAACAATTAGGGCATGAAAATCAATCATTGAACCAAATAAGATGACTTAATAGGCAACCAACTAGCTGGTAGCCTCATAAAGAAGAGTTTTCAACATAAGAGCGACCTAGGATTTAATCGTTAATACCCTTCACACTTTAGCATAACGTCAATCGCATTTATGGATATGCACGTAGGAGGATTGTGAGAAAGAGATCAAAATCCAACGAAGTTTCAAAGTATGGTGGAATGTCTATTCAACAGCTGAAAATAAATTGGAGTTATTCAACATCAAATTATGTGCGTACACAAAAAGATAAATTGACCTTCTCTATATTATATATATATATGTTTCGAATTGCATTCCATATGCTGCAGTTGAAACATTATACAATATACATGAGATGTCTCATGAGCAGCGGCAAAGTACTCATTGCTGGATGCTCATGCAAGCATGCAATATAAGTATTTTGAATTAAAAAACTTAAAAAAAACTTTTAGAAAAAAAAAGAAAACCGACTTCGGAATGCCCTAAAAAGGATGAAATAAATTTTATGGAAGCGGTGCCATATCACTTTTTCCCCGATTTTTGTGTGATGGTGCAGATGTTGGAAATATTTATGTTGAAATGGGGAAATTCATTTGGCACCGCTTCCATAAAATTTATTTCATCCTTTTTAGGGCATTCCGAAGTCGGTTTTCTTTTTTTTCTAAAAGTTTTTTATTTCACTCTTTTTTTAGTGGCAATTTCTTTCATTTCAAACCATTCAAAACTAAATTTCTTAAATACATTACATCATTTTCTCGTATATTAAAATATAATTTTCTTACTGCAACGCAAAAACCACTACGGCTAAAATCTGCACCGTTCATTGGAATCGAATTTAATTTTGGTACATTTAATCCATGATCTCATCAACGTCTACCTTGATTTTAGATTTCATAATAATCCAATATGAATTGTAACCTTGAAAAATTTTCAAATTTTGCATTCTGATCTTACCCTGAAGCGCTTTTTTATCGTTCAACTTTTGCGACCTTTGAACGGCCGCCATTTCGATTCAAATTGTTCGACTTTCGATTTATTATTGTGAACTTTGTCACACAATTGAATAAGTCGTTGTACTAGTTTTGATACAAACTGGAGCTATACTATGGCCAGAACAGAAATATTGCAGAAAATTTGGCGAAAATCGAAGCAAAACTGCGACCCCCAGGCACAAAGTTCGTTATATCCTGTGTAGACTCACACATACAACCAACCACACTGATTTATATATATATATATATATATATATATATATATATAAATATATAATACATACCTTTATATATAATATATATATATATATATATATATATATATATATATATATATATATATATATCTGCATACATATATATATACATATATATACACACATATAGATACACACACACACATATATATATATATATATATATATATATATATATATATATATATATATATATATATATATACATATATATATACATATAGATATATATATATATATATATATATATATATATATATGTATATATATATATATATATATATATGCATATATAAATATATATATACATATCTATATATATATATATATATACCTATCTATATATATATATATATATATATATATATATATATATATATATATATACATATCTATATATATATATATATATATATATACATACATATATATATATATATATATATATATATATATATATATACATATATATATATATATATATATATATATATATATATATATATATATATATATATATATAGACATATGTATTTATATATGTAAACATAAAGTTCACTCCGCAATCAATCTCATGAAATTTACTTAAAAATATCCTTCTTAACCGCATCATTCGTTGGCGTTTATTCGATATCCATCGCCTTCGTTTTCGATTAACTATGGCACCTAATTTTCATGAAAGTTTCAAGAAAATCATATCATATAGTTCAATGAAAACTCGCCTATGCATTTTCATCTTCATCTGTAAGGTTATGATCAATTATAGCAGGAAACGTATCTCTTTTTAGGTTGCGATTCTCACCGGTTTTTAGTATGGAAATTACTAATTTTAGATTTCTGGGCATATTTTGTAATATACATATAATATTAACTGGAAAGTAACGAGTCAACTCTATAATTTGCAATCACTCAATCCTTATTATTTCTTCGGGGAATTTTATAATCCTATATGTAACGTTTACTTCTAAGGATGTAAGAAGGATCCTATACCAAGCTCATTGGTAAGCGAAGAATGAATGCGGAAGAGAAAAGCATCCTGAAATGTTCCCTTTAACTATTGTTGAATTGTACTTATGCCTCATTAGAATTAATTTATTGGTTATTTCCGGTACAAATGATGGACCAAAATGTACCGCTTATGTAGAAAATTAGGGATACTGCTCATTTTCATCATCCATCACCAAAGGACTCGGTATCTCGAAGAAATCCTTGAACAGTGCCAACTAGTTGGCACTTTTCGTACGAAATATCATTTAAATTCAATTTCTCGACATCAATGTATCATATTTAACTGTTAATATCTACAGAGCCCCTGAAAGGATTTCAATTCTGTTCCGATACATACTAGATCAATATGTTATCCTTCATTTGAAACCTCTACAATCAAAATCCTTACACGCCTCGATCAGTTATGCTGAAAAATCGGGGTGAAAGTCGGAATTTTTTTAATTTTAACGCTTAGAGCCCTTTACCGTTACTTGAATTTCTTATCCTTTAAACGAGACCTAACTGGAAAAAAGACGTATCATTTGCCAAAAACAGGACTCTTCTATCTATCTCCGTTTAAAAGTTATGCGTGAACATACAAAAAAAAAGCAAAAAAAAAAATCGGCTATGCATTTTCATCTTCATATGTAAAGTTATGATCAGTTATAAAAGGAAAAGTATCTCTTTTTAGGTTGTGATTCTCGCCGGTCTTTAGTATGGAAATTACTAATTTTAGATTTCTGGGCATATGTTATAATGTATAATATTAACTGAAAAGTAACGAATCAGCTCTATAATTTGAAATCACTCAGTTTTATAAATCCTATGTTTAACGTTTACATCTAAGGATGTAAGAAGAATCCTTTACTAAGCTCATCAGTAAGCAAAGGATGACTTTGGAAGAGAAAAGCATCCTGAAATGTTTCCTCTAACTATTGTTGAATTGTATTTATGCCACATTTAGAAGTAATTTATTGGTTATTTCCGGTAGAAACGTTTGAATAAAATGTACCGTTTGTGCAGAAAATTAAGGATATTGACAATTTTTATCATTCGCTACCAAAGGACTCGGTATCTCCATCAAATCCTTGAACAGTGCCAACTTATTGGCACTTTTCGTGCGAAAAATTATTTAAACTCAATTTCTCGACACCAATATATCATATTGAACTGATCGTATTTAGAGAGTCCTTGGAAGGATTAAAATTCTGTTCCGATACATTTTAGACCAATATGTTATCCTTCATTTGAAACCTCTACAATTAAAATCCTTACACGCGTCGATCAGTTATGCTGAAAAATCGGGGTGAAAGTCGGAAATTTTTTAGTTTCAAGGATAAAAGTCCTTTACCGTTACTTGAATTTCTTATCCTTTAAACGGGACCTAACTGGAAGTAAGACGTATCATTTGCCAAAAACAGGACTCTTCTATCTATCTCCGTTTAAAAGTTATGCGTGAACATACAAAAAAAGAAGCAAAAAAAAAAAAAATATACGCGATGAATTGATAACCTTCTTTCTTTTGGAAGTCGGTTAAAAATAACAAAAGTTTTAGAATGAATGAAATGAAATATACTTGATGCAAGCGGCCTTGAATCACTAGAATAATTTTCTCATAAAACTATACATAACTTAAGTTTTTAGATTTAATAAAGTAGCTTAATATTGGCTTTCAAGAATACCGGAAGACGGAAGGTAGCGAGGCTCGTGTTGATCAGCACGGGGAAGGGAAATCACCATCTGCATTACGCCCGTTATGCATGCTGGACACTGGACTGCTTTGGGCGTATCGGCTCTGAGTCGAGTTATGGCCAATGAAGGGGAACCCAGCCCATCAAGAAGACGCCTCTTGATGGGTACTGTAGGCTCAGTGCTACTGTACGGTTATTCAGCAGAAGTATGGAGTGACGCTCTCAGTAAGGAGGTATACCGAAAATGTCTGGCACAGGTACAGAGAAAAGCTGCACTGAGGATTGCATCTTCGTATCCAACAGTCTCTGATTTTGTGGTGAGAGTTATTGCAGGCGTGATACTTGTCACTCTTCTTGCTAGAGAGCGCCACGCTATTTACCGGCGCCGAAATGAGGATGCGAGGAAGATGGTTGTCTGCGAGGAGAGACAGCGATCACTCAACGATTGGCAACAGTCTTGGGTGAATTGCACGCAGGGAAGGTGGACTGCGCGCCTCATCCTGGATGTGAGATCGTGGCTAAATCAAAGGCATGGTGAGACTGACTTCTTTTGGATCCAGCTTTTGAGTGGGCATGGGTGTTTCAGTGTTACCTGCACAAGATTGGTAAGTCACCATCCTCCAATAGTCGGTTTTGCCCAGGAGAAGGGGACAATGCCTACCCCACATTTTTTGCGAGCACGAAATATGTCAAGCTACAAAGGAACCTCTACAGGAAGACCGTAGAGCTCACTCCGGATAATATAGTCGCGGTGATGGTCGAATCAGTTGATAATTGGAACCATGTGGCACATCATGTTCGAGTAGTCCTAAAAGATAAAAGGGACTGACAGCAGCCGGGGGTGTTGCGGCTCGGGGATCGCTTTTCTGGCGCTTCCTCTTCCCCTCCCACTAGAAGAGGGATCCCCCAGCTTGAAGGCACCTCACGGTGTAACAAAACGAGACCTGGCCCGAAGTAATGTGTTAAACGGTTCCAGGCTGGGTTCTCAGATTGACAAGGGAGGTTTTTAGTTGGTAGACCTGTCGCCTTCTTCCGAGTCTAGGAATCCAACACTCTGTGCGTAAATGTCATAATCCTTCCATACACAAAAAAATAATACCGGAAGAAAAACGAATGAATACGGACATGGGGAACGCGTACAGAAGATTATTTGAATTACTCGATTAAAGGATCTCTAGGTAGTAAGGATCGGAAGACGGACACTTAATGAGGAGCGGATAATCTTTTAAAGAATTGTATGACCTGTAAGTAACCAGAAAAGATAATTTTTGTAACTAAGCAGAAGATAGTTTCGTAAACGTACTATAAAAAGTCTTTAATTGATTGTTGTCAATATAAATTGAAGAAAAATTTAAAATACGAACGTCGCCCTGATGAAGAGAGTAGTTTCCACTTGAGACACCAGTGTCTGCTGTTAAAAATAAAAAGCGAAGAAAGGGTTATTTCATGTACCTAAAGTATTTTCATTTTAGATTCCGCTATTCAAAAATATCCGCAAAACACATTTAGTATGAGTATCTAATCTTTCAGGAGAAAAATTACAAGATATGGCCACTATTTTAGAAAATGGAGAATAATCCACCGTTACTCGGTAGTGGGTCACTTTGGATCAATTCATGGATGACACTGAAAAGACTGGGGCAAACTGGCTGTATATGAGAAAAGACGACATTATTCATATTATTATTCTTTTATCTGTACGTAGGAATCAATGCTCATTTACGACACAGCGAGCAAAACTGAGTGTAGTGAAAAGGTGGTGAACAAAACTATCAACCATATAAAGAAGAAACTACAAAAGAACAACTTGACGTCCCTTTTAAGGCAGGAAAAAAACGTTGAATGAAAGGAAGAAAACATGCATAGAATATATGTACTCGTATATAAGCAACAAAATAAGCTCAGCGATGAAAATAGCGGGTTTGAACGCAATAAAATCTAGCAGGCATGTCTAGCTCAGGAATATTCTGAAACCAGTAAAGGACAAAATGGCGACACCAGAGTGCAGTGCAGTGTACAAAATCTCCCAACATGCTTCAAAAAATACTCAAAAGAAGCAGAAATATGGCAAGAAAGGGAAACAACAGGTATCAAATTAACGTTCAAGCGGCACATCATTGTTGCTGCTCAATACGTTTAGCGCTCGCCTGCGTGAAAGAAAGTTCCTGGTATGCTGGAAACTAGAAAGATTCATGCTAATCAGCAAGGGAGTGGTGAACTCTGAGTCACCAACTGCATACAATCGGTTGTGTATGCTAGACACGGCTGGAAAAGTGCTAAAAAATTCATCAGGGGAAGACACTCTGAAGGGATTCATGTTACTTAGGACCTATTTCCATGGCAGTATGGCTTCAGAGAAGGTTACTTCACCATCGACACTATCAAAGAAGACGTCAGCGGAGACCAGCACATAGAGGCACATAGCAGCTCCACCCAATGGGTTGTCCTACAGCTCTTAGCATCAGAAATACATCCAACTCCGCTAGCCGGGCAGATATTCTGGTAAGACTGGAAAATTCTCTCCAAGTACCAAAATATCTGACGTCGATCTCGAGAAACTATCTAAAGGACTGTAGCCTACTCTATGGCACATAAAAACGTCATTGGAGGTTGGAGTCCACATGAGGCGTTACTCACGGCTCTATCTTTTGCCCTGACTTGCGAAACATTTCATGTGACCGGCTTTTGAGGCTGGAGCTGCTAGGTGAGTCATGCTTGATCGGTTAGTGAATGATGTTGTGGCCGTAGTTACAGTATGCATGGTTGAATATGCACAACAAAGATTTAGTATGTGAATGTGTCAAATGAGGGACTAGATCACTGCTTATAGCTTCAGCGTTGTACTTGAAAAAACTGAATCTATCATCCTGACAAAGAAAATAATTCCCCGAGTCAAGACTTTCAATATGTGAATAACGCTGGTAAAATCATTAATGAAATACTTGGGTATATTGATAGTTTTCACGATGAGCTATGCCAATCGAATTAGGGAAACAGCTGTTAAAATGTCAGGGTGGTTAATGGCATTAGCTTTTGCGCCAACACTGAGTGATTGCTCCGCTTTCTTGATACGGTTCGCATCAATCTTCGTGCACACGTTATAGCCGTTTGGTCCAATTTTCATCACCATGACATCGAAGACGTGTAGAACTGATGTTAGTCCATCGTTGAAGACACATGAAGCAATACTGGTAGCAATATCCAGGATCACTTTACCCGAATTCATAGTTTTCGGAGTCATCGCCCACACAGTTGAGTTGAAACTCTTGTTGTTATTTTGTGTGTAGCCTCCGATTCAACGAACGAGAAGATCGTCCGATGTAAGTTTTTCGTAGATCCACTTTGTAGCTTCGAACACAATATCGCACATAGGTGGTTTGTGTTGATATTCGTCCAAAGTGTTCGTAGCTTTCGCTTTTTGCCACGAGCACCAAAAATCTTCACCGGTCGGGCAGCGGCCGTGCTGCGGATTTTCGTCTGTAGACCTTTTGTGATCAAGCGTTGCCCAGATAGCCTTCTTCATTTCTTCAGTTGAATCACAATTCCGACGAATAGCTAACCCGTAATAAATTGACAGTTCATCGATGACTTTGCCTGTCAATTTACCTTTCCCTCCCAAGCCTTTTGTATTTTTTTTCAAGTTTCGGAGGTTGGTATTCATTCGCTTCTGAACGTGATCAACATATTCTTTTTTCGTTACAGTAGTATTTTCGTAGGGCTTCGCTTCAGTAATGCCTTATATGTTTTAGAATCGCCATCGCCGATATAACTCACGTACTTTACACCATGTAATGTTTCGGAGCGCTGGAACATTTCAATTGCCGCGTCGACCTTCATTTTTCCCGCCAATCCCTCGTGGTTAGCCTGGCATTCGCTTGCGTGTTGTTCTGCCCATTCCGCGTATTCTTCTGTCTCTTGTTTTTGACTCCAATATTCACAAGATTTGCAGTACTTTGATTTTACTATAAAATCAAGAGTTTTGCCAGTATGCCATCCGATAAAGGAAACTAAACCATATAAAGATGTGAATCCGCGTTTTCGCCAAGATCCGTCGCCCGATATTGTGATTCCGTTTTTTTCTCCATTCTTGGCCAAAATTAGTTTTTCTTCATCCGCTGCACGAGATAGACTTCTCTTACAAACAACTTCTGGAGCACTAGAAATGTGTTTGATTATCGAATCATAAACCGAGTGAACAACCGGACAAGGCAATTCCATAAACGCGCAAAATCTTTTTTATGCCTTGTAGGCCAATTCCGAGCAATCGCATGGCAAGAATAATTCTGCGATTCATTTCGTAACCTTTATCGACGTACGGGCTGTTCGGTATATATTTCTTGTCACAATTATCGCAGGACACAACAATTTTGAAGCCCCAGCGACGTTTACTTGTTTCGGTGAATTTTACTTCCAAATGGCACACTTTGCAAACAACAACGCTTAAAATGGCGGCAAAAACTGCTACGAAGTTCACCAGATGATATCCAAACGTGGAATCCACTTCGATATCGTCAATATCACTGTTCTTCAATTTCTTGACCGATGCACTGACATTTAAATCGTCGGGCTTTTCCATTTCGTGCCGATTAAGCGGTCGTTTACGCGACGCTTTCGGTCTATTATCGTAGGCAGTATAAGATTTCGATCCTTTCTTGTAACGACCAATATTTTTATCACTCATGATGAAAATTAATTCAAATTAACACTTATTTCCACGAACTATTATTCCAATATTACAACGTGTGCACGAGTCCCTTCTCCATCAACTGCCGTTATACCTGCTCCCGTACTCAAAAATCCCAGCGCGCGCCGGGGTCATAAAGGGCGCTCGGAGCATACCTGAGAGGCGCTGCCGCAAAATGGAAAGTTTGGGCATTTAGACATTTTTGCCGGCATCCATCCTTTGGTATGTTATTTTTATGACCCTAAATTACCTTTTAAGACAAAAAAAATTTCGGTTTTTCTGAAATTCTAGTCCAGCTTCCCCCCTTAAGAAGATGACTTTTGATGACTACTGTTCAGTCTGTACTATTTTCTGGATCAGAAATAAAGAGCGACACTCTCAGCAAGGCGCTGCACCAAAACCAGATGGCCTAGGTGCAGAGACAAAGAGCACTGCAAATTGCACATACATACATTGTACATATTGAACAGTCTTCAAATTAGCAGCATTGGTGATAACAGGGAAGAAGCCCATCTTCTTCTTTGTTAGACAGCATAAAAATACTTACCTATGGTCAAAGCAATAAGTCAATAACAAGATAGTCGCAATGAAGGAGGGACAGTGCACTCTCTGCAATTCGGAACAGTTCTGGTAAAATGACACAAAGGGAAATGGGTTGCGCATTTGATTCCTGAGTTGAGGTGGCTCAATCAACGGCATGGTGAGATTGAATTACACCTGACTCAGCTCTTAGTCGGATAACGATCTTAGCGGTATTGCCTGCATAAAATTGGGAACTCACGGTCTCCCGATTGTGTGTCTTGTTTTGTTTAACTGCAAAAAAAAAGAAACGCTGTGTAGCGATCTTCTCAATGAAGTTACAGTGCTTTTACTGGAGACTATGATGGGAAAGATGCTTCCATCCGTTGATAAATGGAACCATAGGTGCAGAGACAAAGAGCAGTACGCATTGCACGTGCACATAGAACACTCTCTGACTCAGCAGTATTAGTTATAGCAGAGAGGACGATGGACAACGTGGTCTCTGCAATTGGTAACAGTCCTGGAAAAATTACACAAAGGGAAAATGGGGTGCACATTTGATCCCTGAGTTGAGGTAGTGGCTTGATCAATGGCATGGTCAGATCGAATTTTACCTGACCCAACTCTCAATTGGATATCGATGTTCGCAGTCTTATCTGCACAAGATTGAGAACTCACGGTCTCCTGACTGTGTGTTGCATAGGAGCGCCTGATGCTACCTGCTTTACATTTTAAAGTGCAAAAGATGGGACACGCTGTATGGTGATCTCGTCAATGAAGGCAGCGATTTCTAGCACTAGGCCATTTTGCTGGAAATGCCGGTTTCCGTCGGGTTTTTCATTTTGGGGCCCGGCGCCAATGTTCCAAACACGTTCGTCAATGTAGTAGAAGTGCTCTCATCAGAGAAGACAATCGGAAAGATGCTTACATCCGTTAACAAATGGAACCACATAGCACATTACGTACGGGCCGTCCTGGAGGATGAAAAAGACATACTTGAGTGTCAGGAGGCATCAAGGACAAAAAGTGTATTTTCTAGTAATCCCTTCTCCTCTCTTCTTTCCTGGTAGAAAGGAGATTCCTATATGCCAAAGATACCTTTAGGTGTAGAAAAATGAGGCCTAGCCCAAAATTATGTTTTTAATCGTTCGAGACTAGGTTTTTAACTGACATGGGAGGTGTTTAAAGGGCAAACTATAGTAGCCCAGTCATATTAGGTAAAAAAAAAAGGGTCAACCTCGGAATGAAAGATAATAAGCTGCAAATTGGTATGAACCTTTGTTTTGTCATTCTAAATGTTGTCTCAAAAGTCACAATCGTTATCGTGTCCGCGTCTCAAGATATTCAAGGTCAAAGGTCACAAAAATCGGTTTTTCGCGAATATCTGGCTTCCTATCGGTTAAATGAGATTTGCATTTATTATAAAAGTTGTAGGCTATAAAATTCCCTACAACTTTTGTTTAAACTTTTTTTTCATACGACCAACCGTTTTGAAGGTAGAGCGCGAAGAGTGCACATCGTACAGTCATATACGGCCTAATGCAAGGTCAAGCGTGAGTTATGGTTATCAGTACGTTATAAAGTCAATTATTTACTTGGAAATTATAATTATTAAACAATGCCTATTATTTATGTACTAACTTTTAATTATTTATATTTAATTAAAGTAAGTAACTTGATTATTTATATATAATTATTCATATTTAACTATTTAAGTATAAAATACTATTAATTCTGGATTATATATTTTAGTTTTATTTTAAGTTAACACGACATTATATATCTTTTCTTTGAAACGCGTAAATTTCTCAATACTTATATACCTGGAAATACTTGTCCCTACCCTATGCCCTTTTCTATTCATTGCCGGGACAGATGTTCTATAGTATTCAAGGCCACTCTCTCCACTTTGTATGAGTCAAGATTATTCGTTAGTTTGAAATTGTACCGTTGCAACTACGGACGTACGGTTTTAAGAGCTATGGCTGATTTGTGTTTTATATGTGATAAGAAACTTTCAGAAGGTGTTTCTGTGAATGTCGTACGTGGTTTACAAACTTTAAAAACTGCAAGTATTGAAAGAAATGATGGACATATAGACTATTTAAATACTTTAAGTTACTAGAGCATTGGAAAAAATTCCTGATTTAGATAAACTGGTGGAAGTATTTCAACAAGAAAACTGCCCAAAACAAACATTATTAGAAAATGGAGTGCGCATCTTGTTGGCATTATATAATGCTCCAAAATCTGAGGACAACATTGATCATTTCCGCTACACGCAATTCATCAAATTTACAAAACTAAATAAACCTGTACAACTGTCAACACTTCCACCAACAAGTGTAGCAGCTCATCAACACATAAAACGTGTCTACTACCAGATTCAAACGTGGTTAGGGAAGGACTTAGAACCTAAAGAATGGGGCTGGATGCTTGAAAATGAAATCCTGGAGCCCATACGAACGTTATTACCTCCAGCACCAGCCGAACTACTAAACGTAATATTTTGCAATTGCAAAAATGGTTGTGGTTCCCGCTGTGGATGCAGAAAATCAGGGCTACAATGTTCTTTAGCTTGCGGCCAGTGCAACGGACAAGCTTGCCTCAACGCTTCACTGTATCCAAGTAATCCCGATGAAGAAAATACATATGATCCCGATATTCTGGAAGGTTTGGAGATGAACATGACAGATAATGAGGATGATGACAATGAATCGAACATTTTTGAGCGACAAGAAGAAGAAGACGACGAACAAGAAGAAGATAATTAGCTTCCATTTCCAATTTCATTACAATTAAAATCAACAAAGATACTTTTGATATTTGAACTCACATTTTGATAAATGTATATTATGCCGTATTTAATAATAAATAAAAATATGTGTAAAATATATACTCTTACTATCATTTTAACTTAAAATAAAACTAAAATATATAATCCAGAATTAATAATATTTTATACTTAAATAGTTAAATATGAATAATTATATATAAATAATCAAGTTACTTACTTTAATTAAATATAAATAATTAATAGTTAGTACATAAATAATAGGCATTGTTTAATAATTATAATTTCCAAGTAAATAATTGACTTTATAACGTACTGATAACCATAACTCACGCTTGACCTTGCATTAGGCCGTATATGACTGTACGATGTGCACTCTTCGCGCTCTACCTTCAAAACGGTTGGTCGTATGAAAAAAAAGTTTAAACAAAAGTTGTAGGGAATTTTATAGCCTACAACTTTTATAATAAATGCAAATCTCATTTAACCGATAGGAAGCCAGATATTCGCGAAAAACCGATTTTTGTGACCTTTGACCTTGAATATCTTGAGACGCGGACACGATAACGATTGTGACTTTTGAGACAACATTTAGAATGACAAAACAAAGGTTCATACCAATTTGCAGCTTATTATCTTTCATTCCGTGGTGAAAGCCCTAATATGACTGGGCTATAGTGTCTAGTGCACTTGAGAGTTTCACACTCAAAAACGAAAGAAAATGACTTTTGATGTGCACCGTGTAGTATAAACTACTTTTCGGGTTAGAATTTCAGGATAACGCTTTTACCAAAGAATTGCATCAAAAGTGGCTACCAAAGACAAGAAACGCTTTAAATTGCATCCGCAACGTTGTTTAAGTTGGCAGTGTTAGTAATCACAGGGGTGATAAAAGCTGTTTTTTTCACTAGAAAGTGTAGCAAAGCATCCAAATAAGGATGAGGGGCTTTTGTTCACGAGGAGAGTAAACGTTCACGCAGCGATCGATAACAATTTTCGGTGAACGACACAAAGGCAAATCAGATCACGTGCATCAATCATGATTTTACATCAGGGGTCAGTCAGATGCATGGTTAAATGGACTTCTATCTGACCTAGTTCTTAACCAGGCACGGATTTTTTTCAGTCTAGCTTGCACAAGATTCAAATTTATGGTTCTCCAAACGCGTGTTTTTGGTAGGGAAACCAGATAACACCTACCACACATTTTTTGTACGTAGGATATGGCATGGTCTGTGTAATAAACTTTGCAACAAGATAGGACTAGGAGTAGTAATTGTATGTATTCTGAAAATTTTATAATAGTCAAACAATAAAGACCTAAGTTACAGCCGATTGAATCTTAACAATTACAGCAACATTAACACATGATATTAAGGAGAAACACGTTTGCAACGGACCTAGACACTACAAATATGTAGGAATTTCGATAAAAATTTTAGAAATGGTTTAAAATATTGATGTGCTATCATGACTGATCAAACGATGGCGTCAAAATACTTACAACAAAATGGCGCCGAACTTAAAAAAAAACCATAATAATTTTTCGAACTTCATTTATGGAATCTGTGTTTTAGTCAAGTTTGATATGCAAAATATATTTTTTGATTTACGAATTATTTTACAAAACTTTTCTGACAGGAGCACTCTCCTACTACTTCAACCTGTTTATTTCTGATTTGCATAGTACAACAATTTTGAAAATACCGAGGAAAGATATTTTTTGAATTATGAAATTAATTTCGCATGCCCATTTCATAGCTCGCATTTTATACGTATTGATCTCTTTTTTAACTCCACCATAGACGGTCCCAAGGCAGTTTAAGAAGGTTAGAGGGAACCCTGTTATCTCCCCTACCCACAGCTTACATGAATCCTCATCTCAAACCCCCCAATTAGATGGTAGCCAATATTCTCGGGCTCGCACATTGAGTTTACTGGTTCCCCAATGGTGGAGCATTAAATGCCGAGAAATGCCAATAACTGTAAAAACATCTACAGCTTTGCTACTAAATTCTTTCACCTCTTTTGTGGGGACGTAAGAGGGTGAAGATGAATTTTCCGCACCTGATAACAGAATTGAAGTAATAACCATGCCGCAAAAATCGAGGTTGGACGACGGCAAACTTCCCGTCCCTTGAAAACCTTAAAATGCTTCGGAACCTGGCAGATAGGCCTCGGAGTGGATTGGCCTCATGGCAATTACCTCACAATTGGAAAAAGGACTATGACATTGGATCCTGGAATGTCAGATCACTTAATTACCCTGGCGCTGTTGGGGGCCTTTTACAACAGGCTAGTCAATATAAATTAAAAATGCTAGTAATTCAATAAATGAATCGGACTGGGAAGGATATTTAAAACATAAGTTCGCACATAATATTCAAAAGTGGGATGCCTACTGTAAAAAAGAATTCAGAGTGGCCTTTATTGTGGATAGGGAGCTCAAATCACACATTTTTGAGTTCAAGGCAATAAACGAAAGGTTGTGTGCGATCCGTATAATAGCGGAATTTCGCAAAATCTAGCTGATCAATGTTCACGCGCCGAAAGAAGGAAAGGACGAAGAAACGAAAGGAAAGAAAGATTCGTTGACTCATTGCCTACAAACATAATTCTGGGTGATTTTGACGCTAAGGTTGGCAATGAGATATCTCATCGGGGAACGACTGGAGGATATAGCCTCCACGATGAAACATATGACAGTCGCCAGCGCGACTTTGCATGAAGCAGAGATCTAATTATACGTTCAATTGCTTTTCTTATCGACGCATTCTTAAAATGTCATGGATGTCACCAGATGGCACCACACAAAACTAGATCGATCATGTTCTGATCCAACAACTTTGAGTGTCAAGCATACTTGACGCCCGTACATACCGAGGAGCCAATTGTAAATCAGATCATTTCTTGATCAAATTAACCTGTTGATGTCATATGTCAAAGGCATATTCAGCGAAGATCAGCACACTACCAAATTAAACATCCAAAAGCTTCAAACGGCGTCTGTGGCCAAAAACTTCACGGAGAAACTCGACAGTCAGCAGGCTCCCATCTTATCAGATACATCATTAAAGACAAGCAACGAGCTCTGAATGGAAATGAAAGCGGATATTGAGACCGAGACAGAACAGACGATTGGACATCAAGTTCAGCGCAAGAGAAATGAATAGTTCGATGATGAGTGCCAGAATGCGTTAGACAAAAAGAATCAGGCGTACAAAGAATACGTAGGTAGGAAAAACAGGACGAGGAGTGAGCACTAAGATAATTAGAATAAAGAAGAGAAGAAACTAAGACAACCAATTGAGAAGCGTACATGTAAGTTTAGCGAGTAACGACACAAGACAAGCATACGAAGTAGTTAAAAGCCTGAAAAGTAGTTATCAGCCGAAAAACACGCTCTGCCGTGATGACATCGGCAATATCATCGCTGATGAAACCAAGATGAAGATAAGATGGGCATCATATTTCAAGAACCTCTTTAATCCTCCGCACAGCTTCAGAACATCAGAGCCTGCAGATGTTTGCGGAGAGCTTCCATTAGCTCCACCATCTCTGGATGAAGTTAGTTCCATCATCAAAGCCCAAAAGAAAAATAAAGCGGCAGCCATTGATGAGATTACAGTTTAGCTCATCAAATATGGTGGCATCAGTGTTTATAACGCTATTCACAAAGTTGTTCAGCACATTTGGCAACAAGAACATATGCCGAACGAGTGGAACTAATCAATTATATTCTCCATCCACAAAAAGGTAACAAATTACAGTGCGAAAATTATAGAGGCGTATCATTACATTATACAGCCTACAAAATATTTTCAAAAATCTTAGAAAATAAAATTGGATCATACGCCAACAATATATTGGGGAGTATCAAGGTGGTTTAAGAGCAGGTAGATCGATAACAGGCCAATTGTTCACAGTAAAGCAGGTACTTGAAAAATGCTGGGAGTTTAAAATAGAGGGGGACCAAAACTTTGTTGACTTTAAGCAAGTATACGATAGTACTGATGATAACGTACTGCACCAAATAATGCTTTACTATGGCATCTCAGCTAAATCAGTCCATCTTATCAAAATGACAATGACGTCAATGACCTCCTAATTCCGCGTCAATAACCAACTCACCGATGCCTTGGCCTAAATATCTGACTGAAGGAGGGAGATGGACTGGCCCCATTGCTATTCAATTTGGTTATAGAGCACGTCAAAAGGAAGCTACCTGTCGGTACAAGAGGCATGTTACTATACAAGTCGAGCCAATTAGTAGTCTATGCAGACGACATCCAAATTTTTTTACGGTCATTAACAATTGGCGAAGAACTCTACCTGAAACTGCAGCATCAAGCAAAAGTAGTAAGGATTCAAATCAATGAGAATAAAACAAAACTCATGACGTAGTTGAGGAAAAATACCTCAAATACACTAAATATCACACTTGGCGAATACAGTATCTAGAATGTGGGCAAATTTGTTTATTTAGGCGCCTAAATAACAAGAACCAGCAATGAAAGAGGCGGAAAATGCCGAAGAATACAGCTTGTAAACAGAATATTTTATTCAGTATTGACGATCTTGAAGACCAGCTGCATACACAGGTAAACAAAGCTTTAAGTATAAAAATTTGTGATAAGGCCTGTGTTATGCTATGGGTGTGAAACATGAACCCTAACCCAAGTATCCGCAAACATAGTGAACGCCTTCGAGCATTGAGTCCTGAGGCAAATAATAGTAGCGAAGCTAGACGGGGATCAATGGCCAATTCGATACAACCATGAGCTGTGCAAAATGTTTGACGAATCGGAGGTCTCCACGATTGTAAGACTGCGGAAGCTGCCATGGGCTGGCTACCTGAGTCGTATTGTTACAATACTAGTATTTCCAATGTGTACTGGCACATATTGAGAGCTTGATATGATGTGTATTCTATATACAAATCAAGGGCCCCGTGCAAAGAGAGAACTCACTGTTCAACACTTACATACTGCTTTATAATCGACAACCTGATCAGTAAAAAGATGCTTCTATTAAATGATTTTATTTTGTATTTTGTTCTATGTTGGGCTATACAATTACACGTTCAGTTGAATATATAATATTAATACTATACTTTAATAATGAATTCTTCGAAGATAATAACTTTATAACTGGACTAAATATTGACGACTTAGGTCTGCATATGATTCAATTTCGGGTAGATATTAATGGAGCTACTAATTCAGGGGACGTATGTGTACTTTTATTATTTCTGTTGTTCGAAGGAAATTAACTGCATGATATAACTTGATAGCATATTTGAGAAAACCAATCAATTAAAGCTATAACTGCAGGCCCTGGGCGTAACTGCCTTGGAGTGCTCATACTCGGGCAGATGCCTTGAGTATGCAGTTGAACGTATTCTTATTTGCCTATCCTGGGCTAAGTCCTTTGGAATTGAATAAGCTCGGGGGCACACCTTGAGCTAGTGAATGAAGAAAAACTTCTTTTTTGTGTGTTTTTTGTTTAATGAGTTAAGTTTTATTTCTTTCTTTGTTTAAGTTGAATATATAATATTAATACAATATTTTAACAATGAATTCTCTGAAGTTAATCAATTGATTACAAAACGAATTGATGAGGTCTTATGCCTGCATATCCATAAATTTGGAGTATAAATGGAGCTGCTAGTTGTTCGTTATATCTACTTTAATTATGAAATGAATTATTTTATTTGTTATCATATTTCAAGGAAAATAATGTAATTGCGTAATTGCTTTAGGATGCTCATACCCGGGCTGACTCGTTGTGTATGCAGTCAGATTGATAATTCAATCAATTACTAGTTCAACTGCAGGCCTCAAGCATAACTGCCTTGGGGCGCTAATACTCAGACTGATGTCTTGAGTACGCAGTTGAACGTATTCTTATTCGCTGATCCTTGAGATAGATTAAACTTGGGCGGACGCCTTGAACCAGCAGCTGGAAAAATATTTTTAGGTTTTCTGCTTGTTTGATTTTCTTTTATAGCATAATTGTGCTGGCTTAATTGCCTACCAACCAAAATAATGAAGACAATTTAAACTAGTCCATGGTCAAATTTCAGTTATTATTTTTTTAACCGCCATCTCTCTGTCATTAGTACAATTACAAAGAGTAAGCTTTCACTCGATTTGCCTAATTACAAGTGTTACCAATTTGTTCCACTGAGATGGTATGATCAATAGTGAAGTCTTGTGTGTATATTTTAATTCTTAATACAAGTATGAATACCAACAGTGGTTTGATCACGATTCACTACTTTTGGCATATGTTGCCATTCAAAGTACACAGAGGGGAACAAAGGGACGCGGACCGAGTCATAATTGCACTGCAGCTTTCGTAACGGTAAGTATGAACAACGGATACCCAAAAAAGTATTTGTTGAGAGAACTGAAGGGCAGAGACCAGTAGTGAAACCAAGGAAACGTTGGTCTAATTTGGTCGACTAAGACAGTCGATAGACCGAGACAGTTGGAGGCGCTTGTTGCAGGAAGTGAAGGCCCAAGAAGGGCTGTGTGCTACGAGGAAGAAGAATTATTTTTACAAACATGCTTTACCGTAAAGTTTAAACGATCATTCACTGGCAACGGTGGTATCAACTTAAAATAGAATTATTAAGTGTTACAGCTTGTTTTCGCCAATAATATGTGTAAAAGCTATCTTTCTTGCCTACTAGATTAATTTGCTTTGCTTTTTTCATCATTTCGCTGACGGCGAAAAAATCAGTACCCAATACAAGATAGTCTTTCATACATTGGATTTTAGTATCATTCGATATTATGTTCAAATTTAGATATATTGGTTCATAAAACAGTCCTCAATGGTATATAAAATAAGAGGAGGGTCAAAAAGCAGACTGATTTATATTTGCATGTTCTAAAAACATGTTCTTTAAACGGTTCTCTATCTAAAATATGCCAACGCCAACACTCTTGAGTTAGAAGATAAAACGTGAGTAGGATAAGCCAGAACAACTTGAACCAAGGACAAAGGGATCACAATGTATTCATTTAGAACTCAAAATTTTAGTTACTTTGATTTAAATTAAACTCATTCTGAGGATTGGTTTTCATGTTATTCATGAGGTTGGAACTATTACACAGTAAGTAGGAAAGAAAGTTCATACTGTGGCTGCAAATAAACCCAGTATTTAAGGCCAGCAAAAAGTTTTTTTTTTTCCAAACTATAGATTATCTTTACAAGCATAATAGTAGATTCTAGCTAAGTAAAATTTTACCTGGCCTTAAAAAATTCTAATTATTTAGTGAAAATTAATTTCATGGAAATAGTTATGAAGTCTACTTGACTTCCATCATATGTTTTCTAATATCTTATACTTTATAAATCGACCCGATGCCAAGCTATTTTAAAAACATATAACTGAAGTTACCTAATTCCCCGTGCTATAATGAGAACTTTTCTCAGTAGTCAACTGCTATTTTCGTGCTAAGGGTATCTTTATTGCAATTTTTTCATTAGTGTAGTAGAAAAGTTTCCCTGAAAATTTTGAAAATGATTGAAGCCAGCTTGTACCTTTCTTTTTTCGGAAAATTCGTGTGACTAAAATAAGAAGTAAGCTGAGTGGAAAGGCGTTTCTCTTGAAATAAAGAATTGAAACCCATGAAAAACAACTGAAATTGGCTTCTGTACTTATATCTTTTTAAAAAATTAATATAAGATTGAATTACGAAGCTAAAAGTTCTTTATTACAATTTTTCTTTAGAATTTCCATCCATCTCAACCCCATAAATTGCTTCATACTAAAATTAAAATTAGTGATGACATAGACAAAGTTTTGAAACTCAAGAATGCTCGTGTCCTTGCACATGTGCTTCTTTCTTCAAACTGGAATGGATGATCATCCAAACAATTTTCAACTTGAACATAGAAAATGTGTGTACTGTGTCAAATACAATTAGAGTGGATACCGAGAGAGAAAATGTTGTTTGTACATATTTGCTCTTATCCTTAAACTTAAGTCCTTTACTGCGTGTGTGACACTTTGATAAGTATACATGAACGTGTGCATTATTTAATTCATCAAGATTTCAAATGAAGACACGTTTATGGAAATTGTTATAAATTCATCCTCGAGGACTTTGTCGTGTGTGTTGTGTTATTTTAGATGGAATTCCGAGGAAATATTTATCGTTGTCAGATAAATGCCTGCAGGAGTTGAATATATTTTATTATTATATTTCCATATGGAAAAGCAAAATTTAGTTGAGTATTTTGCTGATTTGAAAGCTTTTGAATTTCTAAGAATTCGATAATATGATTTTGCCCCAGTTTGGAAGATACATTAAGTAATTTGAATTTAAGAGCAGTACCTTTCTAAGATCAGGTTAGAAACTTTTAACAACAAATAAATGATTATACCCTTGTGACCTTAAACTCTTCAGCTAATAATAAGAATTTATTCAACCTAGTAGGAAACAAGTTGGGTAGACAGACCTACGCTCATGTCAGAAGGGTTTTGTACCCAACTTCTCAGAAATGCAGTCACCAGCAACGAATAAAGTCAAGATATATGTCAAAGAGATGTGCACGTTTAAAAGAAAATCCATTGTTTTTCTACTTTCAACGGTCGCGATTTTGTTACAAGCCAACAAAAATCACTCAAATCATGAATTCCCAAGAGAATTAATATTGTTGACTATATTTGGATTTTTTTTTAGATTTTTCAAATCCCTACAGCGGGGGGGGGGGGGGAGGACACACACAAATTTTTCGTGTATTTCCCCTCCCTGTGCACCCCTGGAAGCAAAAAGTGTGAAACTAAGACCTGTTTTGAAAAGTTATCATCAAGAGCTTTCATTGGATACCCATGTCGGCTACCTCTGATGAAATTTTTTTTGGGGGGCCACTCCCTTTATGGGAAGACCCCCCTTAAATACCATATAACATTTTGTTGCAGTTGAACTTTGAGGAAAGCGCTAGTTTACACCTGCATCAAAATTTAATGTTTCTAGCTTAAGTAGTTTGCGAGAAAAAGTTCTGTAACACACGAACGGATGGACAAGGGATGGACGGACGGACAGATAGGACGCGATTTTAGTAGGGTTTTGTAAAATTATTTTACAAGACCTTAAACAAGTATGCTACGAATATGATCAAGTCTTTAAAAAACCTGATTTTGTTTAGGGTTGCGTAAAATAATTATGCAATACTAAATGGTGTCCTGTCCATGTGTCACAGCAAGTTTTCGCGCAATCTACAAAGTTAAGTTAGAAACATGAAGTTTGGTAAGCAAGTGTGGCTACACCCCCTTTTATTCCACGGGAGCAGCTATGGCCCCAAGGAAATTAGGGTGCTCCGGTGGGGCTTACGGGCCCGGTTTAGCTCGTCCAGAGACGGGCGTGGGGCGCCACTCGCTTGTCCCTCAAGGCCCCAATAAGCCGGCAAGCGAGAATGCGGCTGCCCAGAAGAACCAACGTCACTCTTCACCCGATCCCTATCTACAGAGCACACACTGGCTACCACAATAACTTTACACTTCGACACTTTTGCCTCCCCTATGCGACCCTCCTACACTCCCCTCGAACACTAACCCTATCCGTCCGACCAGCTATCGGAATCACCACACCACCCCCGAACACTTTTATACACTACCGATTTCACTTTTCTTATTATTACTAAACCCCGACTTTTCACTCAAGCCGCACCCGTCACAACCTGTAACAAAGAAAATTTACCTTCTTTTCTTTACTTTTTCCCTAAAGACGTAAATTTCATAAATCAGATACGTTTTAATTATTGTATTTCAAACCATATACAAACAAACTTCCGATATACGTTAATTTTAAAAGGAGCTTCCTTCTAATCGTACCTACAAGGGGCCCCTTCACTGTATGCATCCGATAGTGTACTTTTATTTTGATTAGACGTCTGGAATCTGCTTATCGCTTCTCGCTTCAACGCACTTGATGTCTCGAAATGAAATTTCTTCTTGTTTCCTTCCTTACGCTCGTCGCTTTGTACTTGATGCTTTGTATCGAGATTTTCTGCTTCACGCTTGCCGCTTCGCCACTTGATGCTTCGTATCGAGATTATCTGCTTCACGCTTGCCGCTTCCCAGCCCATCCGCCTCGCCACACCCGAGAAGAAAGAAAAGAGGAGGCACGTCATTCTTCGCGCGCTTTTATCATCTCCTCCTAACGGACAATGTCCCGCTCTTCAACCGAATACCATTGTCCCCGGTCATCCACCTCTTTGGCGTGGTAGTTTCTCTCTGCCGCCACTTGGTTTCCGCTCTGCTCTGGCGGCAGTTTGACACTTCAGTGGTGTTTGTTTACCTTTGTTTTGAGGAGGAACTTTTATTTCGGGAAAATTGTGTCGCGGTTGTGATGTATAATTCTTCCCAAAATCTGCCCTAAAGTAGTGCCTCTCAAGTGTCACGATGGTTCCTCGGTTGTCTGCAATTTTTCTGGTAAATTGCTTGTGTTCCGAGCTGAGAGACATAGTCTTCAGGTGTGTATGCATATATTTAAGGTGCTGTGAAATGTCTTTTTTTCTCGGAATCTATGGGTTTTAGAGAAAAGTTTGTTTACAAAAAATGTTCAGGACACTGTTATCTACATTTTATCTCATTGGAGCAAAGTCGTCCGACTTAAAATACAAAAAGTAGGTGGTGCTAAAGTATCAAAAAAGTGTTTTTTGGCATTTTCAATAAAAAAATTATTTTTTTATAATAATGTAAATGGGAAAGTTGTTCGTCATAAAATTATCTACAATTTTTGTCAAAACAATTTTTTTGTAAAACTTACCGTTAACGAGCTGGAGCTTGCCAAAGTGTAAAAGTCGTACGTTTAAGTGCCGCGCCGATGCGTGTATTCCATTAATTTTATCGAAACATTATTTTTCGATTAATAGACCGTAATGTTTACTTAATATTCTCATTTTTAACAATAATTTTGATAAACAATTAATAATAGTAACCTTTTAGTACTGTGAGGGTTTAGGCAGATGCTAGAAACCGGTCCTTTGTCCAAACTATGCCGACCGGCCCGGCGAAAGTGAAAGGAACCGTTAACTATGCTGCACTGCATCTTTTCGCCTACAGCTCGTTAACGGTAAGTTTTACAAAAAAATTGTTTAAACGAAAATTGTAGATAATTTTATGACGAACAACTTTCCCATTTACATTATTATAAAAACATAATTTTTTTTTTATTGAAAATGCCAAAAAACCACTTTTTTGATACTTTAGCGCCACCTACTTTTTGTATTTTAAGTCGGACGACTTTGCTCCAAGGAAAAAAAATGTAGATAACAGTGTCCTGAACATTTTTTGTTAACAAACTTTTCTCTAAAACCCATAGATTCCGAGAAAAACGCGTTTCAAAATGTTTTTGGATTTTCTGGAAGGGGGGGGGATCACCTCGGAAATCTGAAGTTAAGTTTTTTTTATGCCCCCCTATCGATTTATCAAGTCAAATCCCAGTAGGTCATTTTTTAGACCGTAAATGCTATATTTACTGTACTATACGTAAATTTGAAAAACAGGATTGAAAATGATTAATGTCGCTCCCACCATTGATGATTTGCCTGGGCTAATTAAAGATGTTTTGCCTATATATAAAGAAACAGTTTCGGATATGGCAACGAAAATGATGGCTCATCCCGCGTATGGGAAACCGTATGAAAGGTCGACAGCAGACTTTGAACTCGGAGCACCACTAGGACGTGGAAAATTTGGATGTGTTTACATTGCGCACGAAGTTAACACTCGCTTCGTGGTTGCAATGAAAATTATTTTCAAGTCGGAACTCAGCAAAGGACGAGTAGTGCGGTAGCTTCTCCGTGAAATCGGAATTCAATCCCGATTAAAGCATTCAAATATTCTGCGCATGTACTCGTATACATGGTTCCATGATAAAAAGAGAATCTATCTACGTCTTGAACTAGTTATTCAGGGTGAATTGTATGAACATCTGAGGAATGCTCCTATGCATCGTTTCGATGAACATCGGGCCCCCAAATACACATACAAGTGGCAGATGCTTTAAACTATTGCCACATGAACAATGTTATCCATCGTAATTCAAAGCCAGAGAATATTTTATTGACTTCTGATGATAATGTTAAATTGGCAGATTTTTATTTGTTTCACTTTCTCATCGTATGACCAATTGTTCAAGAAATTGTTGATTCTGTTTCGGGCTGTGATTTTCTTGTTGTAGTGACGTATTTCGTTCTGTTTTTGGTATAAATTTACGAAGCTTACTCGGCGAATTTGTCAATTTGGTCAATTCACTATCAGTTAAACGTTCTAATTTGATAGTGTTATTCTTTTCGAGTTCGTTCTTGAAACGAGCAGGCGGTACGCCCGAAGTGGCTTTGACCACAGTTGATTTGCCGTGCGCTACATGCCCGATAGTGCCACTATTGATGGTTGCCTGGCGAGAAATTACCTCGGCAAAAGTGGCGTCGACTTGGTGATATCCAGTTGTGATAGATCCTGCTTTTGCAGATTCGAATTACCGATAGTCTGCCCTTCGCCTGATGTCAATTCTGGTAGTTTAAAATTACAAGTATTCGTACTTAACCTACTGTTTTGAGTACAATTTTGAGTGGCAAACAAAACGCTAGTCGAGTGCGGCTTAGCTTACTGAATTTACCGAGTCACGAGGCAATGATGATGCCCTTCTGTTTTATCCGTAACAGCGTAAAGTGGTGACCTCTTCAAAGTATCAGTAGTTATGAAATAATTTTTATGAGGTGCTTGAGAGGAGTCTCCCCATATAGAGGAGTGGCCCCTGTAAAAAATATACCAAAGGTACCCTATATGGGTATCCTGATAGGAGTTTTTCAAAACAAGTCTTAAACCGACACTATGCTTCACGGGGCGCAGGTGGAGGGGAAATGTACGAAAAATGTGTTTACTCCTCTCGCAAATGGACACCTGCAATTCGAAAAATTTGAAAAAAATCAAGGGAGTAGGTCTTTATAAGAACAAGGAAAACAAGTACCTCAGAAGTCAAATTTTGATCAATTTGGTTGATAATAGTAAATTATGTGAATTTTACGTTTTTGTCTGTAAAATTGAAAGATGACCCTAAAATACATCAGAAACTTGTATTTGTATTATTTGAAACTAAACAAATATTTTCTGAAATCGAGCCATAAATATGCAAGTTACAGTTGATTAAAAATTTATCATTGATTTATCATTGATATTGTAACAACAATAACACGTGATATTGTGTAGATATTGTAGAAATATGTAGGATTTGATGAAAATTTTTAAAGTATTTTGTAGCATTGATATGTTCTCATGTTTGCTCAAACAATGAGGTAACCACACTGAAATAAACTGGTGGCAAATTGAAACAAATACTAACCGTTGTTGCGTGTTCCGACTGTACTGACACTCTCCCATTCACAACTTCAGTTGACTAATAACCATCTCCATCTACTTTTGAGCACATCTAACTATTTCTTTTATTAAATTAATCATAAACCTTGTTTTTTTGTTCCCCGTGATATTAATTCTGCCATTCTTTTCCTATTTTCAAGTGTAAAAAAAATAATAATAATAAGAATAATCTTATCTTCCCCACTAACAAAATTGCATCCATTACATCCCCTTAACAAAAACTCATTTTATATCTTTTTACTAACATAATCTCATTCATTCCTTCCTACTAACGAAATTCATTCTTTATTTCTCACTAACAAAATTCTATTCATTATTATACCAACAAAAATTTATCTCGCCTCCCTACCAACAAATTTCACACCATTGCCCATTAAACAAACTACTAACGCGACGGTTGCTCTGGTGCTGGTACCGCGGACTCACAATCTAGGGGTCTGCTGGGACCCTGGGTTCAAGTTCCCCTGGGCGCAGGAAAACTCTCTTTAATTGTGGGTCAAGCAATTGTTTCCGTGTGTATGACGATTTGCATATAACTTAATGCTATCATGGTTATGCAGATCACCATATATACAAATGGCAATTGTTTCATTCCTTGAAAGGGAAAATATATGTGAAGAACGGAACCGACGTGTATTGAACTTTGATTACATTACCTCGGTATGGCAGCTGTGATTGAGAAGAAAGAATTGCAGGATTGGGTTTTGAGTCAGTCCTCATCAGACGCCATTTGCTGATGACGCCACCATCAGATAGCGTCCGTTGACTTGCGCTTGGCCCTTCTGCTGTGTTGCTACAGGCCATCAATACTTCGGCTGCTCGGCTTATGCCTGGCCGGATCTCATCAGTCACCGTTTGCCGCCGGTCCCAGAATTAAATAGGGTTCCTTGGCTATCGCTTGGCCCGATCTGCATTGTTGCTGCATCCCATCAGTGCTTCGGCTCCTCGGCTTACGCCTGGCCGGACCTCATCAGTTACCGTTTGTCACCGGCCCCACCATCAAACAGGGTCCTTTGGCTTGCGCCTGCCCTTATCTTATCAGTCGTCATTTACAGCCAGCCCCACCATCTCATTGAGTCTCTTGGCTTGCATCTGACCCTTCTGCTGTGTTGCTACATCCCATCATTACTTCGGCTCCTTGGCTTACACTTGGTCGGACCTCATCAGTCGCCGTTCGCCAGCGGCCCCACCATCAAATAGGACACCTTGGCTTACGCCTGGTCCTGGGCATCCTCTAGCACCATCAACACCACCCAGACCAGAACTAGTTAGGAGACCTTACACCGTTTCGAATACATTAACCCTGTAGATGTGTTTATAGTTAATATTAGAATTATAACGTTTAAAAAAAAATCAAACTCAGGTCCTATCCTATTCTTCATTGAGAAGAATGTTTCAGGTATTTTTAAGGTAAGGTGCGATTGACAGCCACAATTATCAAGAGTGGTATCATTAAGATATTTTCTCCAACATTTTTTTAAATATAATGGATACCATTATAAGCACAAGATTAAGCTAGGTTTAGCTTCATCTTCGCGCAGCAATTATATCAAATCCTTAACCAATAATCGCAGCAGACATACATCACTACGGTAAACGTCAACACTTAAAGTATAAGACATCATCTAGTAGCAGCCAACAGGACACTCCGCCGACCAAACCCGGAACTAGCAAGCAGCAGTCAACAGGACACCCCACTGATTGAATCTCAAACACCGCATTGATAAAATCCCAAACTATGCTGAAACCTAATTCTTTGCGCCTGATGCCACAATTTAAATAGCATCAAAGCGGATGTGGTTCACACTGCCGGAAATCGAATACAGAAATGCGTATGTATCACAAGACATTATTCCCCAGTACATCGTATACCTGAGAATCGAACACCTGCGAGCATTTTTCCACCAACGTATGCAAACGCTTGATGAAGTAGGCGATAGAGTAGATAATCGACAAATAAAGTAAAAGACCAATGGCAGGGCAGCCATGAAAAGTTAGCACTCGTCAAACACAAAATAAATACATTTTTTTGGAACAATCGAAATCGCGAATTGATGGAAATACTCCAAGTGCATCGGGCATGAAGATTTAACCGCCACTTAATTAAAGTTCTTTATACGAGATATTTGCGCATAAATACAGGGTGCGTACAGTATTTGAGGACATGCATAAATGTAACTATAACTTCACGAATGCTTTTTCCATTTTTTTCCTTTTCAGATAAGAAATGGTGGACTACAACATCGCTCATGAAATGAAGAGATATGCTGTCATCGTCGCTATATGTGTGAACCATACAGATTTAGAGATCTCTAATTTCCTTAATTGCACCCGTTTATTCGTGCATAAGGTTCACCGTGAATTGGAAGCATCAGGAGGTAATACATAATCGGTTGCAAAACGCAAAAAGCACGAATAACGTTCTGACACTGTCCGATCTTCAGAATTTTTAGAGCAAGTGCAAGCAATCATAGACGAGGACCCTCCAAAATCAATGAGGCTTCTTGTGAGTGAGCTTCATGTTTCTGAGCGCCTAATTCGTAGAGTTGTCCACGAAAATCTTCGGTACAAATCTTACGTGGTGCGTAGAGGACAGTTCATGTCGGAACGAACACGAAAGCAGAGAGTTCTCCAATTAAAACGTCTTTTAAACAAAATCAAACACCTAGAGGCGCCCAAAATGTTATGGTTTTTTTCCGATAAAAAAAATTTTGACCAAGGCCAAAAGACCAATCACAGAAATGACAGATGGCTATGTAAAAATCCGACGGAGGTTCCTGTTGTTATGCACATAAAATTTCCAGCCACTGTTATGGTTTTAGGTGTTGTCAGCAACGAAGGACATGTTATGCCACCACACTTTTTTACTCAAGGACTGCAAGTGAACTCTGCTGCATACATAGAGGTTTTGGAGACGGTAGTGAAACTCTGGATAGATAATGTAAGCGGAGGCAGACCATACATTTTTCAACTGGACTCTGCTCCTTCAAATAAAGCGATGGAGACACAATATTGGATGGCCGAAAATTTTCATGACCACATAACACCGAACCTATGGCCACCTAGCTCCCCAGCCCTTAATCCTTTGGATTATTACGTATGGGGCATAGTTGAGCGTGAGATCAATAAGCGTCCTCATAATACCACTTCTTTGCTAAAGACTGCTATTAATGCCGTTATGGTCAATATGAAGAAGGAGCATTTGATTCGGGCATGTAATCGTTGCCGGACCCGGATCGAAGAGGTTATTGCTGCTAATGGCGATTTTATTGAATAACTTTAGCCATATATTCATTTAATGTTGTATGAAAAATTCCTGGAATTTCATTAAATTTTGTAAAAAATACAAGCTAATTAATATTTTCATGTTTTCCAAAGTAAATTTATTCGTAATAACAATCAACATTAATCAATGATATATTGGATAGTCTCAAAATTATAAAGCCTTATTTGTCACTAGGTGGTGGTCGTTATCGTATATCGGGCAATACTAATCAGATTGAGGCGTTTGAAAGATGACATTCCGGTCTACAATTTTCATTTGGACAGTTTTGTATTTCGTCATTCGTGTCAAGAGTTGTATTCATTTAAAAATGAGTGAAATTTCTGAAAATATTGTTATATTTTACAATATCACAACGATCAAGGTGAGAATGCATCGCAGGCTCGTAAAAGGCGAAAGGCTGGATACACAAAGAAGTTCGACGTTTGGGTGCCATATGAATCAACACAAGAAAATTTTAACGACCGAATTTCTATTTGCGAAATGCTAATAAAACGCAACGAAATCGAGCCATTTTTGAAGCAAATCATTACGGGCGATGAAAAATGGGTAAGATACGAGAATAACGTTCGAAAAAGATCATGGTCAAAAAAAGGTGAAGCATCACAAACGACTTCAAGTGAAGGATTGGCACCAAATAAGATTATGCTGTGTGTATGGTGAGGTTGGGAGGGAATCGTTTATCATGAGGTGCTAGTACTAGACTCAATTCGGCTCTGTACTGTCACCAATTAACCAGATTGTAACAAGCAATTCAAAAAAAAAAACCAGCCAGCATTGATCAATAGAAAGGGCGCTGTCTTCCATCATGACAATGCCAGACCACACACATCTTTGATGACCCGGCGAAAATTGACAGAGCTTGGCTGGGAAGTTTTGATGCATCTTTCGTATAGTCCAGGCCTTGCACTATGAGGTTACCATTTGTCTCAGTCTCTGCATAACTTCCTTAATGGAAAGAAATTCACTTCAAAAAGGGACTGTGAAAATCACTTGGCCAAGTTTTTCGCCGATAAACCACAGAAGTTCTACGCAGAAAGAATAATGGCTCCACCCAAAAAATAGCAAAAGGTCATCGATAATAATGGATGATATGTACTTAAATGAAATCCATTTTAAATAAAAGAAATTTTCAATCAAAAATGACAAAAAATGCTCAATGCTTTTCAGGCTATCCAATATTACCATTTAGTTGGATGACCTTTTGCCATCTTTCGGTAAGTTGAAAAATTCCACGTTTGAAGAAGCCTTGGTTATTAGAAACGAAGAACTGATCCGATTCATTTTTAACAGCCTGGTCGAAATCGAATTTTTTATTATTCAAATGGTTTTGAAGAGAGCGAAAGAATGATGGTATGATGGTGCTAAGTAAGGCTATAGGGTGCATATGACATCAGTTCCCGATTGAGCTCCATTAATTTTTGAAGAGTTATTAAGAAGTCATAGGGTCTGGCATTATCATGATGGAACATCACGCCTTTACGATTGGCCAGTTGCGGGCGTTTTTAAGTAAATATATTTTGCTTAGGGAATGCTGGTATCCTAGGTGAAAGAACGACATTGTTCTTTCACCCAAGTATTTTGGCTATCAACTCGATAGCACATTGAGCTCGATGGGCACCGGCTGATACCAGCATATGGCTGGTACCATTAAAAAATTTGTAGTTTCGTCGAGGTAACGACCACTCATCAGGAGCTGCCACTACTATTTAAGTTGATAGCCAAAATACTCGGGTGAAAGAACAATGTCATTCTTTCACCCGAGCAGTCAAGCTGCCCGGAAGTGATTTGTAGTGGCTGCTTCTGGTGAGTGCCAGTCATCTCGACGAAACTGTAAATTTTTTAATGATACCAGCCATATGCTGAAATCAGCCAGTGTCCATTGAGCTCAACGTGCTATTAATTTGATAGCAAATTTTTTTTCGAGCTTGCACCGCATTTTCGCCCTTTCGGAAGTAAAACAATAGAATATGCCAATAATGTTCTCTTTGATTGTCCATTCTCAAGTTTATTTTTCACCAACTTGTCGTTTACTAATGACGACCAGTTTTTGACTGAAGTGTCAAAAGTCTAAACATCAAAAAATATGTAATAATATAAGCCACGCAATCACTAGTACATGAAATATGCAGTATTCACTGTGGATATATGTTACAACAGTCTTTGTGATTTTTCATTTTCCGCCTCGACTTTTACTAGATAAAACTACAATTATTCGAAACATACAAATTAAAAGATTCAGATATAATTAGTTTTTTGATCAAAAATTGTTTGCCAGTGAATCTAGGAACTCCTGGTATGAATCAAGTAACGTCTGAGGTGAGTGAGATTGGAAACTAAAATATAAATAAACACTTAAAATTTACTTTACTGGGAGTAGGGAAGTGAGCTAGTAAGTCAATAAAATACATTTATTGCTTCCTAAAAAGTACCAATGTGCTAGTTTTATCCCAAAGCATTCCCACCTTCGATACTAGTTCCACTCATGAAACACGAAGAAATATTTTTAAAATCGTTATGTTTTATTCCAAGTGAATCGCAGCTCATTCCATTGATGTCTGCATCCGTTCACTGTGTGCTACTTCTCTCAACGTATCCTGGCAGCAGGAATAACATTGGTTACGATATGTGCCTGAAAAATATATTTTGATACTAACTAGAGTTTATTCCTCCCACTTTGCTACATGTACGTGAAGGGAAAATTGAAGTGAATGGGAATTTCTATGGTTTATGTCTGTAGCCTGTAGTGAATTTGGTACACAGATGCGTGTAACAGCAAACAGGATTCAAACTTTAAGAGTGATGTGAAATTGCACTTAACATAATTTCTTAACTTTTGATAGGGAGCCGTTGAATGGCAAACTCGGGAAAGGGTTGAATATTTTAGTTTTATTTTACTAGATAAGGGTTTTATAGGATGAGAAAAAAGTAGTTTACTTTGATGTTACTGAAATAGGGAAGAACGCTTGGTTGGTAGGCTTGAATAATCTAGTTTTCTCTGTTGAGTTGTCCTTCATGAAGTTTCATAAGCGTGAAATGGGATAGTAGATGTTGGGAAAGTTCAAATGTTATATAAAAAAAAATTCGAATTTATCATTTATTTTAAGGATGGCTTACGCATTAAATTAATAGTTTAAGCGAAAGGTTAAAGGTATTTTGTTTTTCAACATCTTTGCACTTAAAGAAAGCAGATAGATGGATCAATAATATAAAATATTGACTTTATTGCCACCATGATTGGGAATACTCTGTGCGAATTGTAACAGCGATCGCGGGTTTCTCGCTGAGTGAGCAACTAACCTTATATAAATATATCCATTTATATTCTCGTACATCATACATGGTGGTGCGTTACACAGTTGGTATTATTGGACGAGTCTACAGGCAACGGGATACTGAAGAAGGGGAGCTTAGATGAAGGAATGAAAATGGATAATAAACGTCATAACTCCGCCATAGACGGTCCGAAGCCCGTTTGAGAAAGGAGGAGGGAACCCCTTGTTTCCCCAACCCATAGCTTCCATGATTCCTCATCCCAAACCCTCCCAATTAAACATTAGTAAATGCTCTCGGGGTACACATTGGGTTTACTGGTTCTCCAATCATGTAACATTAAATGTCGAGAAATGCTCATAGCTGTGAATACATCTACAGCTCTGCTACAAAATCCTACTTACTGTGAGGACGGAAGAGGGTGAAGGCGAATCTTCCGCGCCTGATAACGGAATCGACGTAATAACTATGCCGCCGGCATGGAGATTGGGCGACGGGCCAACTCCCCGCCCCTGGAAAACCTTTAATTGTTTCGGAACCAGCAGATAGGCCTCGGAATGGATTGGACACACGGCAACGACCTTTCAAACGAAAAAAGGACTATGGCATTGGATTCTGGAATGTCAGATCACTCAATTATCTTGGTGCTGTTAAGGACATTTTACAACAGGCCAGTCAATATCAATTAAAAATACTGGCAGTCCAGGAAACGAATTGGACTGGAAACAACATTCAAGACATGAGCTGGCACACAATATTCAAAAGTGGGAAGCCTACTGGAAAACGAGAATTTGGTGTGGCCTTCATTGTGAATAGGGAGTTGAAATTGCACGTTATTGTTTTTAAGGCAGTCAATGAACGGTTGTGTGCAATCGGTGTGAAAGCGAAATTCTTCAAAATCCGGCTGATTAATGTTCACGCCCCGACCGAAGAAAAAGACGAAGAAACGAAGGAATCGTTTTACACTTACCTGGAAAGACTGGTCGACTCATTGCCCACAAGCGACACAAAAATTATTCTGGCTGATTTCAACGCAAAGGTTGGCAATGAGCTATCTCATCGGGGAATGACTGGATGATATAGCCTCCACGATGAAACAAATGCAACGCCCAGCGCCTGATTGACTTTGCATGTAGCACAAATCTGGTCATACGTTCAACTTGCTTCCCACATCGACGCATTCACAAAATGACCTGGGTATCACCAGATGGCAACACAAAAAACCAGATCGATCATGTTCTGATCCAACAACGTTGGGCTTCGAGCATACTTGACGTCCGTACATACCGAGGCGCCAATTGTAATTCAGATCATTACTTGATCAAATTAAACTATCGATGTCGTATGTCAAAGGCATATTCAGCAAAGACCAGCCCGCTACAAAAATATGACATCGAAAGGCTCCAAACGGCGTCTGTGGCCGAAAATTTCACGGAGACCCTCGACAACCAGAGAGAACACTATGAAAATCTCAGGAGAGAAGCGAATAAGATAATTACGATTAAGAAAAGAAAATACTATGACGACCAATTGAAAAGTATAGATGTAAGTTTAGCGAGTAATAACACATGACAGGCATACAAAGTAGTGAACAGCCTGAAACGTGGTTATCAGCCCAAAAGCACGCTCTGTCGTGATGCCAGCGGCAATATCATCGCTCATGAAACCAAGATTAAGGAAAAATGGGCATCATATTTCAAGAACCTCCTTAATCCTCCACACAGCTCCAGAACATCGGAGCCTATAGATGCCTGCGGAGAGCTTCTATTGGCCCCACCAACTCTGGATGATGTTTGTTCCATCATCAAAGCCCAAAAGAATAATAAAGTGCCGGGCATTGATGAGATTCCAGTGGAGCTCATCAAATACGGTAGCAGTAGTGCTCACCAAGCTATTCACGAAGTCATCCAGTACATTTGGCAAGAAGGACATGTGCCGAAAGAGTGGAGCCAATCAATTATATTCCCTATCCACAAAACAGGTGACAAGCTACAGTGCGAAAATTATAGAGGCATATCACTACTTTGTACGGCGTACAAAATATTTTCTAAAATCTTAGATTATAAAATCGGATCATACGCCAACAATATTATTGGGGAGTATCAAGGTGGTTTTAGAGCAGGTAGATCAACAACAGACCAACTGTTCACAGTCAAGCAGGTACTTGAAAAATGCTGGGAATTCAACTTAGACGTACACCAAATTTTCCTTGACTTCAAGCAAGCATACGACAGTATTGAACGTAACGTACTATTACAAATAATGCTTGGTTTTGGCATCCCAGCCAAATTAATCCGTCTTACCAAAATGACAATGACGTCGACAACCTCCCAAGTCCGCATCAATAAAAAACTCACCGATGCCTTTGAGCTGTATGAAATTTTTGACGAACCGGAGGTCTCAAGGATTGTAAGACTGCGGAAGCTGCAATTGGCTGGATACATGAATCATATGGACGAACAACGGATACCCAAGAAGGTATTCGTTCGGAGAACTGAAGGCCGGTGGCCAATGGGGAAACTGAGGAAACGCTGGTCTGACTCGGTCGGCGAAGACAGTTCATCGCTGCTTGGATTTCGGAATTGGAAGACGCAGTAAATGGACTGAGACAGTTGGAGGCGCTGTTTGCAGGAACCGAAGGTCCGAAAGGGGCTGTAGTGCTAAGAAGAAGAATAAACGTCATTACTATAAGTAGATATGTGTAATTTGTTTAAAACACTTTTATGCCGTAGTGATGCTGTCACAACCACTTGAAACTGAGATCAAGGAAAACTTATAAATGTGTTTTCATGACCATCAATTATTAGATGAAATAAGTGTCACAGATATATACATATTTTTATAAACTATCGTGAATTGAATTGAAGAATTGTTGCAATAGTCTGAAGAACAAAATGTAATGAATTGGACAGGAAAGTCCAAAAATAAAACAAAAAGCTTTCACTTTTTGCATTGTTATTGCTTGGCTATACATTTGATAGCCTCTAGGAGGAACTACAATGGGAAGCAGGATAAGCTACCAGCATGGCAAAGGAAGCTGTCAAAGGCTTTCCAGTCAGCTTGCCTCGTATGTCATGAAGCAACTAAGAACAATTCGATCACCTCAGAACTGCTATGCCTCCTGTTGAACTAGAAACAGCTCCAGAATACATGGATGAACTGAAAAATCTACAATGCAAGATGAGTAACTTATATTTATGTTAAAAAAATTCGAGGCTATATAATTGACACCAGCGCAGAAGAAAATAGTATTATATCATTAGAGTCGGAAGAACTATCAAGTGAAGAGTAGAAAAATACCGAAGGCACTGTTGATGGAACAATAAGAAGTGACAAACATTATGCAACCACAACAGTCGCTCAAATTATTCGTACCGTGGCAGCAGTCTTTGAAACCAACCGAATCTTTCTTCAGCTAGAGGAATTAATTAGTCATTAGATAGAGGGATAAATATTTTAGCTACGAGTACGTTCTCCATATTGCAGTTTAAATCGTGTTTTAGATTTTGATTAGCATGAGATTTTTTTTTTGTTTTAAAATTATGAACCATTTTAAATATGAAAGTCTGTAATTATTAAAAATTCTACGACGAGCAATCGTTGCGTTAGAAGTGTTTTAAATCGCTCCTGTCGTGAATTTTATAAATTAATTAATTTTTTAACAAAAGTCATTTGCAACTAATTTTTTTAATTGAAAATCATCATATTCGAATGTCAATCGAATACCTGAAATCTCTTTCCTGAAGAAGTATCAAAAAGTGGAAATACATTCAAGGGAAGTCCCGGTCAAAGAACATTCCCTCGCTGCGAAAGCAACGAGATGGAGGAGCCCGATGACTTCAGCCATCAACCATAACGATTGTATCCTTTACCATCGCTGACGGGTGAAAAAAAGCTAAAACGAAGATTCCAATAACGACGAAGCAAAACCAAAAATCAAAGCTAACGAGAAAGTTGAGAAGGTTGAGAGGAAAAATGAAAAGCTCAGACTTTCGATTCAATCACTAGAGGAACTAGTTACAAAATTGACGTTCAACCAACCAAAGTAAGCCAGCAAGAAAGAAAAAAAAGTAAAGTCAAAAGCGACTGAAGACAAGAAATCTAAAAAACCGAAACCAGAACCTGATCAAGAGGATATCCTCAGTGCAGGCGGGGCAATCGTTAACACGAACTATAATGCAGCGCTGGCTGGACTAGAAGATTCCATGAGTATTGAAGAGGATACAGGTAACAAAACTTATGCTCATTGTATTGCTAAACCTGATAATGGATTTATCGAGTATTTAAAAATTACAAATAGGGAGCAAAAAACCAAAAGTTTTGTCTGCTGGTCCGTCCGTCAACGTTAATCAAAAGAAAGAAAAAGTCTCACCAATCAATGTATTTGGGCAAACAGGCAAAGATATGGTTCTGCTTTTGGCAGCCAAAAATACGTTAAATGATTTTGAGATCAAAAGAGTCAATGCCGATAAACTGACAATAAGAACTAAGTGATTGGTTGATTTTCAAGCAGCAAAAAGTGCGTTGAGTTCTGTAGATGTTTCGCATTTTATATACACTTCCAAAAGCGAGAAAAACCAGACCATTTTATTGAAGGGTCTGGACTGCGGAGAGGAAACAGTCGATCTTCCTCAGGTGTTTCAAGAAATTGCACCAGAAATAGAATTTATTTTCGTTAGAGGCTTTGCAACAAGGAGATCGGTTGTCGAGCGTAAAAACTTGCATTATTACTTAGTTCAGATCTCCAACAAAAGCAATTCAAGTGGGCCACAAAAACCAAGGTACTTGAACTTCCGAGTGGTGAGATGGGAACGCCTCCAGAAAAGCGAGGTCAAAAGTGCATCAGGTGCCAAAGATTTGAGAATTCGGCTACTAACTGGGCCATGCATAACCGGTGCGTTTAATGCAAGGACGTCCATGCTCCCGGTGAGTACAAATTGGCTCAGACAGAGCCAAAAGAGAAATTATATTGTGTGAACTGCCTGCATCCAGCATCATATTGAGGATGCCCCGATATCAAGATGCAAAGATAATATTTACTCCAAAACAAAGTCAAGTGTGATACTTACCAATTTCGTCAAGCCCAGAGTGTTATTTGCACTTGCTGCTAGAGGACCAATAGACAATATAAATTAAATAAATAATGTGAGTGCAAAAAATGATTTGCTTCTTAAAATCTATCAGCAATTAAATTCCTTATCGGAAAGAATCGATAAACATGATTCTAAAACTAACATTGTTTTTCAGCGTTTGGGGCTTTCAAATGCCTCAAAATAAATTGCCATCCAGTCCATTCCTATGGATAGGATTCGTGTCATCTCGATCAACTTCAACTCCATTGTGAGTCTAATCGACGTGACAGTCTCTTGGAGTTTCTTGTCAAGCAAAAGCCTAACATCATGCTCCTCACTGAAACCCACCTCAATTTATGGCACTCCATGACATTCAAGGATTTTGAATTAGTAAGAAATGATAGGGTACTAAGTGATGGAGGAGGTGGCATCGGGATATTAGTTAGAAGACCCTGTTGTTTCCATAATATTAAAAAAGTCGAATTCTAAAGCTTTGAATCTTTTGAAGTGTCCGTTATCAAAATCTCACTGACAAGTGGGGATAGCCTCTTCATTATCTCTGCCTAAGCAACTGGTCGAAATGTTCTCAAGTTCAAGGAGGAACTCGATTCCTAGTTTGAAATACTCGAATTGAACAGGCTGCATAGCTATTATATTCTTGCTTTTGATCTGAATGCCAAGCATATTTCATGGCTGAACAGCACCAATAATCCCAGAGGAGTTTTCCTGAAATCAAGGATAACAGAGAATCAAATTGAATGCACGTACAATCTATATCGGTCGGAGTTCCCAACATACCCTAGAGTAAATTCATATTTGGACTTCTGCATTGCTGATGCAAGACTTGAATTCAGCTTTAATAGTCCGCAACGAAAACTGTAGGTGCTTTCTTACGATAGTGACCATAACGCAATTGTAATGGAAATCAATGATCAAAGGGATGATCTCCTCCTCATTCCAGTTTAACATGAAAATCATCAATTAAATTTCAGTAAAACAGAATGGGGAAAGTTTCAAAAGGAGTTTAATCGTAAGTACTAGAAGCAATGTTCTCTTTCTGGTAATGGCAACTCTTACCCAATGGTTCCTTATCACAGGCATCTAACAAACGATGAAATTTATCTCTATTTGTCAAAGTTAGAGAAGCTGAAGTTGGGAGCGATTGAGAAAGTAGTTCCCAATATTAAACATCGAAACAGTATGGAAGGATATAAAACACCATCCATTGCATGGTTGAAAAGATTGAAAAGCCTCCTTGACACACGCGTCAACAATATTTGTGGGTGATTTTCGGACTAAAACCAGCCTTCGTTGGCTTTGTTCAAATCACACCTGAAGAATGTCTGGGACTTAATCAGTTCATACTTCAGGAGTGAGGTCAGTAATCAATGGGTGGAAAAACTTTTCGCGAAAGTGAATAGCATATTCCGTAAGAAGTCTCGATTGAAGGTATCGAATCTTAAAGTCACTAGTGATGGGATAAATATTCTCGATAGGGCTGGTGTCGGAATTGATACTACGACTCCGGATAGAAATGGAAACAGGATCATATATGAGGGATTGCATAAACTTGCCCTGATTGGAACACATTTTGAATTGGTTCATCTGCCAAACCCTGAAAGAAGGAATGAAATATTTTCAGAGGTCGTTGAAGCAAAAGTTTCCGACTTCAAATAAAGCCTGAACGCCCAATCAATTCTTCATTTCAATGAAACATTAACATCTGACCTCATACCGGGCTCAAATCTTATTGATTATTTTGTCAGCTATGAAGACTTGTGTTTCGTATTTTGCAGGATAAACAACAAGAAATCATGTGGTACTGACGGTATTTCAAATGTAGTTCTCCGACATTTGCCGGAGGTGGCTATTGGGAATTATTGCATATTGTTATTGTTGAGCAATTCATATTTCCCAAATAAGTGAAAAAAGGCTAAGGTATTTCCGATCTTGAAGAAAGGAAATGAACCTTCATGCCCCAAAAGCTATCGCCCAATCAGCTTGCTGCCTAACATCAGCAAGGTGTTTGAAGTGATACTCAACAGAGCATTAAACGCCTACGTTGAGGAATATGAGTTTGCGCCTAATTGCCAATTTGTTTTTCATGCCAGGCATTCGACCACACATACAATAAGAAAATAACCTCAAACATCTGGTGGAAACTAAATGATAAACAATGTGTTGGAGCATGTCTCATTGATATGGAGAAAGCCTTCGATACGGTGTAATTGAATGGACTAGTTTTAAACTCCTTCAGAACAAGTTTCCCAGAGACATTGTCGCCATGGTGAGCAATATGTTATACGGGAAATCTTTCGTTGTAACTGACGGAAATCTGACAACAATGCGCGAATTCAAGGTCTTGAATGGTCTACAGCAAGGATCAGTTACTGCGCCTCTGCTTTTCTCAATCTTCATTCGCAAGCTATTGAACGGCTTTGATTTTAACGTCTCGCCAACGCGATCATTGGTAGCGTTTGCTGATGATCTGATCATCTAAACGGCAGACCAAAAAGCTACAAGAGTTCAGAGAAATCTCCAAAAATGTTCAATGATGTACAGCTTTACACTGACAGTTGGCGAATGAAAGTCAATGCGCAGAAGTGTGAAACAATCTTGTTTCGCACAACGCTGCAGGGGGTCAGTCAAGACGTGAAACGTAATTGGAAGGATTTCCACATCGTGGCTGGCGAGGGTGGTTTAGAACGAGTTCCACATAAATACTGTGTTCGATACGTCGGTGGTTATCTCGATCAGTATCTGTACTGTACTGAACATGTGAAAATCATGCTCAGTAAGGCACTAAAAGTAGTCATGGCCCTACAAAAACTCTTTCATTCCAAATACATTGATCAAAAGGTCAAAATTATCTGTTACAAGACCCTAGTTAGACCAGTTTAGACATATGGATGTCAGATCTGGTACAACCAGAGTGCGAGTACTGTGGAAAAATTAAGAGTTTGCGAGAGGAAATGTCTTCTTGCATGTATTGGTTTGTACAGAAAGCCTGAGACGGATTGGAAACATTATATATCGAATAGAAGAATTTATCAAACTGCTGAAGTGACAAGAGTCGATATCTTTATGTTGAAGTTTCTTCGGAATCATATCGGAAGAACTGTGGCTGTGAGTGAAAACCCTTGGCTTTCACAGCCGTTCCACCCTACAGACGGGTATATTGCGACTTGCGCCGTTCCTCGTGTATTTGGACATGAATCGATATGTTTTTGATTCTGATGGCGTCCCAGTCATACATCACATATATCGACGGGCCACCGATAAGAAGATAAAATATCCTCCGAATTTGAGTTCACGAGACCAACGATTTCAATGGAGATACTCATTTGCTAGATTCGTTGAAGCTGATCGAGCTGAGAAGGGGTAATCTAGGTATTGGTGGCTGAATGACAATGTCTAAATTATTCGTGTTTATTTCCAGTTTTTGTGGTTTTCGTTACTTAGTTTTTGAGTTTCAGCTCATTATTGCTACATTTAGTGTTGTTGTTTATTTGTGTTAAAAATTGGGTATAGGTTAGGTATATGCTATGTTTATTTACACGCTTGAAAATGGCGGCCACATTTCCCAACGGATTTTGATGAAACTGTAGATTAATAATACCTGTACTAAGTTCTTATATTGTGCAAAAAATTATGAAAATCGGATGAAAAATAAATAAGTCGAAAATTTCCAACGTATTCCAATTTCATTAAAAATTTAAAATTTTGCCCTGTCTAGAGTAAAACTCCGATTTCAACGAGATTCAGCACATTGATTAATGAGACCCTAAGATACAAGCGCTTTAAAAAATTCCAAATTAAATGCATGCATTCAAAATTTTGGCTCCCAAAAGGTCAGAAAACAACCGCAATTCGCTATTTTAGTAGCAATTGAAATAATGAATACCTTCCATGGAAACGTTTTTGATGGCTTAACTTGGAAGTATTTATACAACAGAACATTTTTATGGTATTGTAAAATATATGTACATTACACTACTAAAATTGCGATCTGGCTGTCTGTCCCATCCATCCGTCTGTCCGTGCGTCACAGCAAGTTTTCTTGGCAGCCACATAAACTAGAGTAACAAAGCTTTCTACATACACAGGTGAAAAGTAGTACCCCTCAAAAGTTGCAGTGCAATAAAAATATTTTAAGCTGCTTAAAGGGGGTCTCCTTCCATAAAGGGTGTGACTCTTAAACAGTTTTTCTTACAAAACGTGGCCAATATGGGTTTCAAATAAAAGGTTTAAGTGATAACTTTTCAAAACAGCTCCTAAACAAGAGGCATTTCCAAGGAAAGGTGCAGAGTGAGGGGAAATGAACGAAAAATTAGTTCCCGTGATTAGACATCTTTGGACAGAAAAATCTGAAAAAATCACAAAGGTAGGTTTTTATGAGGACAAGGCTAACAAATACCTCAGAAATTAAAATTTGATCAATTTTTTAAATAATTGTACATTTTATGAATTTAACATTTTCATCTTTAAAATCGAAGAATGTCTTTTAAGTTTGCTAAAAATTTGTATCTCAACTTTCTAGTAGGAGACGCTTTCTGAAAGTTTCATAAAAATCGAGGCGTAAGCAGCTTAGTTATAGACGATTGTTATTAAAATATTGATATGTTATCATGACTATATGACTACTTTCAAAATACAAAATAACCAGTTATCATTATTCCACCTCAATTCATGGAATGTATGTGTAAACCAAGCTTTGATGTTCAGAAGAAGTTGTTTGAGTTACCAACTATTATACAACACCCTTCTGGTAAAAAGACTCTCCTGCTACTTTTATTTACCTTAAACAGTGTTTGACTTTCAAAGCGAACAAACGAGCCCGCGCTCTCACCGTAGATATTTACAAGGCAGTCACTCCGATGGAGGCCACTGCTGAGGGTGACTGAAAGTTATACGTTCAGCACCAAAGACCCAATGGTAAACAACAAGGTCCTTGCCATTCGGGTCAATCACCGAGAACGTTAACTATGACACACTTGATAAATTTAAAGTGAAGTTTGAAGTTGTAATGAGCGGCAGTATCACTTTGTCTGAAATTCTTGTGGTAGACTTCATCGCCAGTCTTGAAGGCAAAAGGACGGGCTGGCAAATTGTATTGCCTTTCATTTATATTCCTTGAGGGTTCCATGCTCTCGCGTAGTCTTTGTCACACTAAAATTGGGTCGTCATTGGGAGGCAAAGCAACCACGGGTTTTTCTAAGCATTTTAGTTGTCAGAGTAGCTGGTAAGTCTTCCCATTGTACACCATTTGTTGGCCTAAGGTGTCAAAATATGAGAAAACCTCGATTGTGGATTGGTATGAGGAACGCAGGTTACACGAAACGGCAGACAACCTACGGTCTCAGTCCTTCTGGCTTGGATGGACATACGAACGAATCACGGCTCGCAGTGTTCTATTTAACGTCTCCGAGACATTTGCTTGAGGCGAGTAAATACCGATTATCTCATGGTAAATTCCATATTTACTCAACAGGTTTTGAAATAACATTGACCGAAATTGCGCTCCGTTATCGTAAAAATGTATTCATGCATGCCAAAAACGTGGAACACTCTTTTCCGCAGGAGGTTCACAATCGTTACTGTGGCGAACTTCGTGATTAGTTTAGGTTTCGCATGAAGCCACGTACTTCTTAACCTATTTAGCCATTTTGGGTCAGAAGAAGTACGCTTATAAGTGCCGCACAGTGCAAGCAGTGTCGCCATGGGCACTTAACGGATGGTGGTGAGCGCGGACGATCAGCTTCGTAGTCAGCTTCTTTGGCACCCAAGGCTTCCATATTCCTTTTTCTTGTTGTAATTACCCAGATGCGACAACTTTCAAGTCAGGTAAGTATTCCTGATGTTGTTGCTCATATTGAATCAATTCTAGGTAGCTGCCCAACTTGAAATGCAGGCTATTGAGATCGATTTCGATGATATCGTCCCCGCCACCTACCAGGTCTATACCGTTGGGCCAAAACATTCATGAAAGAGTGTCGGATATGATATTCCTGCTTGGAGATAGTATTATTTCGCTTGTCTGTGTTCAGTTTTCGGGACTTATAAACTATGCGCACTTCATCATCTTCATTAGCTTGCACGAGCACTGTCCTTATGCAATATTGACTTGCGTCGCAATAAATGGAGCGCTAGCTAGGCACTTTTTGAGCCCCTCGAAAACCCTCCAGCTGACTTCGTTCCGCTTCCGTAGTGTGTCTGTCAGCGGTTATTGCGAGCAAACCAATGCAACATACTTGTATATACTCACGCTTCATCACTGAAGTAGTTGCGAGTGAGCAAACACTACCTAGGTACTCGCGCTTTGCCAATGAAATTAGTCAAGCAAGCACAAACGCCCATTGCTATCAAAACTTTTCGTCCAGTGATCAAGTGTAAAAGTAAATAAGCGAACAGAAAAGTAAATAAAGAAAGGTTAACCCACAATGCGATTATCACATCGTGAACGACAAACTTTGGGTGCGTTTCGAAGAGAATTAAGCTGAAAGGAAATCCGAAAGTTCCGGCATAAACGCTCTTTTGTTCAATGTCACCACTTTCACTAATTCACCTCAAAAGATCGTGGAAAAGCCGAAAGCTTAAGCAAAAAGCATTCTTTTGGTCAATTTCTCCAGTTTCGTGTATTTATCGTCCGAGCAAGCGAGACGAAGTGGGAAGAAAAGCTTTTGTGGAACGAAAGCGCACGTATTCGGCTACTCAGCACCTTTTAAGAGAATTTAGGTTAAAAGCTAACGAAAAAATGATATTTAAAGTTCTTGGGCAAAGCATACCAGGCAGTCTTGTTCGAGTCCACTAGGGAGTGTGCTGCTACCCATTCTTTCATTTCATCGCTCAAGTAGTGACGTGACATCTGCGGTTTAAGTTTGAGTTGGAAGTGCTGTTCGGTGATCAATGAAATAGTGAGGAGTGAGGTATTGGCTTAAGCCGCAGACCTCAATCAGCCTTTTAGAGTTTCACGCAGTGTAGCCTCCCCGATCCATTTACTCATCTTCTCTGATTCACTCTACGGGCTAACGCTCACATGGGAAGCACGATAAGTCTCGCCAACATCAGGTGACTACAATTGAAAGCGGAATTTAAAAGCGTACTAGTTAGTGAATCAATTTGGTCATAGTATTGTACAAATATTTTAAAAGAATGAACAGTAGAATAAAATAAATTCTTTAAAATAAACTTTTGCCTTTGTTGATTTGGTTTAGATGGATGGAGTAGCAGGTAAGTGTCGTACAGCGAGATCTCTCCCCGGGAGCCTTAATGATATATATAGGATACACATCAAATCGAGCTCCCAGCTCATACCTGTATACATAGGGTGTACTGTTTATGTAACAGAGGGGCCTCTAACGGAGAGAGCGATCTCGAGGTGGAGACAGGTACTACCTAGACAGCGCTTGCATTTTGTGAAGTAGTTACTAAAGATTTGCGGAGTGCCTCTTGGTAGCTGGGGCACTCGTTTCATAGTTTTTTTTTTATTTGAACAGTTCATACAGTTCGGTGAGCATTTGGCAGGCTCACCGAATCAGCAGTAGAAAACCATGCACTTTGCTAAATAGTGTGGAAACCTGTGACCCTGTTTTCCACCAATTCAGCAGACCACACAGCCTTCGTTATAACCTGTATCTCTTATTCAGGTCTTGAGGTAACATCCTATACATGGCGACAGATGCTTGAAGAAAATGGAATGGGAGCTGATGCTCGAGAAGTCCAACTGTTGTCTGAATTAGATAGTTCTACTGTGTCTTAGTGGTCAGAGCAATCACGCCTGTTACCATGTGATGCGCCATGATCTCCTCAGAATTTTCCGCTAGCGCCTTCCAGTATTCGGACAGAAGCTTGTCATTCATAAATGGTGCTGAGAGAAGCATAAACCATTGCTTTTTTAACCTCTCAGCAGCAGCCATCCCATAATATTTCCAGAATCTCTGATTGCGAGAGGGGTTGAGTCAGTCGGCCTGCGACGCTGCACAAATACCATTCATCTTCGGTTTTACTTGACTTTTGTCGCCATCTACCCAACTGTTGCTTCAACACCTACTCACAATGAATGGAAGCGAACTCCCTATGTAAAGTGTCCTTAAGAAATTAAAGGAAGGCAAGTTGCTACCCCCGCTATTTCGCGGTGCTTCTTCAAACCTCCGACTGGGGCGCTTGGACCCAGAAAGCCCACCAACGAAGGGTCCTGCGCCACTCGCTTTGCCAGTGAGCCCCAAATGGGGTCGCCAAGCAAGAATGCGACCGAGTCGGAAGGCGCTTCGCGCTCCAACCCCACGGGTGATACTCGGGGACACTTTCACGCGGTGGTCAAGAACCATCCAAAAACCTGGTCACTGTCGCAAAAACACCTCAAAAATCTCGCGAGTTAGACCTCACAATGTTCACTAAACACACTTCTTTTTTTCCGCTTATTTTACAAATTTTATTTTATGTGGTCGGGGGCCCCCGATTTCCCTCGATGGTTGGTTTGCTCGCTGTTAATTTGATTGGCGGGTTGATAATCGTGGCAACAACTGTTGATTTGATTTGCGGGTTGACATTCGTAATAACTGTTGATTTGATTGGCGGGTTGACTTGTCGCCATTTCTCGTTGCCATCTAGCTGCTTCCAATTGATACGAGAAAAAGGAGCTTTTCCTCGTGCTCCGAGGTCTTTTATAGCCTCGGGGAGACACGGCCCTCTATCGTGTAACACACTTTTCAGTGTTTGTTAAACTTTGCATCCGGCAATATGGCAATGCCTCATTGCATTACCGCCCTGTAGCTTTCACATCTACCAGCGGGCAGCTCGTGTCATCATTTACTTCCTTTACAGCTGCACACATACATTGGGAGTAGAACTATGCTCACATTGAGACAAAATCGGATTGATAAAAGAAATATTGTTCGAATCCACTACGCATTCCACTGCACTTATTCTATGTAATTTGATGATTTTAAGACCTACTAAAGGCCTCGATCATAGTTTCACTTAACATAGTTGTACACTGTATTTAAATTTAATGCATTAATTCCCAACACTACACTGAGCTCACAGACAGCTTTTATGGGAGTTGCTTCCAACACATCACTGGATATACTATATCTGTTGATTTTCAAGTGCATTCGTATTAGCCGCTGATATAACATATCTTGCACCACTAATCCTTTTGCTATTAATCATATCATCACTGCGTAGTTTTTCTTTCAGTTGTAATGCACTTTTCCCAGATAGATTTATAGTCTTCACGACTTTCCCCCGCGTAATGCGTATTTGAAGAGTTCGTAGGTTGACCACCAAACCATCTTCAACGCTGTACTTTTTCTCGAGTTTCTTCAAATCAGGTAGTATATGCATACAATTGATGCACCAATATGTGAAGAAATCCAGAACAACTACTTTGCCTTCAAGCATTTCCGTAAATGTTAACAGCTCAGTTCCATTAAGCCAGTCGAGATCTTGTTTAAATTCTGGAATGGGTTTCGCCTCCGGATCAGCTTCCTCTAAATATTTTCCCAATATTCCTTCAGTTTCCTCAGTCGTTTTCGCCAATCTCAAATATTTCAAATTCAAATCGGAGTCTTTCATTAGTATTCGAAGCTTGTACGCATCATTTTATAGACACACTATGATTTGGCGTTCCGCTTAGAATCTACTTAGTCTGGTCATTATATACACCAAGAAAATTACAGTTGAAAATACAATGTTTAATTCAAAAATTAACGTTACCAATTTTTCTTCAGTCTGGCTGGCGTGATAAATATTAGCTTTAGCTCACGGGGGTCTTGCTTGTAGGATCGCGTGTGAAAGTGTCCCATGACAGAGTGCTGAAAAAATTCCCAGTACCTGAGTGAGGTAGTGCCGTTGAATAGTAAATGGGTTTTCGGGACCAACAGATTGTAATTACCAGGCAAAGTGACCATTGTCATTTTTTTTACTCTCTGAATAAAGCCTTGCACTGATACTGAATCATTTTGTCCTTAGTAGGCCCATTTCTACCCACTGATAGCGCTTGCTACTTTTCTCGCCTTTTAGTTGTTTTCTGGGTGGGAATCGTCAGCTTGGCTGTACAGAGATTGAGCAGCACTGAAGGTTGAAAGTGGTCCCACTCTGTAGTTGAACGGGCCGCCTAGTTCAGTATGATGCACAGGGTGTGGTAAAACGTTTGAAGGGGGCCTTGGCTGATATTCAGTGGCCACCGGATTCATGCCAGTAGTTGGTCGGTAGGGAGATGGGTCTGCCGCCTAGGTGGTGCGAACCAAGTTCTCGTATCTACATCCACTAGAGGTAGAATACGAGGATAATCTTGGATACAAGTCACTCCATTTGGCTCATCTGAATAGAGGGCCCCTTTAGGGGTGTAAGCACTTCATCGCTGCCAGATATATTGGTGGCAGGGAGAGCCCTTTCAGTAGTCTGGTGAGGGCTCCGCTCCTCCGATGGCATCTAGCTCATCATCACTGAAGGTTGGCTTACGTTCGGGTCCTCTCTCGATTTTTGCAACGACCCCCTGAGTTGTTGTCTCTAGGCCTATGGGTGGTAAATAGTCTGTAGCTACCGGACTCCGATATAGTGGATTTGATTTTGACGAGCGCGTTTGTTGCTCTGAGCATCCAATTGTGAAGAAGATGTCCGCATATTAATTTCCTTATCTGGGTACTTTCTGCCGACTCCTGCTAGCAGATTGGGCAGAGGGATGTCTGGCCAGTACCTGATTGTGGATGACTCCTTTAAGGGAGTCTATGAGTTAGCATCATAACTGTATAGCTTCACATTGGCTGCAAGGAATGGTTTTGTCAAATCTGTATGTAAATATATAAGAATATTAAAATAACAACAACAAAAAATAGAGTTTCTTCTGTAATTCATATAATTTGGACTTATGATTTACAAGTTCTGGGGGGGGACACACTCCCAAAATCCGTTAAGGAATTTCGGTGCACATTCGTGCGATAACCTTAAATTTACCTCCTACCTGCCAAAATGTTTATACCTACGAGAGTTTTCTAAGGACTCTGTCTCATACTCACGACCGATGGAAAAGCCGAAGCTTTTCGGGCCCCGCGTTGGACGGCATTCATATTATTTCCCAAGATATTATTTAATCCGTACAGGGCACAGGTGCCAATGGTCTGGCACAATGTAGAATGAGGAAGACTTGCATCCTCAGTAGTTTCATAGTTCTCCAGTGTGGCAAGCATTGTGCAAATTAGGAGTGTCTTTAGCCTCTCTTTTTGAAGTAGTGGAAGAAGTAGGCAGATTATCATTGAACGGGACAATATATGGCAAATTATATGAATGGGATGAGGAATAAGTAGCTGTTGTATAGTTTCCTGTTTTTTTGTGGTAGGGAGGTGAAGGCTATGTATGCATAGAGTTTGGGACTCCCATGCGCGACTGGACTGCCCACTAAACACCTCCCCTGTCAACCTGAGAACCCAGCCTGGAACCGTTGGACACATTACTTCGGGCCAGGTCTCGTTTTGTTACGCTGTGGGGCGCCTTCAAGCTGAGGAGTCCCTTTCCTAGCGGGAGGGGAGAGGGGAAGAAGAAATGCCCGAATATTTAAATAATAACAACAAAAAATAGAGTTTCTTCTGCAATTCTTATGATTTACAAGTTCTGGGGAGGGACACACTCCCATAATCCGTTTAGGAATTTCGGTGCACATTCGTGCAATAACCTTAAATTTATCTCCTACCTGCCAAAATGTTTATACCTACGAGAGTTTTCTAAGGACTCTGTCTCATACTCACGACCGATGGAAAAGCCGAAGCTTTTCGGGCCCCGCGTTGGACGGCATTCATAGTATTTCCCAAGATATGCTCTACGACACGACACAGGGCCAACGAAGGATGGAAATTACATCGGGTGTTGCCCAGGGATCTATCCTTGGTCCGGACCTGTGGAACGTGTCTTACGACGGGCTACTGAGACTTGAGATGCCAGATGAGTCGCGCTTGGTCGGCTATGCGGATGATGTTGCCGCTCTGGTCGCCGGACGCACCGTTGAACAAGCGCAACTTAGGCTAGGTATGCAAATGCGCCGAGTGAGGGACTGGATGACTGCTCGCGGGCTCAGTTTAGCACTGGAGAAAACCGAAGTGGTCATCTTGACAAAAAAGAGAATCCCTAGAGTAAGGATGATCAGTATTGGAGATATACAGATCGAATCGAAGCCAGCGGTGAAGTACCTGGGGCTACTGATCGACTCGAAGATGAGTTTCTCTGAGCAAATCAGGGCAACGGCTGAGAAGGATCGTTGTTCGCGAGGAGAGACAACGCTTGCTCAACGATTGGCAGCAGTCTTGGAGGAATTGCACGAAGGGAAGGTGGACTGCGCGCCTCATCCCGGATGTGAGACCGTGGCTAAATCGAAGGCATGGTGAGACTGACTTCTATCTGACCCAGCTTTTGAGCGGGCACGGGTGTTTTCAGTCTTACCTGCACAAGATCGGCAAGTCACGGTCTCCCGATTGTCGGTTTTGCCCAGGAGAGGAGGACAATGCCTGTCACACATTTTTTGCGTGTACCAAATGGGCCAGGCTGCGAAGAGAACTCTACAGGGAGACGGGGGAGCTCACCCCGGATAATATAGTTGCGGTGATGCTCGAATCGGTTGACAAATGGAACCAGGTGGCACATTATGCTCGGGCAGTCCTAAAATATAAAAGGGACTCACAGCAGCCGGAGGCACTGGGGCTGGGGGATCGCTCTTCTGGCAATCCCTCTTCCCCCCTCCCCTCCCGCTAGGAAAGGGACTCCCCAGCTTGAAGGCGCCCCACGGCGTAACAAAATGAGACCTGGCCCGAAGTAATGTGTCAAACGGTTCCAGGCTAGGTTCTCAGATTGACTGGGGAGGTGTTTAGTGGGTAGTCCAAAGGTATCCTCCATGGGAGTCCCACACTGCCAGACTCGGCGGGCATAAATGCCTTCACCTCCCTACCACAAAAAAAAAACAAAAAAGATATTATTTAATCTGTACAGGGCACGGGTGCCAATGGTCTGGCACAATGTAGAATGAGGAAGACTTGCATCCTCAGTAGTTTCATAGTTCTCCAGTGTGGCAAGCATTGTGCAAATCAGGAGTTTTTTAGCCTCTCTTTTTGAAGTAGTGGAAGAAGTAGGCAGATTATCATTGAACGGGACAATATATGGCAAATTATATGAATGGGATGAGGAATAAGTAGCTGCTGTATAGTTTCCTGTTTTTTTTTGTGGTAGAGAGGTGAACGCTATGTATGCATAAAGTTTGGGACTCCCATGCGCGACTGAACTGCCCACTAAACACCTCCCTTGTCAACCTGAGAACCCAGCCTGGAACCGTTTGACACATTACTTCGGGCCAGGTCTCGTTTTGTTACGCCGTGGGGCGCCTTCAAGCTGAAGAGTCCCTTTCCTAGCGGGAGGGGAGAGGGGAAGAGGAAATGCTAGAAGAGCGATCCCCCAGCCCCATCGCCCCCGGCTGCTGTGAGTCCCTTTTATATTTTAGGACTGCCCGAACGTAATGTGCCACCTGGTTCCATTTGTCAACGGATTCGAGCATCACTGCAACTATACTATCAGGGGTGAGCTCTCTCGTCTCCCTGTAGAGTTCCCTTCACAGCCTGACCCATTTTGTACACGCAAAAAATGTGTGACCGGCATTGTCCTCCTCTCCTGGGCAAAGCCGACAATCCGTGCCCGCTCAAAAGCTGGGTCAGATAGAAGTCAGTCTCACCATGGCTTCGATTTAGCCACGGTCTCACATCCGGGATGAGGCGCGCAGTCCACCTTCCCTTCGTGCAATTGACCCAAGACTGCTGCCAATCGTTGAGCGGGCGCTGTCTCTCCTCGCGGACAACCATCTCCTTCGTATCCTCGTTTCGGCGCAGGTAAAAAGCGTGGCGCTCTCTAGCAAGGAGGGCGACAGGTATACGCCTGCAATAACTCTCACGGCCGAGTCGGAGACTGTTGGATACGAAAATGCAATTCTCAGTGCTTCTCTTCTCTGTACCTGTGCCAAACGTTTTCGGTGTACCATACCTCTGCTCCGTACAGTAGCACTGACCCTACAGTACTCATCAAGAGGCGTCTTCTTGATGGGCTGGGTCCCCCTACGTTGGCCATAAGTCGACTATATTCCCAAAGCAGCCTTCTTAGCCTCTTCTAGTTTTCTTTTGCTGCATAGTATGGTTGCGTATTTGGAGGATAATCACTAACAGTGCAAAATGGACAGGATATTTGTGCTTGACTTTGATTATTGGCATTACACATTCCTGATTCTACATTTGAGTTTGTGCAGACAGCAGCTATGTTTAGAGGTGGAAGTTGGGTGTTGCGCTAAGGGCGAGGCACCGTCTGGGTTCGCTGAGACCAATCGCGCAGGAAATTGATGCTTTCTGCTGTGGAGCATATAGTGAACGCTGTTCGGCTTTTATAATAGTGAGTATACTTTGGTCAAGAGTAGCAAATTTCAAATTTTTCTCGATGCTCTGTTCCGCGAGCACTTGAGGGTGATGGTGGCTAGAAGCAAATTTGTCAGACACGGGGAAATGTGTTGCATAGTGATTTAAATAAATAATATCTGCTTATGTTTGCTTTTCTTTTTCCCACTCAAATGCACTCCGTTTTCCTTATTTCGGACAGACGAATCTACGCTCTCACCGTGGATATTTACAAGTAGTTGATGATGGCGAGTGGATTGAAGCTTTCAGGCGTGTGAATATGCCTTTTTTTTTGGATATGTTCGATCTTCGTCCCTTTGTAATCTAGGGTAGATTAAGCGATTGTCAGAGTGTATATTTTTTACCAAGGGTGTTGGTCAAGGGAATTGGTGGCACTCTGCATTTATGTCAGTAACACAGGCAAACAGTGTTTAGCTCGAGAGCTTGGCGGCTAAACTCTGGATGAGCTTTCCTGTTCAGTAGGCCTCCGCTAGGAAAGCTCCGGTTTTGATGGTAACAACTCTTGTACTATATTTGTTCAATTGGAAGAAAGCGGCAGCTGGTTAAAATGGAGTAACAATGCTTTTCCTTTCAAAATAGATAAGTGTTTGTTATAGATATCGTCAAAGTTATTCTTAGGGCTATTCATGATTGGTGTCTGCATATTATAGGCTTTTTAAAAACGCTTCTGACATGAGCGTAGCTCTGTTTACCCAAGTTTTTGGTATTTGGGATAGTGTTTTCTCTGGTTTGAATTAATTTTTAATGCACCAATTTCCAACACATAGACGATTTTATGCCTCTGTAGAATTTTTTTTTAAATATTCATGTAATTTTACATTTACAGAGAACTCGCCTTGAAGAAAAAGACTTAATTTTCATGAAACAGCCGTCTGTAAGAGTAATAAGAATACTATTGTTGAAGACGGGTTATTTCATATTTCTCATAAACAGATAAATATACTTTAAGCTCGAATTATGCACACATTAAGCATAGGCAAATACTTCGGAGCAATATTTGTTTTTGCAAATGTAGTTAGTCCTAAAGGATACTTCAGTCTCAATCCGTAGAAGCATTGTCTATGGAATGCAGTTGCTCTTAAATCGTCCTAGAAGCTTACGCAAATAATTCTACACTTAATAGTATGCTTTCATAATTTTGTAAATTTGTTGGTCCTAAGTAAGCAAAAGCATACTAAACTTTCCGGAAGTCAGGAATAATAAGAAAAGCTCGAGTTGATTTAACTTTTGCGAGATTTTTTTGGCGTTGCGAAAACCTAATCAAGCCACATTGACTAATATTCCTTATAGCCAAATTGAATTATCCTTAAGACTAAGTAAAACATCATTAGCATTGAGCCAATATTCTATTATCAATTTCCTAGACAGATCCAAGACAAATTCAACACAAGGCCGGATTAACTGTAATACAAATAGATACTATCCTCTTCTCCCAATTTCCAAATAGCTTGAGTCAACACGAAATATGAAAAGATCTTCCATCGTTCTCCCCTATCTGACTAAGCCTATAGACATAATTATATTTATTTTTCTTTAGCTTCCGAAAAAGTTGACAAAGTCCGTTCCAAGTCATTAAGAATCTGCTGGGAAGAAATCTGCCCGATGTCTGTCGAACCGGAAGATTTCACCCGGTGCGATATCTCCAATATCCTATCTAGCAATTTGCCAAGCATAAGATGACCAATTCTAGGGCTGACGTTGCCAAGGTGCGTGTGCTTAGGTTCAAGGGAAATCGATGCGTAGAATGATAATCATGCGAAAAAAGGACATTGGCTCAGCCTACGCAGTTTGCAAATATAAGATAATCCTAATAGAGTTTTGCTGGGTGGGCCAAACTTGTGCTTGTCATACTGCTATTCGCTTCCACAATTGTCTGATCCCCGAGTGCTTCACATATGCCCTTGTCGTCGTCCGAATCGGTGCCAGTGCCGTTGTCGTCGTCATGCCAATTTGCTTGACTATTAATCTGCTTGCTCGGCTGCACCTTGTCCGTTTCGAACTTCTTCCATTCCATTCAGTTTCTTTGTCGCAATTTTTTTACCCGAGCCAGCAAAAAAACTTTTTGTGAATAGAAAGACTGGAGGAGCGCTTGCTAGCAGTAGCAATTTAGTGGAGATGAAGAGGGTCCTGCCTACTTGTGTTCACTGAGTCCTGGAACAAGCTCATCACTAATATCTTCTAATAGCTGCTGAACATGGTATCGTGCCTATTCAACTGTTAAGTGAAAATCCCTATGAATGATGTCCGAAACAGGAAAGGGAATAAATGATTAAGGTAGGGGATGTTGAACGGATGAATGCAAACAAACGAGTTATGAAAAAGTATCCAGGAGGATTTGTGGTGGTGATGGCTTTGGCGTTACCAACAAAAAAAATTGGCATAAATGTGAAAATGATGAGATAAAAATTCGCTGAACACAGTGTTCCGAGAAGGGATACGTCACAGAGGAACAAAGAATGGATTCTGATGGACGTGGACATGCTTTGATGGCAACTGAGCGGCGCAAAGTTGATTCCGTGTTAGAAATTTTGCCGACAGGATTAACCATTTTCCAAGTACGTTCAAGTGCACTTTGGTCAAACAGAATTATAGCTTACCTACTATTACCAGGAAAATGAAAAAGTGAATATTTCGGTGAATTGGCCGGATCGTAGCTGACGGGTTTGACGTATGAATGGTTACTTTATGGTGAAAGCCTTAATGCAATTATGCGGTAAATTTTTCCATTCTGAAGAGTCGATGAGACTTCAAAGCTTTTCGAAGAACGCATAGACTATGATGATAATTGAATTGACATTACGTGTCAGTCTATACAATGAAATTGCAAACAAGTCAAATTACCTTAAGATAGCTTCAGTTAGAAAAGTTAATATACGGTGAAATGAACTCTGTTGAAATCATTTATAGGTTAGAATTTAATGCGGTCAAAATGCTAATACAACAGACTTTGCAGTTTTCAATAATAACAAGTCGAGCAAGCAGGAGAGTCCAGTCAAAAGCGCTTTATTTAATAATTGTTATAAATTTCAAAAGAATATAAAGCAAATTCCAAATAATAATAATAAAAAACTAAATGGCTCTCTAAATTTATACGTTATAACGTTTTTTTTTAATGTAATTAATGATAATTATCATTAATTACATTAAAAAAAAAACTATAGCAAATTCAAATCAATGAAGATTATTACACATTATTTCATTCAATTGGAAAAAGGAGAAAAAAACCAACCAACACTATCCTCATGCAAGCAGGAGAGTGCTCCCACCAGAAGGGCCTTTTAACCGTTCTAGGATTCAAAATAGTTTTCTGATGGCATGAATTGGTGACTTGAACTATTCACCCAATATATTTATTTATTGATATATCTTTACATACAGGAAAACTCCAATTATAATGTAGACATGCAATTACACAAAACTAGGCAAGTTAAATCGAACCAAAAAATTCAAGCTAGATAAATTACTTCATAGAAAGACAAAATTCTAAAGACTTAATAGACTAAGATAAAATGACATTATATACAATCATCAAATAGCGCAAGCAAAACAGTAAATTTTAAAAAGTAAATGATTGAGAGAAACTTAATCATGATACTAAAATTCAAGAACATCTCGTTGTAATCGAGTTTTATGTTCGTACAAAGTGAAAGATATAGGACCAATACCAAGAATGTTGTGATTCCGAGGCAAACGTACAAATGGCGACTTAAGAAAAATTTCCGTACGTGCAAATAGGACGCTGAAGGTTACTGAAGATCGACTGACACGCTCAGACTGAGATTTTATGGCACAAAGTAGGCGACAGCAGATTGTGATAAAGAATGTAGAGCAGACATTCATCTAGGAAGGATCTGCGTGATCTTAAGGAGGGCAAGTGCAGGAGTGACAGACGTTCACTATAGGAAACATATGGTATATGAAATTTGAAGAGAAGAGATCTTGTTAATCTGCGCTGTACTGACTCAAGAGCATCGATTAAGTAACGCTGATAAGGATTCCACACTTGAGCACAGTACTCTAATTGACTGCGAACCACTAAGAGAAATATATAGATACAAGAGGAAATGTTGGTGAAGCCTTTAGAAGTTTTTAAAATATAACCAGCCATTCTAGATGCCTTCAAAACAATTAAGGAGATATGATGATTAAAGCAAAATTTATCATAAAAAATAACACCAAGATCTTTGTGAGTAGAAACAATCCCAAGAAGAGTGCTGCTGTTTGAATAAGCAAATGAAATGGAGGATTTTTACGGGAAAAGGACACAAGGGAACAATTTTCAATATTTACCGGAAGGGACTTTATAATGCTCCAGGAAACAAGCAACTCTAGATCTGCTTGGAGGCCCAAGCAGTCGTTAATGGAATGTATAACCCTATAGATTTTTAAATCATCAGCAGAGACAAGCGACAAAAAGTTAAATAAAGAAGGGAGATTATTTATAAACGCTAAAAATAATAAGGGACCCAGGATTGAACCTTGGGGAATGACAGAATAAGGACAGTATGAGGAAGACTTGCAAGAGGAAGACTTGCAAGAGTGTGTGAGCACACACTCACGACCGCAGAGATAGGAGAGTTACCAGTGGAGAAGAGACGAGTTAACTTTTAAGGCCTTAAGCTTTTTCGTAGGAAGGCTGTGGTTAACTGAGTCGAAAGCTTTGAGAAGTCAGTGTAAATGACATCTACTTGGTACTTGTTATCTAAACCAGAGGACACAGTGTGGGAGAAGAAAAGAAGATTAGTAAGAGTGGATCTACCTTTGATAAAACCATGTTGCTCGAAGGCTAGATAAGGAAGTAGAAGGGAATATAACTTATTATGAACTATTCGGTCGAGAATCTTGGTAATAGCAGAAAGAAGGGTTATTGGGCGATAGTTCGAGATGGAAACCATATAACTAGATTTATGAATAGGAAAAACAACCGATTTCTTCCAGAGAAAAAAAAAGTAACAGAGGCTAGACTGTTGCTTAACAAAAAAGATAACGGGACACATAAGGACAAGAATAGAGCCTCAGCAATGATAGACCGTTGCTGCAATTTACATCTATCTGATTAAGAAGCAGCTCCACTTCAGTTGGACTAATATAAGAAAAGGAAGTGGCTTGCGAAAGTTGTTGGTCATACTCGATATAGGAGGAAGAAACCGGTTAAGCATTAAAGGTAGAAAAATATTGAGCAAATAGTTAGCAAATCTCTTCATTACATGATGTTTCGATACTATCAAGGTACATGGAGCCAGGCCAGGTATTGACATTTCTAAGCAAGCAAATGTACGCGCAAAATGGTTTCGTGTGGTTCCAATGAATTGAACCTACAATATAGTTAAAGTACTCTAATTATGCTACAGTAACGAGTCTTTTTACTTCCACTTTTAGACTTCGGAAGTTCTGCAAATCTGAACTGAGCCCACTAATTCGGAATGTTTTGCGAGTCCTATCTTTGGCTTTTAAAGCTGCAGCAATTCGCGTTTTGAGCCACGACGCATCTTTGCTTCTTTTCAGACGGACTGTAGGAGTGTAAACTGCTGTTTAAGAGTTGAGAAAGTGATAAAATTGGCATACCGCGTCCTCAATATTCAGACTACGCAAGAGAGAGAACCAATTGATTGACCAAATCTCGTTATGCATGACTAAATACTTAGCTTTGTTGAAGTTGCATCGAATAGGAGTTTGGCTCCCTTTATCGGATACTAGCTCAACAGATACCACAAAATGAAGAAAAGGGTGAGGGATCAACATAGGCGAGAGGGCAGTGTCAAAGTAGATGGAGGGTTACGGAAGATTTGTGAAAAAAGATCCAGGATTTTAATGTTTACATTCGGCGAGGAGTTAAGTTGTGTAAGGCAGCAAAGTGACAGGGAAGATGAAAGAGAAATCAAGAAGTTGTCATTGAAGGGGATAATAATGTATAAGGGATTCCAGGAGCTGTTGGGAAGGTTTAAATCGCCACAAATCAAAATGAAAGTTTTTGAATTGAGATTGTAAGCATATGAAGGCAACTCAGTGAAAAATTTTTCATAGATATAAACGGCACTATCATACGGAACATACACAGACACTATAAATAATTTTATGGCAGATGATAAGGTACCTAAACCAGCGATACTGTCAATTGGAAGGGAAGGAATGAAATTGGTGCAGCAACTGGAAATAATAGACCTTCTCACTCCAACAAGTATGCCACCCCCGTCCAATTTCCCAGAGAGTATGCGATCCCGGCCCCGTTTGAAAACATTCTAAGAGGGAAAAATCTCGTTCTCAAGAATATCTTCAGTAAGCCAACTTTGAGTGAGACACACAATGTCATCAGAGGCGATAAAAGAAGCCAGACGAAGTTCATTGGTCTTGATTCTATGACCCCGAACATCTGATAGTACACAGTTATAGAATTTTTTATTCTTGAGGATTTAGGATGACTTGCGATCGAAAATTTCTTGGTCTGCTGATGAATTCTTTAAAGATCAAACCTTGCGGCTAGAAGCCCTTGCACAGTAGACTCGTGACACCTGAACTGATTGTGATCCGAAATGACGAAATAGTCTGGGTACTCAGATTTTCAGGTGTAAGTTTTTTGGAGTTAAGTAATGGAGGCTTATAACCCAGCTTAGCAACGACCCAATTCCTGATTATTTCAGGTATAGTATGATATGCAAATCGAGAGACAAACACTTGAACAGGTGGAGACATAATATAGTATATAGTAAAAAATTTTCAAATTCATTCAAACGATGCGGAGTTTTTTCTTAAACACATAGCAGGTGCCATTTTGTTCCAGCTTAAGCAATTTATCTGGGTGTTTGGCCAATTGAACTTATTCAAATTAAACACTTTTCCTCCAATTTATATGAAAACCTGAAAAAAATAAGGGTACGAAAGTAGATTTGAAAAATCTATCAACCATCAACACGTGTTATTGTTGTTGCAATTCCATACAATTGAAATGTCTATAACTCACTTGATTCCGATCTAATTCTCGTAAAATTTTGTAAACATAGGGATCTTATATTAACCTTTCTTATAACTTTACTTTAGTACTACGTACTTCGTTTAGAGATAGTTAGAGTAGCTCATTGTCTTTATCGTATGTATCGGCACTCGAGAAGGTGATATGGTCAGTACCAAGCTTTGGCCGTGTGTACGTTCCCCTAGCTGCGATATGTTCTGATTTTAAAGTAGTACATATCATAACTGATGGGCTTATAGTCTGTCCAAAGAATCACTACAATTAAATCGCTTTGTCGCCAATGGGACTCGAGCCAGGGACCATTGGCTTACGATGTGAATGCTCTATCCACTACACCACGTGGACTATTTATATTGATCTTCATAGCTGCAAGTTTTAAGAAGTTTAAGGGTACTGTTTTGATTTTATGGGAGAAAATGTAAAATTGTCGAATCATACGGGAAGATAGGGCAATCATGGTCAGTGGGCAATGGTGGTCATGCACACAACTAAGCTCATGACAGTCCATTACGCATGTGAAGTGTATCAACGTCTTATTATTCATGGCCCAAAAGTAACAGACTCATCGTGCCTTCATTTCGGATGACGCGGTTATACGAGGTGTGTTCAAAAAGTATCGCGAATTTTGAATTTTCGTGGGTTACGTATATTCGAATTTCGATTTTTTTGTGGCGTTATGTTGGTACTCATGTCTGTCACTTATGCCGACAAGCTCGGCCATTTTGAATGTTCACTTGATTGGTGATGGCTGCTTTACTTGCACGTGTTTTCAATCGTCTTCGATTTTTACTTATTCAAAAAAATGGAGCAAAGAACGTGTATCAAATTTTGTGTGAAAAACGAAATTAAGTGCGCGGATGCATTCCGAATGTTGACTGTGGCATACGGAGAAGCTACCTTGGACCGAAGCAACGTTTATCGGTGGTACAAAATGTTTTTAGAAGGCCGAGAAGATGTGAACGACGAAGAGCGTGCCGGACGCCCGAGCACTTCAACAAAAGACGAAAAAATTAATGAAGTGGAGAAAATGGTATTGGCCAATCGTCGAATCACCGTAAGAGAATTTGCTAAGGACCTAAACATATCGATTGGCTCGTGCCATTTGATTTTTATCAACGATTTGGGCATGAGACGGGTCGCCGCGAAATTCGTACCAAAATTGTTCAATTGCGACCAAAAACAGCAACGCATGAACATTGCTAATGAGATGTTAAACTCTGTCCGCGACGAACCAAATTTGCTCCAGAGGGTCATAACTGGTGACGAATCGTGGGTTTATGGTTATGACGTGGAAACCAAAGCTCAATCATCTCAATGGAAGCTGCCGCATGAACCAAGACCGAAAAAAGCGCAACAAGTTCGGTCGAATGTGAAAGTTTTGCTGACAGTTTTCTTCGATTGCAGGGGCGTGGTGCATCATGAGTTCTTGCCACAGGGAAGAACGGTCATTAAGGAATATTACCTGCAAGTTATGCGCAATTTGCGCGAAGCAATCCGCCAGAAACGCCCGGATTTGTGGGAGAACAAAAATTGGCTTTTGCACCACGATAACGCCCCTGCTCACACATCGTTGCTTGTGCGCGACTTTTTGGCCAAAAACAACACACTAATGATGCCGCAGCCACCGTATTCCCCAGATCTGGCCCCCTGTGACTTTTTCTTGTTTCCTTAACTGAAGAGGCCCATGAAAGGACGACGTTACGCTACGCTTGACGAGATAAAGACGGCATCGAAGGAGGAGCTGAACAAGATTAAAAAAAATGATTTTTTGAAGTGCTTCGAAGATTGGAAAAACCGTTGGCACAAGTGTATAATATCTCATGGGGATTACTTTGAAGGGGACAAAATAGATATTCATGAATAAATAAATAATTTTTGAAAAAAAACAAAATTCGCGATATTTTTTGAACACACCTCGTACATGACGAGTGTCTGTTGTTTTCACGGCTACTTGATCTTATTTGACAGCGTGATAAATTTAACAAGGTAAGTTATGAAATATTCTTTTTCATGCGTCAACACTTTAATGGTAGTTAAAACATAATTAATATAAAGTGATCCTCATAATTAATATAAAGTGATCCTCATTCTGAATGAAAAAGCAACGTTTTTTTTTGTTATTTATATTTTTTTTCTATGAAGTCCATCACGGGTAATTGTGTTCAACTGACCACCATTGCCCGCCATGTTTTTGATAGTACCGAATAATTACTAAAGCTAATTTCATTTTTTTTAAGATGCCGAGAAATGGAGCTTCGTAGACTTTGGAAATGTTAAACAAGGCTCTTAAAATAATGGAATATCTATGCGAAAAGCCGTCGAACAAACTGGAATACCATTTTCCACGCTACAAATTCGACACCGAAAGCAATTGTATGGAAGTCCATCTCCAGGATACAAGGCTGTATTCTCAGCAGAAATTGAAAAAAAAAGGCTGATGTGGTGGAAAAATGGCTTATATAGAGTTGTGTACAAAAAGGAAGGTGACTTTTCAAATTTTCCGGGGAACGTACATTCGATTGCCGATTTTAGGTAAATTTCTCGAGAGAAATTCACTTCTTGCGTCATTTTGGTGATCATACATGAGCACTTTCCAAAATGGCGGTGGTTTAAATATGCGACTTTTTCCTCTAGCGGTCACATTTTCTAACGGATTTTTAAGAAACTTGAGATTATGGATCTTTGTACTAAGTTCTTGTATTATGCAGAAATTTTTTTAAACCGAATGAAAAATAAAAAGATCGAAATTTTAAAACCTCAAATTTTTAAGCTGCCATTTTCACTAAAATTTGAATAATTCTGCCCTGTCTAGAGTGAAACTCTGATTTGAACGAGATTTTCCGCATTGATTGATGAGGTCCTAGCATACAAAGATTTAAAAGAATCCAAAAACAAATGCATGCATTCAAAGTGGCGGCCCTCAAAGGTCAGAAGGCAAGCGCAATTTGCTATTTCATTAGCAACTGAAATAATGAATAATTTTCATGGAAACGTTTTAAATTACTTAACTTTGGAAGTATTTATATAGCAGACCATTTTTAGGATATTGTTAAAATATTTTTGCGATACTCTAAAAAATTATGAAATCGTGACTTGTCAGTTCGTCCGTCCATCCGTCCATTTGTTCGTGCGTCACAGTAAGTTTCCTTGCAAACTACATGAGCTAGAATGAGGAAATTTTCTACGTAGGTCAAAAGTGGTGCCTCTTGAAATTTGCAGTGTAAGAAAATATTTTAAAGTGTTTAAGGGGTGCCTCCCCATACAGGGGGCGACTTAAATTTTTTTTATTCCTGTAGCCCTCTAGCAGCCAAGTTTCTCAACAGATTTCAATGAAATTTGAAATTATAAGTTATTAAAGCAAGTTCATTTAAGCTGCAAAAAATTATGCAAATCTGATGACAAATGAAAAAGTCGAAAATTTACAGCTTAATATTTTTAGCAGCCGTTTTCAATAAAAATTCAAAATGGTGGCCCCTGATGGTTCAGAAAAGAATTGAAAATATTTATATTAATAGCAACGCAAGGGCTGTTTAAATTTTTATGGAATACTGTTGAAATTAACTCTTTGAGCTATTCAAGCCGACAAGTTATCACCTTTGTGTGGTAACCACTGTGAAATGTATAAACAGCAAATGTGAGAAGGGCAACACCTATATTTATATGTTTATAACAATTTATAATCTCCCGATTTCAATATGTGATCCATAAATGTGCAACTCAATTGAATGAGCAAAATATTTGCGCCTCTATAAAGGGTTTTTAAATACAAACGTCGGCAGATTCTTTTTATGTCAATAAATACCCATGTGGTGTTACGAAAATTGCAGTAAAAAGTTTAGTTGTACGCAAGCCAAATTCTTTTCCGAAATCTTACGCTACATACGAGAAATTTACCTTTCCGGCTGGTGCTGCCAACAGGGATTTTTTTAATGTTGGTACAGTCGTCACGAACATATATTTACAGTTTTTGCTATATAATATGTTAAGTTTGCTTATGAGAGGCATAAAGGTTAGAAGTGCTTTGTGTGCTCGGCGATTTTTCAGTTACGAAACAAATGGATCAAAGATCAAGAACTTTTTGGCCAAAAATAACACAACAATCATGCTTCAGCCAACATATTCAGTGAATTTAGCCCGATGTGACTTTTTCTTGTTCTTAAAATTGAAGAAACCTATGAAAGGACGGAGATTTGTAACGATTGAGGAGATAAAGACAGCATTGCTGGAAGAACTCAAGGCTATACCAAAAAGTCCTTATGAGAAGTGCTTCGAGGGTTGGACAAATCGTTAGCAAAAGTGTTGTATATATATGGGATATAACGAAATTTGTGACCACGCTAGAGGTTGCAATTTTGCTTCGATTTTCACCAAATTTTCAGGAAAGCTGTATTGAATAATTATCTCGTTTAAGTTTGTTAACCAGCTATATCGGCCGGGCAAAAACAAAATGGCGGCCATTTTAGACGAAAAATCGTGATTTCTGTTCTGACCAAAGTATAGCTCCGATTTGGATGAAATTTGGTACGAAGGTTCACTGATGTATGTGATGAATCTCACAATAAAAAACCTAAAGTCGGTACGGCAGAAACAAAATGGCGGCCGCTCAAAGGTCGTAAAACGTGCAAAATTTTGTTGTTGTAATAGTGGTCAAAGGTTTCAACAGATTTTCATGAAATTCGGCAGTTAGACAGAAATAATAAGTATCTAAAGAATTAGATTGAAACTTGAAATCATAAGTTATTAAGGCAAGTTAATTTAATTTAATTATACAAATCGAATGACAAATAAAAAAGTCAAAAATTTACAGCTTAATATTTTTAGCAGCCGATTTCAATAAAAAACGAAATGACGGCCCTCATAGTTCAGAAAAAAATTGAAAATGTATATATTAATGGCAATGCAAGTGCTGATTAAACTTTTATGGAAATCTTTTGAAATTAACTATTCGAGCTATTTAAGCCTTTGTGTGGTTACCACTGTGAACTGTGTAAACAGCAAATGCGAGAAGAGCGAAACCGGTATTTATATGTTTACAACAATTTATGATCCGCCGATTTTCAATATGTAATCCATACGCGTGCAACTCAATTTAATTAGCAAAATATTTGCCCCCCGATAAAAGGTCTCTAAAAACGAACGTAGCCAGATTTTTTTTATGTTAATAAATATCCATGTGGTACTACGAAAATTGCAGTAAGAAGTTAAGTAGTAGGCAAGCCAAATTCTTTTTCGAAACTTTACGCTTTTGCCTTTCCAGCTGGTGCTGCCAACGGGGATTTTTTAGATTTTGTATAGCTGTGATCACTATGCGGGCTATGATATTCGGGACTGTGACTTTCATATCCTGATGACGGTGAATGGTGACGGTGAATTTTGAAGAAAATGGTTTGTTTGATGGATTTGATTTCATTTTTTAATCCATAGAAATAGGGAACAATATACATATAACAGTAAATTTCATTTAAATGTCTTATCCAGGGTGAAAAACTCAAGGGTTTGGCGAGCCTTCGTCTAATAAATCTGCACAAAATCGAAGCTATTTTGGGTAAAGAGTTCTTTTAGCGCGGAGGCCTAAAATTCATGCCCACGAATCCATGTCCACGAAACAGTTCGTTGCAATATTCTCGCAATTTCTCGAGTTTGTCACTGGTACTCGTCTTTCCATTGGGGCTAATATGGTCGACGGTATAGTTTAAGTTCTATCTCATATTGAATACCCTTATACTGTTAATAAGTCTTGCCTGAAGACACTTAGTGTTCCCCACGCGTTCAACAATGTGATTATACTTTTTGGTTGGATGTTAGACTTTGTCCCCATATTTGCTGGTGAATGATATTATGGATCAACATTTTGCGCTGAAGTTCAGTTTATCAGCTAAACTAGGGTTTTCATTGTGTTATAATAATACAGACGATGAGTCCAAACTGGGATTATTCGAACCAGCTATACACGTTGATAGATCTACGGACTGTTACATTTCAGGCGTATCATCTTCGAGCCTTAGCGGACCATCAGGACGTTTTTGTAGTAGTTGTTGATGTTGCTGCTTTTATTATTATTATGATGATATTGTGGGCCTAGTCTATCTTGGTTTGGGTTCGATGTACTTCTATATGAAGTGCTGCATTTCTGGGTGAGGGCCCGTCACAATGTTGCAAATTCCTCCATTCAACTTGTACTTGGTGTGTGGGTCCAAACTAATTTTCGTGATCTTTTCATATTTTCAGCTCAAAAGTGTTCAATCGTGAGGGAAGGGGACACAAATATTGTTCCTCCCCTTGGACTCCTAATGCAAAAAATGACCTATTTGTCAGATTCAAAAAGTGCTAAGACCTTTCATTTGAAACCTAGCTCGAGTACATTTATTGAAAAAAAATGTTAAGGAGCACTCCTTTATAGAGGGGTGGTGACTCCCCTCAAACAAATTTGATAAGACCTAAACTTTTGAGAGATCACCACTTCTGACTTTTTCACAAAGTTTGAGCTTTATAGCTTCTATAGTTTCTGAAGAAATTTCTTGTGACGCATGGATAGACAGACAAATGGACAGACGGGTGGACGAACGGACAGATGCACAGACAGAAAAACGTACAGATAGGACGACATATAAGTAGTCTTTTTCAGAAAGCCCTAAAAATCATGGAGCTAGATCCAATAACAAATAACGTAGAGGCTGAAATTCTTTGAACTTTGCTAATAGTAGTAGGTTTTAACATTTTTGTCAGTAAAACCTTATCAGTATAATTAAATTAGATGAAATTAGCCATTTAAGTAGTTCTTTAAAATATTATTTTATTCTATACCTAAAATTCACCGACGTTATAGTCATTTGAATTTCCTACGATTACAATTATAACGATTTTTAAACTTCATGGGCTTTTCATCGAACCAGACACTACACTTTTGATTGAATCTTCTCCAAATTTTCAGATAAGATGAATAATAAAAAAACATTCAAGATTCAGGAAAGTCAAGGATTTTAGTAGTATTAGAATAAAATGTTGGTCGGTTAAAATCGAGTTCTTTTAAAGTAAGAATATATTTGCTGTGGATGTTATAAAAGTTTTTCTTGACTTAAACCATTCTATTTGTCCACATATTGTAGGCTAAGTATAAAACCCTCTGGACATGAGCGTAGTTCTGTCTACCCAACTTGTTAAGGATTCTATCCCAGCATAGAAACCGGTATCTGCCGATGATTGGTCCACAATACTGAATAAAAAATACATCACAGTTTGAAAGGAGTCACGCGTGATCTGTCAAAAAGCCTACTGAAAATCAAACCTCATAATGAATCCACTTTATAGATATATATATACATATATATATATATATATATATATATATATATATATATATATATATATATATATATATATATATATATATATATACCTATATATACATATATCTATATATATATATATATACATATATATATATATATATATATATATATATATATATATATATATATATATATATATATATATATACATATATATATATATATATATATATATATATATATATATATATATATATATATATATATATATATATATATGTACATACATATATATATATATATATATATATATATATATATATATATATATATTGTTACATGTCCAAACTATTCTGCGAGCTACTGTCGCAATTGTTTTCACAACCACTAAGAACATTAACAAACGAATGTACTCGAAAACCCACCAAGCATGATCAACATCTGAAAGTGAGTCACTGCCCATTCATTAAGCTGCTCGAATATTCGCCAATGTACGAGAAATGGATTGAATGACTAGAGACCCTATATAAAGGCGAGCTGAATGAATGGGGGGATTCATAACAACCGCGATATAGTAAACTGCGATAGTGTGGAGTGTGAATTGAGAGCGATATTGGTTGTAAAAGAGATAAACAGTTGAAATAAAAATTAATAGACAAGTTGTGAAATAATTAAATCAGTGATTGTGCATTTTTAAGTAAATGAACTCTTTTAATTTAATTTAAAAGACATTGCGTTTTCACTTTCGCGGGACGTTAAAATTATTGGCCGCAAACCATAACACGCGACAGTGGTGTCAAGAAGTGAGACAGGAAACTTTGAAACTGAAAACTTTTAAGCATTTTCAAAGTCCACAATAGTGAAATGTAACGTGGAAACTGGTGAAAAAAAACATAAAAGCCGAAATAATAAAAATACCACGAAGCTAACATTAGTGAATTTACCATGGCGGGTGAGCCCTCAGATGCGGAAAAAGGCGCAGAAGGTGGAGAAGCAGATACACCAAAATCAAAGGACCCCAAAAAGGCGCTGATGCAAATGTTGATGCTGATGCAGTAAGAGCAGCGACAACAGTCATCCAATTTAACTGCGAAGCTAAATGAACAATCAACGAAGCTAAATGAACAATCAGCGCAGCTAAATGAACAAACATCCAGTTTAGCTGCGAAACGAAATGAAAAATAAGCGCAGCTAAATGAACAGACATACAGTTTAAGTGCGAAGCTAGACCAGAAGCTGGGAATTGAAATTGGAGGCAACGAAGGCAGAAGTAACCACCTCACCAGCTCCGCTTATAACCGTAGCGCAAAGCACATCCAGAAATGTGCAAGCACCAATATTCGACGGGCAAACGGTCTGGACTATTTACCAAACCCAGTTTAAAGTCGCTGCTCGGATAAATCACTGGAATGAGCAGGAACGAGCAACTGCATTGATTTTTGCTCTAAGAGGTCCAGCTGCCGAGCTTTTGCAGACGATCGCCGTGGAGTTGCGCTCAAACCCGACTGCTATAATGAATGCGCTCGACATACGTTATGGAGACGATCATCTGAAGCAGATTTATCGCTCACAGCTACGGCATCGGATGCAAAAGTCTGGCGAAACCTTACAGCAGCTAGTCCAAGGCATTGAGCGACTGGCACTATTGGCTTACCCAGCCTACGACCCAGAACATCGAGATGACGCAGTGACAGAAGCATTCATCAGCGCTTTGAAGGACCAGGAATTGCAACAAGCGGTGCGTTTAGCCCGAAAGCAAACGGCAAACGCAAACGCATTGGCTTTTAGTCTGAACTTTGAGGCAGCGAAATATGCGACTCGTACCATTGCCCGGCTCCGCGAGGAAGTGGCAGATGAGTGCAGGTGCGCGCGCGTGGAAATTGAGCGAGAACTGCATGTAAATGGTACGCCTAGATGCTGGAATCGCGGAGAGAAGGGGCACCTGCAAAGAGACTGCAAGAAGCGAAGAAAACCAAGCTATTGCCATGGGTGGAGGAGATCTAGACCGAGTCAGGAGCCCAGACTGGCAGCCCTTCAAACTGACGGAGTAAACTTCGTGGGGCAAAGGTTGGCTAGGGGGTGCGATGTCCCCAGCACTACCATCATCTCTTTGGAAGCTACTCACGACCATCATTGGAAAAGGAGGCAAGACAAAATTAAAGCCCGGGAATCCACTGCTGCAATATTGAAGCAGGTCGAATTGCCAGTGCAGCTATTCAAGCGAGCCTCTGATCTGGTCACCAAGTACAGTGACATCTTCTCAACAAGCCCGGATGACCAAGGCCGAACGAGTATGGTAACACACTTCATAGATACACAGGGAGCCAAGCCAATTCGACAAGCGCCGAGACGTCTTCTTATAGCCAAATGAGGAGAAATGGAACATGGAAAATTAAGGGGCTATCGAACCTTCTGTCAGTCCATGGGCGCGCCAGTAGTTCTAGTAAAGAAAAAGGATGGTAGCACTCGTTTTTGTGTCGACTATACGCAGCTTAACGACGTCACTAAGGAAGAAAGTTAACCGCTTCCACGCATCGATGACATCATGGACACTTTGGCGGACGCAGAATGGTTTTCTATACTCAGTCTCAAGAGTGGCTACTGGCAGATACAAATCGACAAGAAGGACCGAGAGAAGACCGCATTTTCAGTTGGGACCGGATTGTGGTAATTCGTGGAGATGCCATTTGGGCTTTGCAATCGCCAGCCACTTTTGAACGCCTGATGGAATACGTGCTACGAGGCCTGACCTGGAAGACCTGCTTGGTGTACCTAGATGGCATTATTGTTTTTGGGAGAACGTTCAAAGAGCATGTGCGGAACTTAGAAGAGGTTTTCTCTCGATTGCGACTGGCGAATTTGAAACTTAGTCCCGACAAGTGTACACTTTTCGCAGCTGAAGTAAAATACCTGGGACATATTGTATCGGCAGAAGGAGTCAAAACAGACCCTGAGAAAATTGAAGCCGTGAAAAGCTGGCCAACACCAAACAACAAGCGCCAACTACGAAGTTTTCTGGGTCTGGCAACCTACTATCGAAGATTCGTCAAAGACTTTGCCAAAAAAAGATAAGTGTCTCCATCAGCTAACCGAGCAAAATCGTCCGTATGTCTAGAATGAACAATCCCAGGTAGACTTCGAGACCCTGAAAGAGAAGCTGTGTGAGTGACACTTGCTGGCATATCCAAAACTCGGAAAAATGTTTGTAGTTGACACCGATGCAAGCAGCGGCAGTATTGGAGCTGTACTCTCCCAGCAGATCGATGGCGAAGAAAGAGTCCTCTCGCATTACAGTCGAGTTCTTTCAAAAAGTGAGAGGAACTGCTGCGTGACCAGGAAGGAGCTATTGGCTATAATAGAGGCCTCCAAGCAGTTCCAAAAGTACCTATATGGCCAAAAATTTGTTCTCATCGCTGAAATGGCTGCTCAACTTCAAAAACCCCGAGGGACAAGTTGCGAGATGGATCAAAAGAGTGATCTACAAAATTGTTCATGGGAAGGGCGGAGTTCATGGAAATGCTGACGCCCTATCTCGTCGTCCATATCCAGCTAACTGCAAGGATTGCTGACGGATTGAGGAAAAGGAACCGCCCGTTGATCTGCGATTGATAAGGGCCGGATTCGATGAAGGTTGGTCATCGGAGGAGATTCGAAATGCCCAGTTAACCAATGAAGACATCGGGCCATTGCTTGTATGGAAGGAGACAACTGGGCGACCTGAGTGGAAGGACGCTTCAATGCACGGCGCCACCCTGAAAAGTTATTGGGCACAATGGAGCTCCCTTAAGGTGCAGGATGGGGTTTTCAAGCGGAAATGGGAATCGGCGGATCGCAGCTCCTGTAGGATGCAAACTTTATTTCCCAAAAGTCGTACCCACGATGTGGTTAAGGAGATGCACGAAGGATCCTCAGGAGGCCACCTTGGTGTTAACAAGACCTTAGCGAAATCGCGGGAATGGTTTTACTGGCTAAACGCTCGAGAAGACGTAGAGGACTGGTGCCGTCGATGCACAATTTGCGCTTCCGTCAAAGGTCCAAAGTGACGACTGAGAGACAAATGCAAACTTATAACGTAGGCGTGCCTTTCGAAAGGATTGCTGCCAATTGGGGAAATCGATATACGCTGGTTGTGGCCGATTATCTCAGCGAGTGGCCCGAGGTCTACCCCATTCCAAACTAGGAAGCAACTACTGTAGCCGAACAGCTAGTGTTAAATTGGGTCAGTAGGTACGGCGTACCTTACGCATTACATTCGGATCAAGGCCGAAACTTTGAGTCACTAGTTTTTAGCGAAATGTGTGGACTATTGGTAATACGGAAAACAAGGAAAACACCGCTGCATCCCCAATCCGATGGAGTGGTCGAACGTTTCAGCGGCATGCTCAATAAACATCTGGCCATGGTGGTTGATGAGAACTTAAGGGACTGGAATCTACATATCGCACTATTTTTGATGGCGTACAGAACTGCCGAACATGCATCGACAGGTCAAGCCCCAGCCAAAGTCATTTTTGGAAAGTATATTCATCTGCCAGCTGATACAAATTCGGGGCACCCTCTGAGAAACCCCAAACGATCTCGGAGTACGCGAGTGAGCTAAGGCAACGGTTGAACCAGATACACCGGACACTGCAAATCGGCAACTGACCGCATAAAAACCAAGTATGATCTAAGAGCAAATTCTACTGGCTTCCAGCAAGATGACTCGGTGTGGCTATAAAACCCATAACGGCGAAAGGGTAGGTCTCCAAAGTTGCAGCATAATTGGGAGAGACTATACCGAGTTACAAAGCGAATCAACGACGTCCGTAAGCCAAGAGCTAAAATGAAAATCGTGCACCTGGACTGTCTTGCCCCATATAACGTCCAGGAAGAATTGACTACAACTGGCGGCACATCTTTTCGGGGCGAAAAGGACTGAGGTAGGGGCAGTGTTACACATCCAAATAATTCTGCGAGCTACTTTCCCAATTGTTTTCACAAACATTAAGAACATTAACAAACAACTGCACTCGAAAATTTGCCAAGCATGATCAACATCTGAAAGTGAGTCACTGCCCATTCATTAAGCTGCTCGAATATTCCAGGCAATTCGCCAATGTACGAGAAATGGATTGAATGACTACAGACCCTATATAAAGGTGAGCTGAATGGATGGGGGGATTCATACCAACCGCGATAAAGTAGACTACGATAGTGTGGAGTGCGAATTAAGAGCGATATTGGTTGTAAAAGTGATAAACAGTTGAAATAAAAATTAATAGACAAGTTGTGAAATAATTAAATCAGTGATTGTGCATTTTTAATTAAATGAACTCTTTTAATTTAATTTAAAAGAAATTGCGTTTTCGCTTTCCCGGAACATTAAAATTATTGGTCGCAAACCATAACACGCGACAATATATATATATATATATATATATATATATATATATATATATATATATATATATATATATATATCTATATATATACCTATATATACATATATATATATATATATATATATATATATATATATATATATATATATATATATACATATATATACATATATATATATATATATATATATATATATATATGTATATATATATATATTTATATATATATATATATATATATATATATATATATATATATATATATCTATATATATATATGTACATATATACATATATATATGTATATATATATATATATATATATATATATATATATATATATAAATATATATAAGAATATTAATTTTCAATATGCTTATTTGACAGATTACGTGTGACTTCTGTTAAACTGTAATGTACGAGTAATTTTTATTCAGTATTGTTGACAAATCATCATAGAAAGATTTGAACCGCAACAACATATTCAAATCAGCGGTATTATGAAAATCAGCTCAAGGAAAATTTGCTATTTTATTGCGAACTTCTGTTCAGTGATGAGGCACATTTCATGGCTTGATGAATACGTTAATAAACAGAATTGCCACATTTGGGTTGACGAACAACCTGAAGTGCTTCAACAGCTATCACTATAGCCACAGAAATGCACAGTTTGGTGTTGTTTATGGGCTGGTGAAATCATTGTTCGCTATGCTGGAAAATATCGTTCAAAATTCGACCCTCAGTTTGGATTTTTACTATTGAATTCAATTTAATGTCTTTTATTTGAGATTAAAAGTGAAACCTCACAATGAATCACCCTATATATATATATATATATATATATATATATATATATATATATATATAGATATATATATATATATATATATATATATATATATATATATATATATATATATATATATATATATATATATATATATATATATATATATATATATATATATATATATATTTATATATATATATATATATATATATATATATATATATATATATATATTTATATATATTTATATATATATATATATATATATATAGATATATATATATATATACATATAGATATATATATATATATATATATATATATATATATATATATATATATATATATATATATATATATATATATATGTATGTAGGGCTTTGCATTAGGGATACAACAATTTCGTATCCTTATATGAACTTGCATCCCTATTTTTTTTGATGAATTGTCAATGTCAAAACGTTTGCTAAAGTCAACATTTTTATCATCATTCATCATCAAAGTTCACGAACCAGCAAAGTTTGGGAATTATTAAAAATTATTATTAATTAGTATTATCGAAAAATCCTCTTCAGAGATGAAGCTCTTGGCTGGCTCAATGGCTTTTATTAAGCAAAATATGCATTACTGGACGGCAGCAACACATGGGCTTCTTGAGACATCTTTGCATCCGCAAACAAATAATGTTTGGTGCAGTTTTCATGCCGAAGGTGTGACCTGGCTGTATTTTTTCGTGGATGAAAACGATCGTCGTGATACCGTCAATGGAGAGCGCTGTCGTGTTATTTTGGAAGATGATTTGTGGCCATAAGTGGGTGAACTTGACATTAACGAAATGTGGTTTCAACGAGACTGTGCCACTAGCTACTCAGCGCCCCTCAAAATCGATTTATTGAACTTTAATTAATTTAAAAGCAAATCGGTCGTTGCTCCATTTTCATTAGCCGCCATTTTGGTGTAATGTAGGGAAAATCACTCACATCATGAATTCCCACAAATATTCCTGTATTGGGTTGTTCGATAATTCATACCGTTTTTTCTCATAGATAACGTGAACTGCATATTGCATTTAAAAATGATTATTTAGATATTAGATGTTAGACTATCATCAGTCATAAGTGAACAACAAGTTAGTTAAAATATGTTAAACGTGAAAAGGGGCAAGAATTAGGTGCAAGCTCGAAAGAAATTGTGTGAAGTTTATGGTTAAGATTGCCTTACTGAACACCAGTGTCAGCGTTGGCTTCGTCACTTATGTTCTGGAAGTTTAAATGTGCAAGATGCACCACACACTGGTCCTCCAACCACTACAGATGACGACAAAATAAAAGCGTTAATCGAAACTAACTGGCGTACAAAAACAGAAAAGATAACAAACAAGTTGGGTAAACAGACCTACGGTCATGTCAGAAGGGTTTTGTATTCAATTTACAAAATGCAGTCACCAGATCGAATAAAATCAAGAAACGATTTCATTGGAGAAAATATGAAATTCGAAGATCATACTATTATTAACAAAGTTGAACGGATTTCGTGTTCTGAGATTTTTGTTGTTGTTATACTCATAAATATCTCCCTTGATAATTATTTCAGATATCCATTCGCTAGGGAGGAAACACATTTTTCATGTATTTCCCCCCTGTGCCCCCACTGAAGCAAAAACTGACAGTTTAACAGCTGTTTTGAAAAGCTCCCATGAAAACTTTCATTTCATACTCACACCGGCTACGTTTGATGAATTTTTCTTTTCAGGAGCCACTCTCCTGTACTGTTATCATCGATTCATGGCCAATTTTTTCGAATCCTAGAATGGTTACAAAGCCCTTTTGCTAGGAGCTCTCTCCCGCCTCCTTGACTTGCTTCGCTTATGAGTATTAATTGTAGGTACTCATCTTCAGTCATTCATTAAATTGAATCAAGTGTTCAAAGCATGCACCTTAAACGTTGAAGTTGGGAAAAAATAACTCAAAATTATTCAATCTTCGCATTTAAAACAGCCACCATTTTGTTTTACGATTACTGATACCACTAGCTGAACCGATTCGCAAAGATATTCATGACACCTATCATTCCTGAAATTTTCATGCAAATCCCAGCAAAACTGTAGTGTCTGAGTCGGTAAAAAGCGCATGTTGTTCCATAGCCATATGTTGCCATAGTAATAAATGCAGCGCATATTGTTCCATAGTAATACAGGAAAATTCAAACCGCTATAACTTCGCTAAATATGATTCAATCTTTATGAAACTTTCAGGGTAGATCAACCTTATGAATAGTCATCTATATACTGAATTTCATAGAATTTAAGGGTACCGTTAAGATTTTATTCAAGAAAACATAAAATCGATAAATCATACTATTACTAACAAAGTTGAGTGAATTTCGACTTCTAACGTATTTGTTGTTGTTGTACTCACCAAGACCTACATTCCTGATTTTTTTCAGATTTTTCGGATCACAGGTGTCCAATCGCGAGGGGGGGGGACACAAATTTTTCGTGTATTTCCCCTCCCTGTGCGCCCCTCGAAGCAAACTTTGCCAAATTAAGACCTGTTTTGAAAAGTTCTCATCAAGACCTTTCATTTGATACCCATATCGGCTACCTTCAGTGAAATTTTTTTTTCGGGGGGTCACTCCCCTATATGGGGAGACCCCCCTTAAATACCCTATAAAATTTTTTTTGTACTCGAACTTTGAAGAGAGCACCACTTTACACCTACATACAAAATTTGATGTTTCTAGCTTAAGTAGTTTCCGAGAAAAACTGCTGTGACACACGGACGGACGGACGGACGGACGGACGGACGGACGGACGGACGGACGGACAGACAGACGGACAGACGGACAGACAGGACGCGATTTTAGAAGGGTTTTGTAAAATTATTTTACAAAACCCTAAAAAGCTCGACCTATCATGTTCATCCGTTTACTTGCACGGTCAACAGCTTGGTTATGTAAACAAGCTGAATGTTAGGATTCCTCACGAATTAAAGGAAATACGCCTCACCAAACGCATTAACATATGCGACTCTTTGCTGAATCGTAACCAAAACGACCCATTTCCAAAAAGAATCATAACGAGTGATGAAAAAAGGAATGATCATGGACCAAGCAAAATGTGATTGAAAACCATTTGAAGTGAAACTTTCGATTCCGATCAGGCTATTAAAAATGAGTTCGGCCGATTCTTCGCTTCTGAAAAGCAAGGCTTATTCGAACGTAGAATTTTTCAACTTACCAAAAGATGGGAAAGGTCATCCAACAAAATGGTCAATGTATCATTGATTAATGTTTGTTGTTAATTTAAACAAATTTACTGTGGAAAACATGAAAAAAAAAAAACGACAATAAATATCGAACAACCCATAATCATCTTATCTGAAAATTTTAAGGAGATCAAATCTAAACTGCAGAGTCTGATTCAATGGAAGTCCACAGAATATCAAATTTTTTTTATTTTTGTTAATATAATTGGAGAAATTCCAAATGGCTATAACATTCGTGCATATGATTCGATTTCCTCCAAACTTACAAAGTATAAGAACCATTTGTAAGTATTGTATTTTATTTCAATATTGAATTTCATTTAAAAGTATCCGAATGATTCATTCGAGAAAATGTGAAATTCAAAGATCATACAATCATTAACAAAGTGCAGCGAATTTTAACTTCGAAGGTATCTGTCGCTGTTGTACTCATCACAATTTACCTCACTAATTTTTCGTATATTTCCCTTCTCCTGCACTCCACAAAGCTGGCAGCACTCTTTCTAGACCTGTTTTGGAAACATTTATTTGACACTTAACACTACCTTGGGCAAAAAAGTTTTTTGGTGAGACCCGCCCGTACCAACTGTTGAAAAATTTATCGATGCCTAAACTTTCATTGCTTCTGATCCACCTACAAAGTTTGGTATTGTAGCTGCCAGTTTCGGAAAAAAACTGCTGTGACATACAAAAGGACGAACAAAAAGTAAGCAGAAAATACAATCCAAAGTTGAACATGGAAAATAAATATTATTTCGTTTTAGGCATCTTAAAAGATAATTAACTCAATCTTAATATCCTCACATTCAAACCACAGCTGGTATATGTTATATTAAAGCCATTTGGACCATTTGCCACTGATCAAAAATATTATTTTACTCCTACTTTTGCTGAACAGCTATGCCAGTAAGGATATTCGCCCCAGCGTACTCAAAATGAATCAATTAAATTTTAATTAAATTTGAAATTCATCATACACCAACGTCACCGACAAAAGTCCAAACACGAAATAAAGATTGATTTATCAATCTACCAGAGAGGGAACGAGAGATTATTTCCAACAGGAAATACATTCCTTCCGTAGCGAGCGTTTTTCATGATTAAGCTTCAACAACATTTCATCGTATAACGACTGCAGTGGATAGTTACCGCTATTCAAACTGCATATCATCATCTCTTATCCTGGCTGCATGCAGAATATAGAACGATGAAGCAATTAATTAATCGAAACATATTTTTCCTTTCTCCACACTTCAACTTATTGCCCGAGGATATATCTTGAGCATGGACGCCACAGTGAAAAAATTGGAAAGTTATGAAAGGATAATTGATGAAAATCTATCAGCTTTTGTTTGAGGTGGCTGGTTTCCATGGGCATTTCTGTTAGTGGTTAAGCTCTGAAGAGGGAGATTGGTATAGGGAAAATGAATTTTAAAATGAACTGATGAAGGAAAACGAAATTTGCCAGAAGGTGTTAGTGGAAGGCAATGTAAAAATTGAAGCAAAATGGTTGCTTTAACTAATTGAGAAAGCTTTTCAATGGGGAAAAAGTAATTATTAGATTTCCTTAAGGTAAGAGGAAGCTGCTGACTCATTGTTTATACGAGGACAAAATTTTAATAATAATATGTTTCATTTGCTTTCAAATTAAAATCAACAGATAAAAATTTGATGCTTTTGCTTAAAGCTATGTTTATTTATTGTAAACGATTCCATTTACTACTATAATAATCGACAACTAGGCAGGTAAACACTTTGATAGTTAATTTTGTAATGACATAAGCGAATAAAATGTTGTTACCAGTCCAAAGTATTACCATATTTCTAAAACTTTGTTTACTCGTATATAACTGACAAGCATTCAAATCAAAAGCCATTTCATGGAAATGTCAATACTTGTGATTCCAAAAATCAACAAGGACATTCCAAGTATAAAAAGTCAACCGTCCAATTTCGCGCCAACCAATGTTCACCAGTTGGTTCACCACTTGAAATTTATCATCTCACCAGCAATGATTTATCCTAAGAGCCCACAGCTTGGAAAGTGGAAGCTTCGAAAAAATCACGCTATTAAGTCACATTATGAATCATTGGCTTCTCTGCCCTTAACCCTTTTCACGATATCATATGATATATGGGTTTTTAAATGAAACAAAATTTTTCGTCCCTCTCTCTCTCACACATATTACGTTTTTACTTTTTCCCTGCAATACGAACATGTACGACACATGTGATACATTTTTATAATTCATAACCATTGCTGAATGTGTGCATTCAAGATTATATATTATATCTATGATATGTGCTCCGAAATAACTGGGAGCTAATCCTGCACACATTTGTTGGGGTATTATCCTTGATAGCTTCCTGTGCGAAATCATTCTTTCTTCGCTATACGGCAAGGACATGACAAAGTAAAAGATTTTCCCTTTTTCCAACAAAATTGTATGGATTACATGATTACATATGGTTTTCGCATGCTACGTAGCAGTCAACAAAGGAAGATATCTGTGAAAAGAATCCTTTCGTTCAATAAGAGGGAAAAATGAGCAGTGTGCTGTTAAGCTTGAGAACAGCATACATATATAAGTTGGCAACAGGAGGATCCTTAACATGTATCCTGGAAATTGTATGCTGCGACTGTATCAAATGCTAGGATCATACATTTTTTCCTTATTCAATAGTTCAGAGAGTCGCTTGTTAGGAAGTCCTTACAGTAAAAATATCGCTTTTAAATTATATTAGCTTCTTATGCGGATCATCTTTTTTTCCACGAAAAATTTAATGGGGGAGAAAGAGCAAACAATATTTAGTGCTTGACTTCTGAAATTCTTTGAAAGAATATTAGGACAGAAGAGAAAACAGTGTTTTGAAAATACTAGGAAACAAGGTTTTTCTTCGGTATTTTCTGGCATTTGCCAATTTGTTATTCTCAATTGGAAACATCTCTGTGAGGAATAACAAGGCTAAGTTGTGCTCAACTTGATTAGCCAAGAACATGCATCATCGATCAAGTAAAAATGGGGCATAAACAAGACCCGAAAGTAGTTTAATTACTTTTTTGGCCTAAACATGGCCCAAAACTTCAATTGAAAATAAAATTGGCACAAAAAATGCAAAAAACATCAGATAAATGGGAGTGCAGCGTTGATGTTCGTTTAAGCTCAAAATAGTATCATTAGGGTTTTGTACTAAAATACAAAACCCTATTGCAATCACGACCTGTGTCCGTCTGTCCGTCCGTCTGTATGTCACAGCACTTTTTCTCCGAAACTATAGAGGCTACAGCCATGAAACTTTGTGGAAAGGTCAAAAGTGGTGACTTCTTGAAAGTTCAAGGTTGGAAAAGTTTTTCAAAGGGGTTTAAGAGGGGTCTCCTCATATAGAGAGGTGACCCCTCAAAACATTTTTTTCACCATTGGTAGTCGAGTAGGGTGTCATTGGAAAGGTCTCAATGAGATCTTTTCAAAACAAGTCTTAAAATTTCCTTACGAGTACCGAGGGGGGCAGGGGAAGGGGAAATGTACGAACTCTTCGCGTACCCCCCCCCCCCCCCTCGTGATTGGACACCTTCCATCCGAAAAATCTAAAAAAAATCATGAATGTAGGCCTTGATGGGTACAACAGCAACAAATACATGAGAAGTCGAAATTCACTCAACTTAGTATGATTTATCGATTTTATGTTTTCTTGAATAAAATCTAAACCGTACCCTTAAATTCAATAAAATGGTTATTAATAAGATTGATTTTTTCTGAAAGTTTCATAAAGATCGAATAGTATTTAGCGAAGTTATAGCGATTTGAATTTTCCTATATTACTATGGAACAATATGCCCTGTGTTACTATGGAAAAATATGGCTATGGAGCCATATGCGCTTTTTACCGACTTAGACACTACAGCTTTGCTAGGATTTGCATGAAAATTTCAGGAATGATGGGTATCATGAGGGTGAGTACATACAATTGAAACAAGTCGAAGAGGCAGGAGAGAGCTCCTAGCAAAAGGGCTTTGTAGCCATTCTAAGATTCGAAAAAATAGGCCATGAATCAATGCTTACAGTACAGAGGATTGGCCCCTGAAAAAAATTTCATGAACGGTAGCCGATATGAGTATCAAATGAAAGTTCTCTATGAGAGCTTTTCAAAACAGTTCTTAAACTGACAGTTTTTGCTTCAGTGGGGGCACAGGGGGGAAATACATGAAAAATGTGTTTTCTCCCTCGCGAATGGACACCCGTGATCTAAAAAATCTGAAAAAAATATCAAGGGAGATATTTATGGGTATAACTATAACAAATACCTCATAAGTCAATATTCTTTCAACTTTGCTAATAATAGTATGATCCTCGAACATGACAGGTTTCTTGATTTTATTCGTTACTGGTTACTAAATTTTGTAAGTAGAGTACAAAAGCCTTCTGACATGAGCATAGGTCTGTCTACCCAACTTGTTTTTGTTAAGTTTCTTCAATAAATGAAATACTACTTGGCAATAACTTAACAATGGATACCTTTTTAGTGCGAACACGATACATGAAAATGCCGGTGTCATGTGTCTGCTCAGATAACTGATTGATTATTGTGAGCTTGTGGTTGAGTGGTCTGTATTAATTTACTGTGTGAATGCTTGTATCTTCCGCCTATAAGTTTAGCTGAGATGGTGCTTTGATAATGCGAGAGAGTTTCAACCGAACAATCGCCGAGGCAGCACACATTGAGCAACTTATAATTTTCAGCAGCTTGGAAGTCAAGCTTCATGTGTAAAACCAAAAACACATTTATAGCATTCTTTTTGGGGAATGTAAAAGAAGAGTTTTTGGGCTTGCTTGCTAGTTACAAGCCGCAACTGCGAAATCCTGAGGGTTCCAGCGATATGAAAACGCACGAAGTAGGGAGTTCCACGGACATTGGTGACTATAAAGAGAGGAAGCGAGAAAGAGGCCAATAGGGCCTCTAACTCAGGAACATACTTCAAAGGTGCTTTAGACCCTTGAAGTGAGCGCTTAAAATTTTCCGCAACTCAAAAAGGTGGCAAAAGTAGCTTCCACCAGTTTTTCGGGGCCGATACCCATGTCAAGTATTAGACGAAAACTTGAGGGTAATAAATCTGAATCTAGGTATCTGATGTGAGGGGACAGCGTGAAAAAGGGTGTATAGCCCCTTACGAATTGCGCTCCACACTAAAATGGCTGCCGATCATACTAGCCTATTTGACTTCCAGAAGTGTGCGAAAGTGGCTTGTTATGCTCACACTCTTCCAGGGGAAAGAAAATTGATTCTCCTACTCAAAGGCGTTCACGATTTATAGGACGAGCACAATATCGTGACTGAGTTGAAGGAGCATTTCGGAGAAGATATCCTATCAGCTAAAAGGTGCTCGACGATAACCTCTGGGAGGGGAAATGGACGCCTTCCTCTTTCTTAGTCCAGTTCAAACCAGACTTTAAGTGTAAAAAGCGATGGGAATAAGTTTCCTACTGTATCAGAATATACAATTGGAATGTTTACCCGCAAATAGTGCTTCAATTACCAAAGATTTTACCACGTAGCTTTTTACTCCGGACTTGAATTCAGATGCATATAATGCGATAGGCAACACAAATCGAATGAATCACCAATCCCTAAGGACGAGAAAGAAGAAGAGATCTTATATGTCGACTGTAATACTGAGGGACACCTTGCGAGTTTCAGAGGCTTTCCTAAAGCAAAAGAAGTTGAGGAGAGTGGAAGAATCTGCAAAAGGAACAAGTTGGGTAAACAGACCTACGCTCATGCCAGAAGGATTTTGTATTCAATTTACAAAATGCAGTCACCAGATCGAGTCAAATCAAGAAACATGTCAAAGACGATTTTATTGGAGAAAATATGAAATACGAAGATCATACTATTATTTACAAAGTTGAACGAATTTCGACTTCTGAGGTTTTTGGTATTGTTATACTCATAAATATCTCCCTTGATCATTATTTCAGATATCCATCCGCGACGGAGGAAACACATTTTTCATGTATTTCCCTCCTGTGCCCCACTGAAGCAAAAACTGACAGCTTAACAACTGTTTTGAAAAGCTCCCATGAAAACTTTTATTTCATACTCATATCGGCTACGTTTGATGATTTTTTATTTTCAGGGGCCACTCTCCTGTACTGTTATCATCGATTAATGGCCAATTTTTTCGAATCCTAGAATGGTTACATAACCCTTTTGCTAGGAGCTCTCTCCCGCCTCCTTGACTTGTTTCGCTTATGAGTATTAATTGTAGGTACTCATCTTCAGTCATTCATTAAATTGAATCAAGTGTTCAAAGCATGCACCTTAAACGTTGAAGTTGGGAAAAAATAACTCAAAATTATTCAATCTTCGCATTTAAAACAGCCACTATTTTATTTTACGATTACTGATACCACTAGCTGAACCGATTCTCAAAGATATTCATGAGACCTATCATTCCTGAAATTTTCATGCAAATCCTAGTAAAACTGTGGTGTCTGAGTCGGTAAAAAGCGCATGTTGTTCCATAGCCATACAGATATGTTGCCATAGTAATAAATGCAGCGCATATTGTTCCATAGTAATACAGGAAAATTCAAACTGCTATAACTTCGCTAAATATGATTAAATCTTTATGAAACTTTCAGAATAGATCAATCTTATAAATAGTCATCTGTGTACTGAATTTCATTGAATTTAAAGGTACCGTTAAGATTTTATTCAAGAAAACATAAAATCAATAAATCATACTATTACTAACAAAGTTGAGTGTATTGCGACTTCTAACGTATTTGTTGTTGTTGTACTTATCAAGACCTACATTCTTGATTTTTTCCGATTTTTCGGATCACAGGTGTCCAATCGCGAGGGGGGGGACACAAATTTTTCGTGTATTTCCCCTCCCTGTGCGCCCCTCGAAGCAAATTATGCCAAACGAAGACCTGTTTTGAAAAGTTCTCGTCAAGACCTTTCATTTGATACCCATATCGGCCACCTTCAATGAAATTTTTTTTTCGGGGGTCACTCCCCTATATGGGGAGACCCCCCTTAAACACCTTATAAATTTTTTTTTTGCATTTGAACTTTGAAGAAAACACCACTTTACACCTACATACAAAATTTGATGTTTCTAGCTTAAGTAGTTTCCGAAAAAAACTGCTGTGACACACGGACGGACGGACGGACATACGGACGGACGGACAGACAGACGGACAGACGGACAGACAGGACGCGATTTTAGAAGGGTTTTGTAAAATTATGTTACAAAACCCTAAAAATAGGAAAGGAGGGATACCATCACTACCTCTATAAAAAATACTGTGAGAGAAGGGTTCACGTACTCTAGATTTTTCCAAGGTGCAAAGGAGCAGCTTGCAACTTAGCCTATATGGCAACCCAAACATCAGCTACTGCAGCAGCCACAGTGGTTTCAGAATGTCAAAAACGGTTTTGAGCACCAACTGCAAACAATTGTTCTCGTGTGACAAATCGCATTCACCTCCCTTCCACAAAAAAAGGGCATGACAATTCTATCTATTAATAAACACAGAAATATTTGAGATATTGAATCCAAAAGCATTATACAGGTATTTTATGAATGAAATTCAATTTCGCTCAGACGTCCACTACGAGCCCATTTACAGCGATGGATTCTTTGGACCCAATTCTCAGGCACTTTCGCACACATTTCGACCGGAACGTTGGCAATTTTGCGTTGGATGTTGTCTTTTAACTTACCTAAAGTTGCTGGCTTGTTTGCATAGACCAGTGACTTGATATAGCTCCATAAAAAGAAATCCAATGACATTAGATCGCATGAACGAGGCGGCCATTCGTCCGGACAATTTCTCGAGATAACACCTTCACCAAATTTGCCTTTCAATAAATCGATTGTGAGACATGCTTTGTGGCTAGTGGCACCGTATTATTGTAACCACATATCGTTGATGTCAAGTTCATCCAATTCTGGTCACTGGAAGATTATTATCTTCCAGAATAACACGATGGTGATCTCTATTGACGGTAACATCAGGGTCGTTTTCATCGATGAAAAAACACTCCTCCGGCATGTAAACCGCACCAAATAGTAATTTTTTGCAGATACAATGGTGTCTCAAGAAGCACATGTGAGTGGCACATGTTATTTTGCTTATTAACAAAGCCACAGAGTCAGAAATGAGCTTCAACGCCGAAGATAATTTTTCGATAAAATTCTTCATTTTCTTCAAGCTTCGCCAGAGCCTAATTGGAGAAGTTTTGGTATTTCGGACTGTCAAGTGGCTTGAGTTGTTGAGTCTTGTAATTATGTAGGCGAAGACCTTTTCGCAACATACGCCACAGTGTCATTTGAGCAATGCTCAGTCCTTAAAACCGACGTGAAACCGACTGGTTTGTCTCATTTTGAATCGATGCACTTACGGCTTTGATATTCCCTTCACTCCGAGTGACACGACATCTTTTTGGCATCGGAACTTCCAATAGAGAAAATTTGAACTCGAACTTATCCACTATAGCACGCACAGCTTGTCGGATGGGACAATTATTAAGGCCAAATATTGGAGTAAGCGCTCTTAAAGTTGTGACCACTAGCTTAGAATTTCAGTATTAATTTTTAATGATTTCCAAGCCTTGCTGGTCCGTGAACCTTCCCATGGTAAAAATGTTAACTTTGACTAACGTTTTAACATTAACATTTCATTAAAAAAGTTTAAGGGTGCGGTCATATAAAGATACAAAATTGTTATGTCCCTAATGGAAAACCCTATAACATACAGATATATATATATATATATATATATATATATATATATATATATATATATATATATATATATACATTAATGCTCCTGAAAAGAAATCTCACCGCATGATACTTACCTACTACTGCATCCATCCAAACTAGATCAACAAAGGCAAGAGGTAACTTCATCGAGTCTTTTTATTTCACTGTTAATTTTGTTGGATATTTACACATAGCTTAAGTTTTTAGTGTTTACACTGTTTGGGATTTCTTTGTATTCTTTGAAAACTTATAACGATCGATATCGACTGAGAAACTTTTGACTTTGACTTAAAGTTGCTTGGGGTCAGTGGGAGTTTTCACGATCCCTGTGTGAGCGTCCGCCTCTAAAGGGAAACAAGAAGACAAGCTATTGGATTGGGATAGCCATACGGCGTAAAACGCCAAAAAGCTGAAAGAGGTTCTTGGCTTACGCCAACACTTCACCCCGCCTCATTTGTTAAACTGCACTCTTTGTACTAGATTACAAAGACAAACTTGAAATAAATTGACATTAAAAACGCGGCAACAGTAGTTCACTTCCTAGTAAAATCGAACCCTTACTGATTTGCTGATAATCAAGCAAGTGCTTTTACTCGAATTTTTCCAGAAAACTGCTGAATACGCAAAGACGTGAGCTCTTATTTCACAGAAGTTCCACATAAAATAAATAAATAAATTCTTTCATAAATATTATTCATGGTTTATCAATGCTCTATTAAATTAATCCTATCAGCTGCGTCAATGATAAGTGGTACAATAGACATGAACCTACCAGCCTCTTTCGAGAAGCCCCGCGCTTATTTATACTCTGCATACTCCGTTGTTCGTCCACACAATTCATGTGTCCAGCCCATTGTAGATTCCACAGTCTGACAATCGTTGAAACCTTCGGCTCGTCAAAGATTTCACACAGCTCACGGTTGCATCGAATTCACTGTTGGTCCCCGTATAGCTTCGCTCCGATTATTTGCCTTAGGACCCATCGCTCATAGGTGTTCAATATGTTTCCGGATGCCTGGATCAGTGTCCATGTTCCACAACCATAGCACAACCCATGTCTTACCACAGATTTATATACGCGGAGCTTTATTTTCCTGTGTATGCAGCTCGTCTTCAAAATCGTCAAAACAGGAAAAATATTATAGTTGCGAGCTGTATTCTATGACATATTTCGTCTCTTTCATTACTAAATCTCGTTATTTTTGTACCTATACACACAAATTTCCTAACACTTTTCGATACTGTATTCGCCAAGTGTGATTTATTGTAAATTTAAGGTATATTTTCTTAACTGCGTCATGAGCTCTGTTTTATTCTCATTGAGTTATAGCCCTAGTATTTTTGCTTTGCTGTTGAGTTGCAATTCTTCTAGCGGGAGGAGAGAGGGGAAGAGAAAGTGCCAGAAGAACGATCCCCCAGCCCCAACACCCCCAGCTGCTGAGTCCCTTGTATCTTTTAGGACTACCCGAACATTATGTGCCACCTGGTTCCATTTGTCAACCGATTCAAGCATCACCACGACTTTATTATCCGGGGTGAGCTCTCTCGTCTCCCTGTAGAGGGCTCTTCGCAGCCTGTCCCATTTTATGCTCGCAAAAAATGTGTGGTAGGCATTGACCTCCTCTTCTGGGCAAAACCGACGATCGACGGACCGTGACTTACCAATCTTGTGCAGGTAAGACTGAAACACCCATGCCCGCTCAAAAACTGGGTCAGATAGAATCAGTCTCACCATGCCTTCAATCTAGCCACGGTCTCAAATCCGGGATGAGGCGCACAGTCGACCTTCTCTTCATGCAATTCATCCAAGACTGCCGCAAATCGTTGTGTGAACGCTGTCTCTCTTAACGAACAACCATCTCCCTCGCGTCCTTGTTACGACGCAGATAAATAGAGTAGCGCTCTCTAGCAAGGAGGCCGACAGGTATCACGCCTGCAATAACTCTCACCGCCAAATCAGAGACTGTTGGATGCGAAGATGCAATCCACAGTGCTCCTCTTCTCTGTACCTGTGCCAGGCATTTTCGGTAAACCTCCTTACTGAGAGTGTCGCCCCATACTTTTGCTCCGTAAAGTAGCACTGACCTCACAGCACTCATCAAGAGGCGTCTTCTGATGGGCTGGGTCCCCCTGAGTTGGCCATAAGTCGACTCAGAGCCGATACTCCTGAAGCAGCCTTCTCAGCTGTTGCCCTGATTTGCTCAGAGAAACTCATCTTCGAGTCAATCTGTAGCCCCAGGTACTTCACCGATGGCTTTGATTCGATTGGTATATCTCCAATACTGATCATCCTTACTCTAGGGATCCTCTTTTTTGTCAAAATGACCACTCCAGTGCTAAACTGAACCCGCGAGCAATCATCCAGTCCCTCACTTGGCGCATTAGCTTACCTAGCCTAAGTTGCGCTTGTTCAACGGTGCGTCCAGCTGCCAGAGCCGCAATATCATCCACACAGCCGCTCAAGCGCGACTCATCTAGCATCTCGAGTCTCAGTAGCCCGTCGTAAGACACGTTCTCCAGGTCTGGACCAAGGATAGATCCCTGGGCAACATCCGATGTAATTTCCACCCTCCATTGACCCTGTGTCGTATCGTAGAGTAGGCTTCGGTCCTTTAGGTAGTTCTTCCAAAGCCGCATCAGATATTCTGGAACTTGAAAAGAGTTTTCCAGCGTATCCAGAATATCCACCCATCTAGCGGACTTGAAGGATTTCTAGACGTCGAGTGTCACCAACAGGACGATCCGTCGCTTGGTGCGGCTATATGCCTCTGCCTTTTGGACCACGTTCATCACCTCTGCAATTGCATCAATGGTAGAACGTCCTGCTCTAAAGCCACACTGCCGACGAGAAAGGTCCCCAGCAGCACGAATCGCGTCAGTGAGTCTTCCCTTGATGAGTTTCTCTAGCACTTTCCCAGCCATGTCAAGCGTGCATAACCGGTAGTATGCAGACGGTGATTCGGGATTTCCCTTCCCCTTGCTGATCAGCACGAGCCTTGCCATCTTCCGTCGTACCCGGAAAACCCCGCCCTGTAGTCAATCGTTGAATGTGCTGAGCAGTAAGTCAATACAATGGTGCAACAACTCAGCCGGAACACAATTTGGACATAGAGGCTTCTTCGTTTTCAATAAAAGTATTGCCTCTTCCAGTTCACTCGACTGCTATTTCAACATGGACAGAGTCAACACGGACAGAATGGGTGGGAAAGAGTGCCCGCACTATCCCATTCATCTTTTCCGCATCATGGATGCAAGGCTTTCGTAGGGCACCAAGCTTCCGCATAACTAGCTTGTAGCGAAGGCTCCACAGACTTGCCAGCAATGAGCCTTGCTAGTGTTAATCAATTTGCGAAGGCATTTCCTGGCCGACTTATATGCTGCTGCGCGGTTGCTTGCCTTGTCACGGTTGCGCGCCGGTTGGGCTTCACTCTGAAGCTTGTGACACTCCCCTCGCTTTTCAGCAATTTCAGTTGACTACCATTACACTGGGTGCTTGCCGGCTGGAGTTTTTGACGGGATATGGAAGCATTGCAAGCAGTCATAATGATGCTCATAGTTAAGTTCACCGCGTCTTGAGGTGCCAGTTCTTCTGTCAACTCCGAAGCTCCCTGCAGCGGCTCACCTGCTGTGAGCACCTCGACAAACCTCTCGCCGTCCATCCTTCCGATATTCCATCCAGTTGTAGAAAGCCAAGAACATGGACGTCGGGAGACAAAATCACTGATCTCAAGCAGAATGTACTGATAATCACTGGCGGAGCAGTCTCTCATACCCTCCAGTTATGCATCCTCCGTACTAAAGACTCTGAGTTGAATGTCACGTCCGGTATGGTTCCTTCATAGCCACTATGGCGGATAGTCGGCGTATTTCCGGTGCTTAGTATGACAAGCGCCGTCCTGGCTACCATTGCCAAGATTTTTTTCCCCGTGGATCTGTTTGAGGTATGCCCCATTCGATTGCTTTCACGTTGAAGTCCACCCCAACGAGCACGTTGCCGTCTGCGTTCGAGACAGCGCCCTCCAGAGCATTAAGCTTGGCTTGAAAAGTTGATATGGATTCGTTTGGCGTTAGGTACACACTAAAAAATATGGTCCCTGAACACTGAACACACACGAAAGTACCAACCGTCGTCGCGTACGGACGTATATTCAATATAGCTCCGCAAATATTTTTTTTCAACTGACAAAAGTGTTTAATTTTTTATAACCGTGAATCTACCCAGTGATCCATTAAAAGCCCATAGCAATTTATCGACAAAAAGGAAATCGCGTACGAGTGCAGTTAAACATTAAACCTGCTATAATTTTGAATGTGCGATAATAATCAATTTCTCAAAGTGACTTCAATAAGTAATTAATAAATAAATATCCACGCCGCAGTAAATTTATTCTTGCAATTCTGATATTCGCATGATTGTAACCCAATTAAATACCTTGACTCTGATAATTGTTGACTTTAACAAATTGGTGATCGCAGCAGTTTGTACTGAGTGTGCTGTTTTCGAACTCTGTAGTGTGTTTGTTTTGTTGCTGACCTACCCTATTGGTTTCGTCATTGTCTACAAAAAATCTTCTTCATAATGAGGGTAAGGTGCAGCCTAGTGAATTGCATTGCATTCGATAACACATTTAAATACGTGTTATGTAAGGTATTTTGCAACCGGAAGCTGCATGGCGCCTGCATGGATGCACCAAGGGATTGGTTCCATCCTTACTTAGAGGAACATTTTATATGCTCTGACTGCCAAAACTTTGAGCAAAAAATGCGGAACATGTATGAAAGAATCATTGGTCACATAAATGATCTTATGGAAGAGAAAGACCAAATGATTGACAGGCAAAGATTGAATTCTCGTGCAAACGACGAGAGCTTTATAGAGATGGCTAGCAGCTTTGACGAGTTAGCAACGAGCCTATCAAATAGTGATAAAAAAATATATAAGGCCCTCGAAATTTTTAACACTCGTTTAATTTCAATGAATGAGCAGATATCCAACATCCAGCCACCATCTGTAAGGGAAGACTTTAGTGAGGAAAAAATATGTGATATGGTGAGAAACATCACTAAAACGCTGTTAGACCGAAATGACTTGCTTCAACAACCGCAACAACCGGAAGTGTTAAGAAAATTGCAGTGCATCGAAAATAAATGCGATTCATTGGAGCAGAGACTACTCCAGCAGTATTGTACACAATGTGCTTCTTTCGATCAATATAATACAGTTAATCTGGAGTCATTAGAAATATCTCCAACATCTTCAAATCAAACACCTTCAAAGCTAGGCCCAGAAGTCTTAAGACCCATCTTCAAATTAGGCACGTTTTGGTCAAAGGATGAGTGGAATGGTAGGCTCAGGAAGTTGAAGGCCGCAAATGTCATAAGCAATCGCCATAGCGAAGACAAAGACTATAGCATATTTTTTCTAAAAAAATCACCGAAAAATACCAATGCAACTACAGTGCAAAAATTCTTGGAAAACAACTTATTGCTTCAAGGTTGCAGAGTTCAGGACCTTTCACAAGGAAATAAGCGCAGCCGCTCTTTTAAAGTTTTTATCCCGCAAAAGTATGCATGGCTATTTTCAAACCATCAGTCAAAGAATGGTAGTGTTGTTTGGAATGGGATGAGCTTCAAGAAGTGGAAATCAAGTATAGCCGTTTTCAGTAAGGATGTATCGAGTAAATATAAAAATAATATAATAAAAGCTCTCACTCCATGATAGAAAAGGAATCTTACTTAGACTCTCTTTTACCTCCAGTCGTAAAAGCTACAATTAACTCTACTAGTGATATTGAGAGTAGATATCTCTTATCACGACTACGGGAGCATAAGCTGTATGAGGTTGTTCGACTCTTATCTATCCTACATGCATAAAGCACCTGAAACAACATGCATCGAGGGCAAAACGAAGACCCATTTGAAAGTTTTAATTCAAAGAGAAGGTCTTCCAATAGATCTAGATGCCCTTCACAAACTTTATCTCAGCTATCACGAGCAACTGGGAGTAACTTCCGAACAAGCAAAAAAAGACCTTGAAACTTACGCCTCATATGTAAGCTCTAATTACATATCTTCACTTCAAAAGTCACGGGAGCAGCATCATAAGTTTTTTCGTCCACAATAATAACACTAATTCCTCTAAATGCCTAAAAATGTTCTACCGCAACTGTGGTGGTATGAGAGGCAAAATAATTAAACTCTTTTTGGACACTGAGTCATGCCCTTTCACTGTTCTTGCTTTCACTGAAACCTGGTTAAATGACTCGTATCGTAATGAAGAGATTCTCGATAATGATTGGACAATATATAGGGACGATCGAGATTTTCAGAGCACCGGACTGACGCGAGGTGGGGGTGTGCTAATTGGTGTACACAACTCCTTTTCAAGTGATCTTATTAATACTACGGCACATAAAACATTCTAACATGCAATAATTCGCATCAAATTTGATAAATTCGACTTATACCTAGGCGTATTCTATATTCCTCCGAAGTCCGGTGAGACAGTGTACAATGAAGCAAGAGGAATTATTTCTTCAATTGTTGGGCTTTTGAATGATGAAGATAGAATTTTGATATTTGGTGATTTTAATAGGCCCAATTTAAAGTTTATAGTGGATGAACTTGACAACCGTCTTCTTCCAGTAAACCTTTTAGATGATAATGATTTCAACCTGGTATCCACCTTTTATTGCAATGATTTACAACAAGTAGTTCCGACCCCAAATCAAAATGGTAACTGGTTAGATCTCATTTTCACTAATGCATATGACGAAGTGGTGGTTAATCCAACTAGTGATGCGGATAACCTTTTCTCAAATAATCTTCACCATTCCGCGCTTTCAGTTGAATTTTCCACTGCTGAAGCTCACAATAATCTTTCGTACAATAACTCCATTGTACATGATTTTCGCAATGCTAACTACGAAAGCATTAAGAATTACATTTCTAGTATTGACTGGACTGGTAGGCTTTCAGCGTTAGATATAGATGATGCAGTAAATTTATTTTACCAAATTATTCTTGACGCCGTTGAAAGCCATGTACCTAAAATTAAGAAAAAGGACAAATTATCTGAGCCTTGGCTGAATTGTAATCTTCGTAAGTTAAGAAGCAGAAGGAACAAATTGTATAAAGTTATGAATAATAGGTCTAAAGTGAGCGATGATACTAAAAGAGAATATGATGAGTTGGCAAAAGAATTCAAATTAAAGTCGTCCGAGGCATATGAAACTTATGTTAACGTAATTGGCGAGAACATAATTGCCAACCCTAAAAAATTCTTCGACTTTGTGAATATAAAGCGCAAAGCTCACGGCTATCCCAAGGAAATGACTTATAAAGACTGCTGTTCCTCTCTCCCTGAAGAAATTTGTAAGTATTTTGCAGATCACTTTCAATCTGTGTATTGTTTGCCAAACACTCCAGCTCATCTACATGACCTAGAACCAAATTTTACAACATTGCTTCAAGAAGTTTAAGTTTCAGAAGAAAATATATTTAAAGCAATTGAAACACTTGACTTGAACCATGGTCCTGGCCCTGATTTACTTCCACCATCCTTTCTGTTTCAATGTAAAGATCATTTAGCTTCACCTCTCCATATACTTTTTAATAAATCCCTATTGAGCGGCGTGTTCCCAGAATACTGGAAATCTTCTCATTTGACCCCTATATATAAAAACAAAAGTAAACGGGCAGTTGAAAATTACAGAGAAATTGCCATATTATCAGCAACCCCAAAATTATTTGAAAAAATAGTGTGTTCTAAAATATCCCCCATTATTGAGCAACGTCTCAATGACCAACAACATGGGTTCAGAAAAAATCGATCCACAATCACAAACCTCACAATTATGGTATCTAATATCCTCTGTGCAATGGAAAACGGACACTAAGTCGACGCAATTTACACTGACTTTAGTAAAGCGTTTGACCGTGTCAATCATACGATTTTATCACTTGAAGTACTTAAATTTGGAATCATCGGCCCCCTGCTTGATTGGCTAGATTCCTATCCATCAAATCGAACTCAAAACGTTAAATTTCAGGGATATTTATCCAACGAAATTCAAGTCTATTCCGGTGTACCTCAAGGCAGTCATCTAGGTCCGCTTCTTTTTAACATATTTATATCGGACCTGTCTGAAGTGTTATCTGACATACCACATTTATTTTATGCGGATGATCTAAAATTATACCACGTTATAGCATCCCAAAAGGATTCACTGTTCTTACAAGATAAAATGAATTCCCTCCTGGAGTGGTCTAATAATAACTGTCTATATCTGAACCTTGAGAAATGCCAGGTGATTAGTTTTTCTCGGAAAAATATAATTTTGGTCAATGATTATCACCTCAACAATATAAAGCTTGCCAGAGTTGAGAGTATAGTAGATCTTGGTGTCCTCTTAGATAAGAAACTCCGCTTTAATTTACATTACGATGAAGTTCAGAGCAGGGCTAATAAAGTTCTAGGCTTCATACAACGGCGTGCTAAAGAATTTAAAAATCTGTGGGTGACAAAAACTTTATACACATCACTAGTGCGCCCCATTCTCGAATATGCTAGTGTCGTTTGGAATCCGATTTTCGGTATTCATACAGCGAGATTGGAGTCCATTCAAAAACAGTTCTTGCTATTTGCTTTGAGATCCCTGTACGACCCATTAAATTTTCATAATTTGCCATCATATGAAAATCGGCTATCTATTCTTAATATGAATTCACTTGCCTCCCGTAGGACTATGATAGGCTCTTGCTTTGCATTTGACGTCTTCAGGGGTACTATTAAAGTTCAGTACCTCGCCGACAGGATAATCTTGAACGAACAAGCAAGATTTACACGACATTCTCGTTTACTGGTGGAAACCAAACATTCCACGATCTATGGTGAGAACGAGCCAATAAATAGATGTTGCAAAATTTTGAACAGTGTAGGTCACCTTTATTCTCAAATCATCTCAAGATCCCAATTTAAAACAGCCGTTTCCAAGTTAATTTCGTCCTAATTCCTACTCGTCCCTATCCTTTTTCGTAACGTTAAAGCATTAAAAATGTGATGTTATGATAGTTATATATTTTTAAGAAACTATTAAGACATACTATATGTTATATTTTATTCATAAGGGAATGTATTTGTATTTATTTTTGTGTGAACACCTTGTTAGGTTTGATAAATAAATAAATAAATAAACATCTCCCCGTCCACAACTCTCCACTTGGAAATCATTGTTCTGGACCCAGATAGTGGCAGTACCAGTTTCGTTAGAATACCATAATGCAGAACTTTTACCATGGTGCTGCTCAGCAGCAAAAAGTCGGTTTTCATGTCATGTGTTTTCATTTTGGGCGGTTGTACTACGATGTAGGTTTAACTGCAGGATGCGGGACATCAAAGTTCTGTTTCGCCTTGGCTAGGGCTTCCTGGAAAACCCAAGATTTTCTTCATCCCAAGACGTGTCCGAAATCAGGTCTTGGATCAGTATCCTTGCAAAGAATACAGTATGCCTCCTGCGTACACTCTTTTCTTTTATGTCTTATTTCACCGCATTTGTCACATACGGAACTCTTATGGGGTCCTTTGCATACTTGTGTGGCGTGACAATAGCCAAGGCATTTGAAACATTGAAGAGGCGTCGCTCTTGGCCGGATCTTATAGACAACCTCCCTATTCGTACTTTGCCTTGTTCAGGAATCGTTCGGCGTCCTTTTCGATCAAGTGAATTGTGGCCATGCGTTCTCCTCAATGAATTTCTGGTATCAGCCTCACTTTGAACCTGCCCACACTAGGGAACTCCCTTTTGATGGCCTCTTCCACCTCGGCCAGATCCGTGACGCAGTCAATATCTCTTATTTCGATCGTTACCATTGGCTTGAGCGAGGCTATAGTTGCGCTTTTGCCGTGGACCAGTATGTAGTCCGACCGCATTGGTCGCACTGGTTTAATCGCAGTGTTGGTATCTTCGGGCCTTGCGTTTCCCTTGATGTCCCGCAGCAACTTCCCGTAGGATCAACCATCTTGGGGTTTTACGAGCAGTGCCTGCTACCAGGGTCTTCGTCGGGGCTCCTTTCGCTCCCGTTTTGCATCCGGTCTTTTTTCTTGTTGGGCGTCCGTGTGAACTTTACTTTCTGGCACTTTTTGCAGGGATTTCTTTGTGGCTTTCTTCACTGCTTTTGTAAGCACTGTCTGGAACCCTTGATCTGGTGTTCCGTGTCCATCAATCCCTCTTGCTCCCATCTTTTATCACGGTTTCCTTCGATTGGGCTGTACACGGTCCTTTTACTGATTTTTGATGGTAGAGCTATCTGCACGTGGCTTTTAGATTTTTCCCACGGCACTTCTTTAGTCTTCTGCTCTTCTTCGGCCTTCTGGTCCTCTTCGGCCTTTAACTAGCTTTTCCGATAATGCCCTATGCGGTCTAGGCGTTCCTCTGGTTCAAGGAGCCCAATCTTTACTGCTTTGCTGATTTTTGGGGAGTCACATGCAGATTGTATTCTTTTAAGAACATTTCCCGCTTCTCGGAATAGCCTTTCTTCTTCGTGTCGCTGGGTGGCAATTGTACTTTGCGACCATCCTTAGGAGAGGTAATCGCTTTCCGTTTCCGAATAAAGAACTTCCACCACATTTTCGACGTTGGCGCTGCAATCACACAGCGTCGCTTTATTCGCCTTGTCACTCATTGTTTTTCCTGCTGTAATCTCTTCGTTGACTTTAGGATGGTTCTTTATTATGTCGGGATTTGCAACCCTTGCATTGGTCACTACTGTAGCGACCACAGCAGTGACCATCAAATTTTTGATGTTCTTTATATTTTCCTCCACCGCTCGAACAACTGAAGCGTCCTTCAGAGTTTCCCGCTTTTTCTTTTTAGAGCGCTCTGGTAGTCACCTTTTTTTTGCACGTCCGAACGCCGCAAAAATCTCAATCTGGACCAGACTGTCTGTTAATCTCCGCTTTTTGTCCATCTTCACTGTCATTATATTCATCGTCGTTTTTGTCATCGTTAGTACCACTCCCAATGTGCTGTTAACATTATAGCTGCAATCGCTGGTTGGGTTGTCATTGTTATTATTGTTGATTTGTATTTTTTTTATCTCTTTGAAGTATTTTTGATTGCTCAAGATTTATTGGGTCCCCTCGGAGCCGCCATCTGCGTTCGTGTGTGCAGTCGCCTTTTTGATCCATAGTTTGCAGAGCAGGGAGGCCGTGTGAGGGTTGGTACAAGCCCTTATGGGGACAAGCGCTCACAGCTAAACCAGCGCTAATTGGGAGTTCGCCTCAACCAAACGTACACCACCAACCCAATGGCGCGAACTTCGTAAGTACTCCAAAGCCTGCCAAGGTTTTACTGGGTCGGAGACGATATGATAGTTGAATTAGAGCCGTTCACACACAAGTGTCACTTCGGCGCTACTATGCAAAACAATTAGGTCCAAACCATTATATCCGCCAGCCGAAAGTATAATTCTAGTTTGTTGTGCAAAGCGTAGTCCAGATCCAGTCAGGGTCATTACCTGTCATCTCAGGAGGGAGCCTAACGGCGTCCCCCAAATCCTCGGGTCCATGCGGGTGGCGCTCTCCAAATAATGCTAGCCTCCAAGAGCGCTCTTGTCGACCGGCATTCCCCCTGCGGTAAAGCAACTTTTACTTTAATTATTTCGATTAAGCCATTGTTAAAGCATTTGTGGATGTGATGAAAAATGATTTTTTTCCTCTGTAAGCTGGGTCTTTTTTATTCAACTAATCCAAAAGGTCGCAGTAATACTCAGAGTTAATTATTTTTCCTTTTTAAAGATAATCAATCAACAAAATCCCTTTTGAGTCCCAAAAACTAATACTTTAACCTTTTTTGCCGATTATTCCGACTTAACCTATTTTGAAGCTGAACAACCAGTTTCAGTCCGCTGTAAATATTTCAAGTCTCATCTACAGTTAGAAAATGATGCACAAAATTGGTTTCATTCTGCTTAAAACGCTCCAAATTTATTAAATATTGGGAGTAATCAGGCGCCAAAGCCCAACAGCAGATGAAAACGTTCAAGCAGTGAAGAAAATCGTTGAATCACTATCAAAGAAGTTGTTGAGAATATTGAAATATCGGTTGGCTCATGTCATGAAATTTGTTCGAACGTTTTGGGCATGAGACGTGTGTCAGCAAAGTTTGTTCTGAAACTGCTTAGTTTTGACCAAAAGAATCATCGCATGAGCATCGCTCATGAACTGTTGGCAGACGTCAATGATGATCCTGATTTGCTCAAAAGAGTAATAACTGGTGACAAATCATGTGTTTATGGTTATAATATCCAAATTGCCCCAATGGAAGAGCCCAGGTGAGCCAAGAACAAGATAGCAAAAAATTGCCGGGCACGCAAAACACTTCTAACAGTTATGCATCTCACAAACAAAATAAACCTATTATATAGTTGAAAATGTAAAAAAATCGGTAATCGAATCTACGTTGCCCGCCAAATTTGAAGAGTCACCTCACTTTTTGAACACACCTCGTATATACTTTCCTTCTACTTACATGCTAGCACTTTTTTCACCGATGATTGCCATTATAAGAACAATCTACCCTCTGAAGACTAATGTTTATTGTTCCTAATGATCCTAATAGAACTCCCCACCCATAAATCTTCCCTCCAAAGGTGAAAAGAAGGATAAGAAACTTCACATTTTCACTGAACAATACCTAATAGTATCCTAATTGTACCTTAAGGTGCCCTAAACAGGATTCAATAAAGCATCAAATGCACCAGAATGTGTAATTTACAAAGAAGATGTTTAACGAGATATTTGATACAACTTCACATTACCTTCTATGAAAGTAGTTGTTGTAGGTTTTGTTGTTGCTAAAGTTTCGGTACCATAGTAGCACATTTCAGTTAGAGTGTGGAGCGAGTTTCATATAGCCTCCTTACCGAGTTCAAGATAGTTTCGCATCTCCTTTGAAAGCTTCAGCGTCGTTATTTTAGGGTATGGTATTAAGATGAGATATTCACATTGGCTCAAGGCTATGTTTTGTAGAAGACTGAAATCTTGATGGGCCTTGACGCATTCTTAAGAACGCATATAGTGCAGTGATAATGTATAAAATGGAGAAGAGGCTGAGTGTGTAGAGTAAGAAATATAAGTTTTATCGTAAAACTCTTTCTTATTATAAAGTTGAATAGTTCCACTAGCATGATGTTCTTCACGCTTTTCCAGATATAGACTGAAATGATGATGATGCTGATGAAGACGTTGACAACGATGCTGCAGGAACTAACGAAGAAAATTGTATGTTTTCATCCTTCAACTTCACTCTCAGAATTTCAAGGAAAAGCACTACTATAACATTTGTTTTGCCAAGTTGAAATTGTGTAGATTACATACCATTTTACTCATGCACATTTAGCTTTCTTGTTTATTTTCTTTGATTGCATTCATCTCTGATAATGCAATGCTCTGAGTGTATACATTGTGACATTTCCGCTTTTATATAAGACAATATGCTAGCGGAGAAAAAGCTATTTACTCCTTCTCGATTCCGTAAGCTGGCGGAGACTTTTCTTGGAAGCGTATTCTTTTCGTCGTCTTTAAGTTTGTCTTTCATTTCCGTAGTCAAGTCGTTGAATTAGTTTCTTGATTTGAATAAGAAGATTTCCATTTTGCAAAGAAGAAGGAATGGGTTCACTTCTAGAAACAGTACGGTTAGTTTTCAAATTATTTTATTTTTCTATTTGCCTCTGACATGTTAGTTGCACAAATGAGGAAAAGAATTTGAAACATTATGTTAGTGCTGGAAGCACTTAGAAGATGTATAAAGTATGTTAGTTTTTAACACGTTGCTATTTAAGATAACGTTTTCATTTCTATCATCTCTCGGGACTTTTAGAGGTTTGAAATAAAAAGAAAAATTATATTCGAATCAAATATTCTGTTTTTTCCTCCATACTTTCCTTATTTTTACAAGACAGTCCAGTCAAATTAGAATTATTGCTTAAAAAATCATATACATGGTTCCAAACTTTTCGCTAATGTGTAGAGAAAGGTCGCCTAAGTTGAGCCGCGGAGGTAGAAGGGAAAGTTAAAGGTCCCATTTTGAAGTTTTTATCACATATCTTGAAGATGGTACGTCACGTCAAAATTATAGGAGGTGTGACAATGAAGTAATAAGACTGATTTTATTGCCGCGCTTGTGAAAAACCTGCGACCTTGAAATTCCCTTCCCCTTCTTCGGCATCCTTGGCCTTTTTATTCATATATTTACCATCGCTCTAGCTTGTCTAATTCGCCTGCTGTCTAATTCGCTTGCTGTGTCGTCACGAAAATGGACAAACGAAATGAAGAGCAACGCGTCGCGATAAAATTTTGCGTCAGATTGAGTGAAACAGCTTCGGAAACGTACGCTAAATTGTAAAAGTGCATGGTGATAGTGCTCTTAGTCTTGCCCAGGTATTTCGATGGCATAAAGAGTTCCAGGAGGCGCGAAAGCGTGGACGACGAGGCGCGGAGTGGGCGACCAGTCGAGGTGTTGGCTGACACGAATGCGCAGCGTGTGCGCGCCCTTATCCGTGAAAATCGGCGTTTAACAGTTCGAATGTTGGCCTCGGAACTGGGTATGAACCGTGAAACAGTCAGACAAATTTTAACCGACGATTTTGAGATGGCAAAGTTGTGCGCAAAGATGGTTCCAATGAACCTTTCTGAGGAGCAAACACCCAGTCCCAGTATTTGGCCTCTAAAGGGATCGTTGTGTTGCAACAGCCACCTTATTCACCCGCTATGTCACCTTGTGACTATTTTTGTTCCATAGAACAAAATCAGTGGTCAAAGGAACCCATTTTGTATCGATTACAGATATCCAGACGGCCGTGACGAGGGTACTCGTGGGCATCCCAGTCGAAGCGTTCCAGAAATGTTTCGAAGCATGGAAAATGCGCTAGAACCGTTGTATAGCTGTCCAAGGGAAGTACTTTGAAGGGGATGGCAGAGTTGTAGAATAATTTTTAAATATACGGTTTTCGTGGAATTAGTCTTATGACTTAATTGTCACATCTCGTACATAGGCATACCCGTAGAACTTTATGCCTTAAAACACATGCATGTAAAACTACTAAAGTAAGAACTTATCTGATCCTAAGTCCTTTGAAAAATCATATTGAAATTTATCTGTTACTCAGCTTATTAAATGGAAGCTTACCGTTGAACATTTATTTTACGTTTAAGTCCGCAAAAGAATCTTGGTCTCCAGGAATAATCTCCTCCAATCATTACCGTCCATTCTGCAACCCACCAATAAAACCCTTCCAGCAAGATTTCGCTGTCAGTTCCTATTGTATCTTCCCATTGAGTCTTGAGCCTTCCTGCTGAATGCCTACCTTGTACTCCAACCTTTGTTGTTTCTCTGGACTACCGAATTTCTTCCATTTTTTTTTTTACATGGCAAGAAGATACAGGTGGATCGTTTAATAATTCATGCAGCTCATCATTGCAACGTTGCCTCCACTCTGCTTCTTTTTTCATTGAGTAGTAGAACTGCCGGGTATTTAGCGTTCAAAAAGTCTACTACCTCTTCAGAGTCACTCATCAGGGCTCATGTTTGACTTACTGCATGCACATAGGTTTGACTAATGATTTGTAAATTCAAAGCTTATTTTGGCTGTTCATATCTCTCACCGTTAGATAGGAAGTATAGTGTAACAGGGGGGGACTGTGCTGACAAAAGGATTGAACAAAAGCCGCAAAGAAACTTTTTCAAAAAGTATCAGAAAATGAAATTCGCATTGACACCCAACAAGAAAAAAGACCTGATGCGCAACAGGAGAAGAAAAACCACAAAAAAGACATTGGCACCGGGCACAGATCGAAAATCTACAAGATGACCGATCCTACGCAGAAGCGCTGTGGGATATAAGGAAAATGTAAGGCCTCAAGACACCAACACAGCCATTAAAGCAGTACGAACAACGCAGTCGGGCCACATACTGGTAAAATTTTCGGCGGAGGCCGACAATAAAGAAACATTCTGCGACGCAGTAAAGAAAGTGTTCGACAAAAGCTCAACCACATCCTCACTCGAGCCGATAGCAGTCATCCGAAAAAGTGGCATTGATCGCTTCACAGACCTAGCCGAGGCAGAAGAGGCCATCAGAAGGGAGCTCTCTAGAGTGGGCAGGATCAAAGTGAAGCTAAAACTAAACAATTATAGAGGAGAACGTATGACCATTATTGACTTGACCGAAAAGGACGCCGGAAAAATTAATGAATAAGGGCAAAGTAAGACTAGTGTGGGCTGTCTGCAGAATATGGCGAACAGTAGTGACTCTATGGTCACCCTATATAAGTATACAAGGGACCCGAGAGGAGTTTCCCATGATGCAAATATGGTGAAATGGGACATATTAAAAAAGAAAAGAGGCACACTGCATCCAAAACTGGATCTTGGACAAGTCTTGGGATCAGCCAAATGTCAGTTTCCTTGGAAGCCTTCGCCAAGGCATAATCAGAGCTTCGATGACCCACATCCTGCAGCTAAACTTCCACCACAGTTCAATCACCCAAAGTCTGTTTAAGCAGTTTGCCAGAGATATGAAAGCCAACTTTTTGCTGGTGTGTAAGCAATACCCGGATAAAGTCCTACATTATGGTATTCTAATGACACTGATACTGCCACCATCTGGGTTCGGAACAGTGATTTCCAGGCAGAGGGTTGTGGCCAGCGAGATCGTTTTGTGTGGGTTTGTAGCTCCAAGACCATCTTCTTTAGCGTGAACCTAACGTCGAATGAGCCATTACCATTTTTCCACGCCAAGCTTAATGCTTTCGAGAGCGCTGTGTTACACGCAGATGGCAACGTGCTCATTGGGGGAGACTTGAGGGCATGCTTCAAACAGATCCGCGGGGAAGACTAATCCTGAAAATGGTGGCCAGCATGGCGCGCGTCACACTAAACACCAAAAATACACCGACTTTGCGCAGTATTGGCTGTGAAGGAACCATACCGGACATGACATTCGCCTTGGAGTCCTTAGTACTAAGGATACATAATATGAGAGTATTCGAGGACTGCTCAGCCAGTGATCATCAGTGCATTCTGTTTGAGATTAGCGATGTTGCCTCCCGACATCCGTGCTCTCGGGAAGAACTGGCAGCTCTAGGCATGGTGAATTCAACTATAAGCATCATCACGACTGCTTGCAATGCTTCTATGAGAAAACTGCTTTGAGAGTATTGGCTTTGAGTCGACTTCTGACCAACGTAAGAGGACCCACCCCATCAAGAAGCCGCCTCTTGATGAGTGCTGTAGGGTCAGTGTTGCTGTACGGAGCAGAAATATAGTTCGACGCTCTTAGCAGAGAGGTATACCGAAAACTTTTGGAGTACTGAGGATTGCATCTCCATATTCAATAGTCTCTGAATCGTGGTGAGGGTCATTACAGGCGTGATAACTATTGCCCTTCTTGCATCGAAATGTGGACGCGAGGGAGATGGGTGTCCGCAAGAGGTGACAGCACTCACTCAACGATTGGCAGTAGTCTTGGGTGAATTGCACGAAGGGAAGGTGGACTGTGCACTTCATCCCAGAAGTGAGCCCGTGGCTAAATTGAAGGCATGGTAAGACTGACTTCTACCTGATCCAGCTTCTGAGCGGAAATGGGTTTTTTCAGTCTTACCCACACAAGATTGGTAAGTCACGGTTCCCCGATCGTCAGCTTTGCCCAGAGGAGGAAGACGATACCTGCTACACATTGTTTGCGGGCAAAAAATGGAGCAGCCTGTGGCGAGACATTTGCAAGCAGGCGAGAGAACTCACTCTCGATAGTATAGTTGCGGTGGTGCTTGAATGAGTTGACAAAGGGAACCAGGTGGCACATTATGTTCGAGCAGTCCTAAAAGATAAAACGGACTTACAGTAACTGGGGCGTTAGGGCTGGAGGATCGCTTATCTGGCCATTCTTCTCCACTCTCCTCTTGCTAGAAGAAAAACCCTCCAGCTTGATGGCACCCGACGGGGTAGCAAAACGAGACCTGGTACACTCCAATGATATGATGATGATAGCACTTCAGTCTTTCCTTAGTTAATTTAGACAACTTTATATGATGTGCTCAACAGATTAACCCCTAAGTGGTTTTTAGAGCGTAGCCTGTATCACTTGTTATTAAGGTACATATGATGCTTTTCTCTGTGCATTTTCCACATTTTAACCAATGAAGGAGGTTGTATAGGCGAGTTCCTCCAGCTTTGAGCAGTTCTGTAGCTATGTTGTCAATTTTAGGAGCTTTTGTCTTTCTGAGACAATATCTGGCAGCCTCTATAACTGCTGGTAGCGTTGCCAAAACATCTTCGTCAGCTTTTGAAATGCTCTCAGATTCTTAATATACTTACATTGTGGGTGCTGTGAAATTTTTTTGGAAATATTGCTTTTACTTGTTTCAGATCGTCTTTGTAGAGGATAGTGCATGATATGTATCTCACTTAAAGCTGCTTAATTGAGGCAAATGCAAATCTGCCTTCATTTAGCATCATATATTCGTTAATTTTTTTGTCAAATTCCGTGTCGAACATGGGTGCCGATTGTCTGGCACAAGTGTCAGCAAGCTATAACAAGAACGAGCTTAGCTAACTAGCTTCGCTTAACGACTGCGTACGCATCCTTGTCAACTAGGTTTTTGCGGGATCATATGAGGTGGTTTTTTTTCGAGCCACGAAGCTACACTACAAAATATTTATTACGCGTACTCTACTCTACGAGATGTACCTATTAATTTTATTATCTTTCGTAATGTTCCATTATGTGTCAATTAAGGTACTCTACAGTAATTCACAATTTTCTTGTCTCGTTAAAGTTAGCGGTCTTTGACGTAAAATTTGTGCACCTAATCTCTCTTGTTAACTGCATCTTGACATTCATCACCGAACCAGTTATTCCGATCATTTTTTGGTCGATATCTTAAGACATTATTCGCTACATCTGTGATTCCATCCTTGTCTATTTCTACATCGTTTGGATACCGTTCCTATTTTTGCACACCCGTGAAACTGTCCTCAGTGGGTCTCCTAGCGACGACATGTATTTAGCTTAGGTATATTGTATTTTTTATCATTGGCTTAAATTGTTTTTGATATTTGAAGATGTGAAATCGGGATTTAACTTAGAATAAGTAATAGTCTGATCCACAGTGTAGGCCCCGGAACGAGCGTGTGTTAAGAATGCTGGTGGCCACTTGTTTTTCTATGTGAATGTGGTCTATTTGGTTAAGCGTGCAGTCATCGGGTAAAGTTCACATTCTTCTGTGACTGTCACTGGCTGAGGAGCAGGCGAAGATTATAATGAGTTTACTGGTTCACGCAAAATCTGTTGGGTGCTTTCCATTTTCGTCTCTCTGTGTGGGCTGTGCCCTCCTGTTATTCCTCTATGAGTTCTCTAGAACAGTTTTGATGCCAAGTGAGTGCAGTCTGTCCATGGTTTGCTCTAAAGGGCTGCAAAAATTATCCTGGGTCACTTCTTCATTATTTTCAGTGAGCGCAAGCGCAGTTGATCAACAAGATGTTAAAGAATCTCATCCTGATGCACATTTATACAGATCCGATGAATGACTGTCTTGAAATCAGTGACAATTTTTTTGAACTTATTGTCCACGATAAACGCCACTCCATATTCATGGACTGACAACTCATCACCACTGATGAAGATAATGTGTGTTTGCATGTCATAGACATTATTACTAAGCAGATTAGTTTTTTGCACTGCCAGTAGATTCCAGAAGCTGCAATGGGCTGGCCACATATATCGTATGAACGAACAACGGATACCCAAAAAGGGGTTTCTGACTCGGTCGACGAAGACAGTTCATCGCTGCTCGGATTCCGAAATTGGAGGACGCGGCCAATGGACTGAGACAGTTGGAGGCGCTATTTACAGGAAGCGAAGGCCCGGGACGGGCTGCAGTGCTACGAAGAACTAGTTTACCCTTTAATTTTTCATCCTGTTCAGTAGTGGTTGTAGAGCACCTGATGTATATAAAGATCGGACAATCCATTTTTTGATAGGGCAGCCCGCCCTTAGATGCAAATGTCGTTACTGTTTATTCGATCTAACTCGGGGCTGATTTACTGGTTTAATGACAAGACAATGCTGAGTGAAGCATTGTCAGAGCTAAGATTACGTCAGTTTTTGATCCACGGACGATATTTTATCTTCCACCTATCGGCCAGTAAGGGTGTTTCTCTATTCACTACCTGAAGGCGTGTCTAAGCGAAGACAAAAAAACCCGCACAAACATAAAGTGTGTTTTTTAAGAGCTGAAAAACTTTAAATTGAAAAAAAAAAACAAAGGAAAATAATTTTCATTTTCATGAAATTGGCTTTATTTGAAAGAAATTTTTTTTTCGGACATGTGTGTGTATACTTCAACACTGAACAAAATTTTCAAATGAAATTGAGTTGTTTTTCAAAATAAATTTGCACAATTTGCAAAGATTTCTGCGGCGTAAGTCTATCCATGATAAATCGTCCCACAGAACTCACCTCAAAACAACCGAGAATTTTGACATTAGCTTTCACCAGAAACAGTGTTTCCATGCGTTCTACACCTTTAAAAAACATCCTTTACAAGTTATACATGTATCCCCACATTTTTCAAGGCTTAACAGAAAATCCGAAAAGTAAAAAATAAAATATTTTCAAATAGACCATTCGAATCGACTGAAATGCAATGAAATTTTCCATTTAGGTTGGAAATACTAATTTTGAAACATGTACTAAGGTTCCTTATTTTGTATTGATTTGTGAACACTTACATAAACCGTAGGCAAATTTGACAAAAAACCTTAGTTTGCTTTTTATTGTTTCTCAGTGTTGTCTTGAAGATGCACTATAGAAGTAGACGGACTTGTAGGAGTATTTAAGTTTTGAATTAAATCAAATATGTATAGTACAAAGATGGTATGCCTAATTATTTCAAGTATTTTGTTACAAGACTTACTGTTCAATTATATGCACAATTTTGTAAAACGTACCTGAAAAAGAAAGAAAATGTTTATTTCGCTTTATGTAGATGTATTGCTGGGAATCAAAACTAATATTATTAATAATGACTTTCTAAAATATAGAAAATAAATTAATCTGAAGGAATTTATAGTGTCGAAATCAACTTGAGGTATATATTATCCACTACAACATTTTGTTGTTGTTGTATTTCCATATAATTGAAGTCACTTGATTAAAATTTGATTTCAGCTAACTTTTAGCTAGAAAACATCAAAACATTGCTGCAGGTCTGCTCTATTGGCACAACAATCCATTGTCACTAGGCTTGTATTCGAACTTCGCTGGACGGACCATATGGAACGTAATGGTGCACACCAACAAACATTTGTAGACAGCCAATCTTTTGGATGAGTCTATCCCTGGATCTATTTGCAAGGGGAATAGAACCAATGACATTTAATGTATCTTTGCAGCATCTAACAGATTTTTTTGATTTTCTAATCAATCATTTTTCACGTTACAGAGGTAATCTAGTTGACAAAACTTTGTATGAAGCAACATACGATTCGCGGACTACCGCAAACTTTAAAGAATCCTACATGAAGCCCAACTTTGTCCACTCTAAATTCATGGTATTGCAATCAGCGGTCACAATGTTCAGATCAAAAAGAAATGTCAGGCAAAGTAGCTCAAACTGTTGTCTCAATTCTTTTCGGCATAAATTTTTGCTTTAGAAGGCAAAAGAGCTTCAAAAAGCTTGCTCTCAAAAATTGTGGAGTTCATGTATTTTCCTAATTCTTCAGCCATTAGTACATACCGGTAGGCTGGTTGGCCGGTCAAAATGACAAACTATTCCACGTAGTGAAACTTTTCAAACGTGGTTGACACTAACAGAAGAAAGTATGCATCTTGTATCCTCAAGTTTTTAGAAGCATAAAGAGAACCAGAGTAGGCTATCTTTTTTCTGACCTAAGCAAACAGTGGGCGACTTAAAAATATGTAGGGAGTTGGACCGTTCCAACATTCAGTGTTGTTCGGAATTCTTTGTCAAAGTCTTCCTGTATGGCCAGTGAAATGAGAAACCTGTGCTATAGAATTGGCAAAGACTTAGTTTCAACTACACACTCTACTACCAATGCACTCTTTATCATTTCTCCTATCAACAAAAGTACCGCCTGTAGAAAATTTTGCAATCCTGGATCCTTCTATACCCTCAGCCCCTTCTGTATCAAGTCGCATCGCTAACTTGCAACGCTAGTCGACTTCATGTGTACTATAGGAGACGCATGGTAGAACATGCACTTTTCCACCAGCCATTTTCATTTCTAACCTGCATTCCCTGCTGGATGTTTTATATTTTTCTCCATTTGTGGGACTCCAAACATCCAAATGCAAAAGTATAGCCCTCACACGATCATTCGCCTGTTTGTTTATCTATCTATCACAGCTTTCCATTCTTTCTGCGTGGCCCGCCCATTGTAATTTGCGTTACTTTACGCAAGAGGAAATAGGTGGATCGTCAAAAAGTTCATACAACTTATTGTTGTTACACAACCTCCACTCCACTCCTTGATTCACTGGGCCGTAGATTCAAATACGTCCACGGCTTTTTCAAATTCGCTCGTCAGGGTCTATGTTTCACTTCCATATAACAGCACAGATTTGACTAGGGTTTCGTAAATGTGAAGCATATTTTACCTTCTCATCACTCTGGGCCTTAGAATGGGAATAGGCTTTATTTACAGCGTTTATATGGCATCCAATCTCGATTTTGGGGCATTTTCTATTCAGGTTGGATCAAAGTTTGATAAAATTATTCAAACTTGAAAAGTTGTAGTCGCCAGCTGTAAGGTTTTGTCAAACTGGAGTTTTTTCCTCGTTTGAGTCATGAATTTAGTTTTAGTTTCATTAACTCGTAGGCCAGTTTGGATTGCCTTAGATTCCAGGCCCAGAAATGCTCCTTTGATTCAACAGCATATGCTATCAACTGTGTGGACATGAAAATCAGTAAACCCGAGGTTTCAGCTGATATCTTCCTGATGACGTGTTCCAGCGCAACGTTAAAGAGTATTGGGGCAAGTCAATTGCTTTGTTTTCGGTCTGATTCCATAATAAAGCTGTCCGTCAGTTCACCGTTTACCTTGACCCGGGACTCTGTGCTTAGCATCGTGACCTTGACCATGCGAACTAGTTTTGTTGGGACGCAAATGGTAAGCATTGCTTTGCACAGCGCATTTCTGTCGACACTGTTGTATGCTTGGTTGAAGTCTACAAAGAGGTGGTGCACATCGATGTTATATTCCCAGCACTTTCCGAACACCTGCTTTACTAAGAATCTTTGGTCTTTTGTAGACCATCCACTTCTAAAACCTCCCTGATACTCTCTTATAATACTTTCGTAGTACGACTTCAATTTTCTTTCTATGATTTTGAAGAGCAGTTGATAAGACGGGCACAGTAGAGGAGCATGCCTATTATTTTCACACCTTTATTCATCCCCCTTTTTGCGTACAGGACATATTATACTTTTCCGCCAATCTTCTGGTAACTGCTGCTCTGGCCACATTCTGCATATTAGTCGATGCAGAAGGTTATTTGGATGGGCACCCCACTCTGGAGACGTTCTGCGGGTATTCCATATATTCCAAGAACATTATTTTTCTGAGGCCCCGTACTGCTATCTGTACTTCATCTCTTGTTGATTGTGAGACTGGGACCACTTGCCCTGCTTCTGAATGTTCACAGCTTCAGCCGTTGTTGGACACGCTGTGAATAACCTGTGCGTGGGTCCTATGATTGCTCCATGTACACTTTTACAAAGGCTTTTTTGTGGACTGAAGCCATCTTTAAGTGGTTTAACAGAGGCATACGCCGATCTGACACCATGTAGGGTCATGTTTTCGTTTATCTGTTGGATATTAGTGTTGATGGTCAGTCGTTTCTTTCTTCGGCATATTCTTTTAGCTTGACGTCGAAGGGTTTTACATTGTTCTTCTTTGGCCCGAGTTAGTCACTTTGTGTGCCTGGTCCCTTTTTTAATTGCTTCCTTACATTCTTCACCGTACCTGTGACGGGTGCCGCAAGACCTCTTTGGCCGCTTCTGTTACTAGATCTCTTACTGCTTTCCACATAGTTTTGATATCACATCGTTACTTCTTCCCACCTGAGAGGATATGTTGATGCTTTCTTTCAGCGATGACATGTATGAAGAAGTTACTGAGCTATCATTAAGCTTATGTATCTGATACCTGGGAGTAACTAGTGGTCCTTGTATACAGCTCTTGGCGTTTTGGGTATCGTAAATTGACCCTTACAAAGTAGTGGTCCGAATCACAGATAGCGCTACGGAACGAGTGTGTGTCGAAAATCTTGGTGACGGCTCGTTTTTGTATGAGAACATGGTTGATCTGGTTGGATGTGCGATATGGAAAGCGTGTGGAGCTTACTGTGAAGATTCTACTAGTCGCGAATTCTATAAGCCATCATCCTTTGTAGCTAGTCTCTGCATGGAGGCTGCATTCATTTATTTATTTAAATCCAATTTACAGACAGAAATCCAATTACAAAATATACTGAGACAAATATATATCGCTTAAGGTAAGATACATTCATGCAACACAATCAAGCAGACGCTAAGAATACTAATTAAAACATGTAAAAAAAGAAACAATGTGCTAAATAAAAGTTTAAGAAATTGAGTGAGTAGGACATATTAAACGCAATTCACAAAAAGTAACGTATTTAATTTATTTTTAAAAACCAAGCAGGACGTGGATAGAGAACCAAGCCCAAGGTTATCACGCTTTCTGATGATTCGCGGCGTAATTGACAGAACATATAAGGCCGCCCGGGCGTACGGAACCTCGTGAATGCTATTTGACCGACTAGGATGCGTATACTGTCTGTAGTGCAAGCCTTTGCTTAGAGTAGCAGCAATTTGTTGGTGGTACAACTTATAAAGGAAACATTGATCTGAGAAGGTTCTATGGGACGACAGAGAAAGGAGACGAAGTATGAATAAACGACGCTCATAGGACTCATAGGTTAAGTTGAATTTGAAGAACGAAATACGGGTAAAGTTACGCTGAACAGCTTTTAGCGAGCTCACAAGATATAAGTGTCTAAAAGACCAAACTACTGACCAGTACTCAAGAGGCGGGCGGGACAGCGGTAGCAATATTTGCAAACTTGTGCAAATGCCGCATAATAAAACCAGAAACTTTTGACGCCTTGGTAACTATGCCAAAAATATGGCCATCGAATTTAAGCTTGGGATCAAATATTAGACCAAAATCTTTGCATGAGTCTGTAGAAGAGAGAAAAACATCATATAGGGTGTAATTGTAAGCTAAAGGAACAATTTTCAGAGTAAAGATCAGTTTAAAACATTTGTAAACATTGATACGAAGGGAATTTGCAGTACACCAGTTATAGAGGTTATAGAGATCATTTTGGAGTTGCTGAAAATCTTTAAGGGATCATCCGGAATATCTTGAAATCATCAGCACACAGGAGACAAGAAGAGGAAATTACTGAGGAAAGATCATTGATAAACAGTACGAAAATAAGAGGTCCAAAGATTGGCCCTTTAGGGACGCCAGATGCACGATTGGCTGAAAAGGAGTTTGTGCCATAGAGATTAACACGACATGAATGAGAGGATAGATATGATGAAATCTGTGAACATTGCATCAACTTGAAGCTGTTTATCTAGAGGTCTTGCAATATAATCTTCGAACTTAGCCAAGTTCGACGAAGTTGAACGACCTTTCAAGAATCCATGTTGCTGTGGTTTGACAATTGAACTCAATGACTCAAGAGGCCTGTTGTGTACAAGTCGTTCCAGCAGCTTTGAGAAACAGGAGAGGAGTGATATGGGACGATAGCTTGAAACAGTTGATGGATCACCGTTTTTAAAGATAGGAACAGCATCGTTCTAGTATGTAGGAAAGGTATCAGTACCAAGGCTGAGATTCAATATAAGGGATAGAGGAAAACACAAAGAGAAACAAAGTGATTTTATAAATATATTTACCAATCCATCGGGACCAGGACTGATATTCGGATCGAGCTAGTCAGTAAGAGATACAACTTCAGAAGGATCAGTGGAGTAGCATGTTATTGATGCTGGGCAAGTTTGAATTGAATTTATGGATGCCTGTAGTATATCATAAGAGGAAAAAGCATAGGAAAAAAGTTTGGCAAATAGGTTAGAAATATACAGTGGGGAGGAGGCTTCAGTGTTATGCCATTTAACAGTATGTGGCACGGTAGAGGAAGATTTAAAAGATTGGATGTAGGACCAAAAGGTTTTAGCATTATTTTTCAGGGGACAACTCTCTAAACTACTCAAGTAATTTTTCATGGCCATTTTGTGCTCTTTTTTAGCCAAAGAACGCAGTCTACAAAAATTCTGTTTGGCATTATCGTTTCCTATGCCCCTTGTCTTTGGCTTTTAAGGCATAGAGAACTCTTCGAGTACGTCAAGGCTTCAGTTCAGCTTTGCGAGGAGCTTGCAGTGGAGTATAATGAGCAATCAGATAGTTCAGGTAGCCGTAAATTTTGTTTAAGGCAGTGTCATAGTCAAGAAGAGAGAAGAAAGTGAACCAGTTGACCGAGTCCAGATTGGTTTTAATTACCTCATAATTTACTCTAAAGAAGTTCTAACGATAAACTGGGGCGATTCCCTGAGATTTTAGGGTACCAACGGTGAGTGCTAGATATAAAAGTGGATGATGGCGATCAGGTTGAATATCAGGATGTCAAACAGGAGACATTGATTGACACTCAGTTTGAAAATTTGAGAATACAAGGTCCAGAAGGCGACCATTTGGGTTATTGATATGGCTAGACTGTGAAAAGGAACAAAGGGAAAGAAACGAAGAAAGTAACAAAGGAGAATTATTTGTCCTGACTACCTGCTTGTTGTTGTTGCGCAAGCATGCTCCGCGTAAGATGCCAATGCTGCCCAAGAAGAGACACGGTAGAATTTTGCATAATAAAATGACGGCGTGATGACACCAGCTCATCGTACACACTGGGCAAAAGTAACTGTGGGGATAGCAGAAGAGGTATCGAGGGTTGTTCTGTAGATTGCTGTTGCTGATCCTCACTTTGCGGCAGACCCAGGGGCAATTGCTGAGGTTGCTGCTATTGTATAGCGTTCTCATTTTCGGGAGGAAGAACATTGACAGCCTCTTCTAGTTGCTGGTTCATCCGACATGTAGAAGATAGTTCAGCCTGAGCAATTGAAACGACAGACGCTTAAAAACGTTTTTGTCTCTTTAAGCTTAATCTGCATTTTCAAAAAGGAGGTTGAATGGGACTCCACTGTAGCATTAGCTGATCAGAGCTGGTCCACAAATGAAGAAATGGTATATTTACGGCACGTAGCGCAGTACCAGTATACCCCAGAAACCGCTTCTCATAATATTATCAGCTACTGAACCAGTTAAATTAATACATTTAGCGTGAAATGTTAATCCACAAAGACCAAAACATGTAACGATTTTGGTTTTGTTCGGCATATCTTAGCAAGTAGTAGCTATGCAGATAGACATTATGCAAGTAAAAGTTAGAATAAAAATTAGCACAGGCACAAACTCACGCACTACTACGATCGTTCAATAAATTTACATAAATCGGTTGAGGTGAGTCTTTGATACATTAGTTCAAATGATAAGCTAACGACTGAAGATATGCAAAGTCAAAGTGTATATCAAGTTCTTGCTTAGCTTGAACACGAAACTAGTATTCTGACCCACATACGAGTACACTTCACAAGGGGGAATCCAGGGTGTAATTCATGAATTGGTGTAAGCCACGACAAAAAATTTAACCAAGAACTAGGAACAAGTAGCGTTCACCAGTTCACAATTAGCAAAACACCATTTGATGATAGATCGCGAATTGATGTCACACTGAAGCTTTTCGCTTCGAATACGACAAAGGAAAATTTGCTTGCTTGCTGGGTTGCACTATCTTAACATGTTCGAGAACAAGATCACGCCAAGTCACTAACCGATAAAACTTCAGCGGTGAATTAATCAAAGAAACTTGGAAATTAGTGGATTTAATGGCACAGCGAAATGAAACACAGCAATGCTCGTTGACTGTTGTTATATTTATATCCTGTATCCTCCAGTTGTTCATTTATGTGCCGTTTCTCGGCCGATTTTTGCCATGAAGTCACTCAGCACAATTTTAATGTCGTTTGACGGCAGTGCATCGACATTGCGTTCCAGGGTGCTGTAAAATTCATCCTTGATATTCTCATCCTTGTCTTTCCTGGGCGCGTAACAGCTGACCAGCCAGCTATTGGTGAATTTGATCTAGATACGAATCGCACATAGCCTTTCATTCACATTAAAGTCAGTGATAATTTGTTTAAATGTACTGTCAACAATAGAAGCCACTCCAAACTTATGGCTTCCTTTCAATTTTCCGTTTCAAACAAAGTGTGCGTTTACATGTCAAATATATCTTCACCGTACCATCTGGTTTCTTGCACTGCGAAGATATTAATTTTGTGTTCTTTGTTTCATTAAGAAGTTGTCGCAGTGCACCTGGTCCGTTCAATGATCTATCATGCCAAGTTCCGAAAAGATAGTCCTATATACGTTGCCGGAGTCGGTGCCGTTTGTATAATCTCATTTGAGGCTGTTGTGCTGGTTCCATGACAAGTAAAACGGAGTAGGGTGATATCAGCGCCTCGATTTAATCGGTTTTGGTCCACCAGTGGTATGTTAATCAAGGTAAACTAGGAAAAAAAACAGCATTATCTTGAGAATGCAGCATCAAAATCGTCATATTGGTACTGGACTGAAGAAACTTCCTGAAATCGTTCAGTTTTGTAATGGAACTAACGTAGGCGTGGTCATAATTGAACAAATGGCTCAAAAATATACTGTACAGCTGGAATTCGAAGATGACCAGCCCATGTCTTTTAAATATTTTAGATTCCTGGATTATTTATCGAAAGGTCATAGGAGAAAACATTTCTCGCGATAATTATATCCTTCAACACGTGAAGGAACTTCGAGAAGATAACGCAAGGATAAAAAATTGTGCAGCAGTCATTCAACATTTAGATGATATGGAAGTCAGTGTAAGATAGCCTTCGGCAGCAAATAAAAGACGGCAGAGCCAGATTAAATTAAATTAAAAGAAAAACCGCAATCGTGAAATGTGTACTGTTTGTGAAAAATTTGTATGCGGAAAATCCACCAAACAAATCAATAAACATATTGTTTGTTATAAGTGTGATTGTTTGTAATCAATAATCGTAAATTGGAAAACATCCATTATTTTCATCATTTTATCTTTTTATTTACCATATACGAGTACCGTCAATTTGACGGTTGCGGCCCTTGAAAGTATGGGTTGCGGCCCTTCTAGTGTTAATTTGCTCAAATCTTTTATTATGTATGTAACAACTGTGGGGTAGAAACCATCACATAAGACAAGTTGAGACCAAATTTCGGATCACCGTGGTAATACAGTCAGTTGCAAACAGGGTGATTGCTGACAGTGTTTCTATGTAGACAACAGCCAAAGAGCTTAATGAACAATTGGTTGAACGAAAAAAGTCAGCAAATAATTTTTAAGTGCAGTTTCGGGGGAGGCGACTACTTACCGAGTGACGAAACCCAGAAGGAAAGGTGTGAACAAATTCAGTAATCTTGTTTTGTGACCTAGAGATATGTGAGCACTCGTGGTCCCAATAAAAACTTGTTTTAATAGAAAAATAATGTATGAAATTGATAGTACCCACAGTAAGGTCGTTGAATTTGAGTGGATGTAAAGCTTGTCTAGTTGGTCATCCTTTCCGTTTACTGACCACAAAAAAGTTCGTTCTACTGCACTGAACTGAACCCTACTAGCATTATACAATACTTATTGCTTGAGTACAAATGCACAAGTACTGAATAGTAGCTGCAAGTAGCATCTAAGTATACAATCTAATGAAATCGATTGATTTGATTTAAAAAGGTTGTTAGTTATGTACTAAAATGAAATGTAAAACTAAAAGATGCTGTCAAAAGCACTTATATTGCCCGATTAACAAAGACACAAATAATTTTCAGACTACTTTTCCATTAGGAAATACTCTAATCTTCATTCTGCTTAACGTTCTTCCTCAATATTACTAACCATTCCTTTATTGAAACGTCCTCCTTTATTTCCCAAACTACTTGATGATGATAGAAATAACTAAAACGGAGACATGCAAAACATTATTTCTTACAAATTTTCCGACATTTCACATGTTACGACTCCCATTTAAGTACTAAACATATTTTCGGACGAGGCCAAGTAGTACAAACTTATGATTATGAATATATGTTCATGCATAAATAAATATCCACAGGTATCCCAAAACACATAACTGTCTTACATATATTGGTAGGATAGAGCTTTCGAGTGTTGACTGTAAGTGGGTAATGTTTGGAAAACAACTTTCTTCCAAGGACTGAATAACGAAGGTGTGTTCAGTAGATTGGATACCATCAAGACATGTTAGAAGCATACAGGTGGCGCATATACAAAAAGAACCTAACAAATTTATATATATTAGTTAGAAACATTATTTTCGTTTTGCCCCAGCAAAGAAATAAATGTTGACGTAACTTAACTTTGGTTTTTGCTAACAGAGAATGCTTTAGCAGTAGATAGTGGTATGGTATGGTATGTCGTTTCTTTGCTTACGCCCACATTGACTCGGTAGGTATGCCTGGACTTGTTTGGTGAGAAAAATTAAGAGCATACACGCGTATAAACATACATTCGTTGTTACTCATGGAGGATTAATGTTATGTTTACGATATTTTGAGTGAATTTTTATTATTTAGTCGAGTACCAATTCAGGGAATGAATGTAATGACTCTAGAAGTGTTTTGCTAAAAGCTAAATTGAAATCATTTGGAGATATAAGTGATTACGTGAATCTATATGAGAGACTTTGGTAATGCTCTCTCGAAATAGTTATTAGCGGGATTGTTTATTTGAATGAAATACGAAAAGTACTCCCGATGAATGTTTTGATAAAACAAATAAACGACGGATAATATTAGCTTTGCTTGATAGCATAACAAAAATAAAACCACCTTATTCAAATGAATACTGTCTTAGTGGGATGTACGAGGTAGAGCACAAAACAAGGAATTAAATTTGGGTAAACATTTTTGAAAAGTTTTCAAACTTTAAGACTGATCACAAGACATGAACGCCCTCTTGTAACATTCACTCGGATTCAATGTCTTTAAATGAGGACGCAGGACAAGTAATTAGTGATACTCATATGATAACAACAATCTCTCTGTTCAAGGGGTGTAATCTTAATGGCGACACTCGATGTTAGGGATGTCTACAACTCCGCTAGATGGGCGGATATTCTGGATACGCTGGAAAACCCTTTTCAAGTTCCAGAATATCTAATGCGACCTCTGAGGGACTACCTGAAGGACCGAAGCCTGCTTTACGATAAGCGACAGGGCCAACGAAGGATGAAAGTTACATCCGGTGTTGCCCAGGGATCTATCCTTGGTCCAGATCTATGGAACGTGTCTTACGACGGACTACTATGACTGGAGATGCCGACTGAGTCGCGCTTGATCGGCTATGTGGATGATGTTGCGGCTCTAGTCGCATGACGTACTGTTGAACAAGTGCAACTTAGGCTAGGTATGCGAATGGGCCAAGTGAAAGACTGAATGATTGCTCGCAGGTTCAGTTTTTTTTTTTTTTTTGTGGTAGGGAGGTGAAGGCATTTATGCCCGCCGAGTCTGGCAGTGTGGGACTCCCATGGAGGATACCTTTGGACTACCCACTAAACACCTCCCCTGTCAATCTGAGAACCTAGCCTGGAACCGTTTGACACATTACTTCGGGCCAGGTCTCGTTTTGTTACGCCGTGGGGCGCCTTCAAGCTGGGGAGTCCCTTTCCTAGCGGGAGGGAAGGGGGAAGAGGAATTGCCAGAAGAGCGATCCCCCAGCCCCAGCGCCTCCGGCTGCTGTGAGTCCCTTTTATATTTTAGGACTGCCCGAGCATAATGTGCCACCTGGTTCCATTTGTCAACCGATTCGAGCATCACCGCAACTATATTATCCGGGGTGAGCTCTCCCGTCTCCCTGTAGAGTTCCCTTCGCAGCCTGGCCCATTTGGTACACGCAAAAAATGTGTGACAGGCATTGTCCTCCTCTCCTGGGCAAAACCGACAATCGGGAGACCGTGACTTGCCGATCTTGTGCAGGTAAGACTGAAAACACCCGTGCCCGCTCAAGAGCTGGGTCAGATAGAAGTCAGTCTCACCATGCCTTCGATTTAGCCACGGTCTCACATCCGGGATGAGGCGCGCAGTCCACCTTCCCTTCGTGCAATTCCTCCAAGACTGCTGCCAATCGTTGAGCGAGCGTTGTCTCTCCTCGCGGACAACCATCTCCCTCGCATCCTCGTTTCGGCGCAGGTAAATAGCGCGGCGCTCTCTAGCAAGGAGGGCGACAGGTATCACGCCTGCAATCACTCTCACCGCCGAGTCGGAGACTGTTGGATGCGAAGATGCAATTCTCAGTGCTCCTCTTCTCTGTACCTGTGCCAATCGTTTTCGGTATACCTCCTTGCTGAGAGCGTCGCCCCATACCTCTGCTCCGTACAGTAGCACTGACCCTACAGCACTCATCAAGAGGCGTCTTCTTGATGGGCTGGGTCCCCCTACGTTGGCCATAAGTCAACTCAGGGCCGATATTCCTGAAGCAGCCTTCTCAGCCGTTGCCCTGATTTGCTCAGAGAAATTCATCTTCGAGTCGATCAGTAGTCCCAGGTACTTCACCGCTGGCTTCAATTCGATCTGTATATCTCCAATACTGATCATCCTTACTCTAGGGATTCTCTTTTTTGTCAAGATGACCACTTCGGTTTTCTCCAGTGCTAAACTGAGCCCGCGAGCAGTCATCCAGTCCCTCACTCGGCGCATTAGCATACCTAGCCTAAGTTGCGCTTGTTCAACGGTGCGTCCGGCGACCAGAGCCGCAACATCATCCGCATAGCCGACCAAGCGCGACTCATCTGGCATCTCAAGTCTCAGTAGCCCGTCGTAAGACACGTTCCACAGGTCCGGACCAAGGATAGATCCCTGGGCAACACCCGTTGTGATTTCCATCCTTCGTTGGCCCTGTGTCACGTCGTAGAGCAGGCTTCGGTCCTTCAGGTAGTTCCTCAAAAGCCGCATTAGATATTCTGGAACTTGAAAAGAGTTTTCCAGCGTGTCCAGAATATCCACCCATCTAGCGGAGTTGAAGGCATTCCTGACGTCGAGTGTCACCAACAGGACGATCCGTCGCTTGGTGCGACTATATGCCTCTGCCTTTTGGACCGCGTTCACCACCTCTGCCATCGCATCAATGGTAGAAAGTCCTGCTCTAAAGCCGTACTGCCGAAGAGATAGGTCCCCAGCAGCACGAATCGCGTCAGTGAGTCTTCCCTTGATGAGTTTCTCTAGCACTTTCCCAGCCGTGTCTAGCATGCATAACGGGCGGTATGCAGACGGCGATTCGGGATTTCCCTTCCCCTTGCTGACCAGCACGAGCCTCGCCACCTTCCATCGTACCGGGAAAACCCCGTCCCGTAGGCAAGCGTTGAATGTGCTGAGCAGCAAGTCAGGACAATGGTGATAGACGAGCTGCAAAACCTCAGCTGGAACACCATCTGGACCTGGAGCCTTCCTCGCTTTCAGGGAGAGGACTGCCTCCTCCAGTTCCAGCTGTGTGAAGAGTGGACACTCGACTGGTGTTTCACCATGGACAGCGTCAACACGGACGGGATGGGCGGGGAAGAGTCCCCGCACTATCGTGTCCATCTTTTCCGCGTCATGTATACAAGGCTTCCGTGGGGCACCAAGTTTCCCCATAACCAGCTTGTAGCCAAGGCCCTACGGATCCCTATTTACATCGTCCACGAGGTCTTGCCAGCATCGGGCCTTGCTCTTGTTAATAAGCCTGCGAAGATATTTCCTGCCGGACCTGTATGCTGCTAGCCTAGTGTCTGCCTCCTCCCGTGTTCGCGCCCGCTGGGCCTCTCGCCGAAGTTTGTGACACTCGCTTCTTTGTTCGGCGATCTCGTTTGACCACCAGTATACCGGAGGCTTACCGTGTCGGGGTCTCCGGCGGGGCATGGAAGACTCGCAAGCAGCTATGATGGCACTCATAGTTGAGTTCACCAAGTCCTTGGCTGTAGGCCCTCCACTCCCTGGCGGAGCTCCCAGCAACGGTGCGCCTGCCGTAAGCGCGTCAGTGAACTTCTCGACGTCCATCCTCCCAGTCCTCCATCCGAGGATTGAAGTTTGGGCATATGCACGCAGAGTGGCACCGTCGTGAATCTCAACAGCTATATACTGGTGATCACTAGCCGAGTAGTCCTCTAGTACTCGCCAGTTGTGTACTCTAGGTATCAGGGACTCCGAAGCGAGTGTCACATCGGGTATGGTTCCTACGCAACCCCAGCGGCGGAAAGTAGGGGTGTTACCAGTATTTAGGACAAAAAGCGCTGTTCTGGCCGCCATGTCCAAGATTTGCTTTCCCCTTGGGTCGGATTGTGGCATACCCCATTCGATGGCTCTAGCGTTGAAGTCTCCTCCGACCAGCATGTGGCCCTCTGTGTTCAAGACAGCGTCCTCCAGGGCATCGAGTTTGGTTCGAAAGGATCGCATTGCCTGGTTAGGCGTCAGATAAACACTGAAATATGTTATCCCTGAACACCGCACCCACACAAAACCATCCCCGCGTCCATGGCCCTGCACCTGAAGGCGGGCGCTGTCTCGAACCCAGATGGCCGAGGTACCAGTTTTGTCAGGGCACCACGCTTGCGAGTCCTTGTTATGATGTTGCTCGCTCAGCAACAGGAGGTCAGCTTTCTTATCCCTCGCAAACTGCTCAAGTAGGTCCTGGGCGTTTGTGCTTCGGTGCAAATTGACCTGCAGGATACGGATCATTTGAGTATCGATTTGGCTTTAGTTAGGGCCTCCTTGAAAACCCAGCATCTCCCTGTCCCCGGCTCATGTTTGAGGTCGCCGGGTGCTAGCTTAGCATCCTTGCAAAGAATGCATTTTGCCTCGTTCGTGCACTCCTTCCTTTTGTGCCCCGTTTCACCACATTTGTAGCACAGAGATCTCCTGTCGGGTCCCCTACAGCCATACGCGGTGTGTCCGTATTCGAGGCATCTGAAGCAGCGGATAAGGATCGCTCTTCTCCGTATCCTGCAGATCACCCAACCTATCTTAATTTTGCCCTTCGCCAGGATTTGCTGGGCGTCTTTATCAGCTAGTTCGACAATAGCCATGCGTTGCCCCCTTGTGTTTTCACGTGTCAATCTTGCCTTGACTTCACTTAAGCTGGGGAACTCCCTCCTAATGGCATCCTCTACCTCAGCTTTGTCCGTGACGCAGTCGAGGTCCCTGATTTCCAGGGGGGCCATTGGTTCGAGCGAGGCAACCGTTGCCGCATCTCCAAGAACCTTTTGGACCGCTTCACGGAATGCATCTTTGTTTGTGGCCTCTGGCCCGAATTCCACCAGCAAGCCACCGGTCCGGGTTGGTCAAACTGCTTTGATGGCAGTTTTGGTGTCGTCTGGCTTGAGTGCTCCTTTAATTTCACGAAGGACATCTGCGTAGGTTCGGCCCTTAGTGGGTTAAATAAGCAGTGCCTCTCGCAAGGGTTTGCGCCGCGGTTTGCTTTTTGTTTTATGCGGTATATCGGGGGGTTCTTTCTTCTTTTCGTGATTGAGCTCTTTGTCTGTTTTTTCTAGGAGTAGCTTTTTGGCCGCTTTTTTCGCTGCCTTGTTTCGCACCACATGAAACTCCTCGCCTGGAGTGTCAACTTCGTTTATGGTCTCGTCCTTCCTCCTTTTCTCACAGTCGCCTTTAATTGGGCTACCGGCCATTCTTTTGCTGCTGCTAGGACCCACTGATGCCTCGAGGGAGAGCGTGTCTTTTTGGTGCTTTTCGGTTGCAAGCCACCTCCGCCTGTAGTGCGTTATGCGGCCAAAAAGCTCCTCCAGTTCAAGAATGCCACTCTTGACACTCTTGCCTATGTTTTTCTGCACTTCGCAGGCAGCCCTCAGTTGTTTGACGATATTCCCCGCTTTCCGAGTAAGCCGCTCCTCTTCGGCGCGGTCAAGGGCGATTGTGTTATTTGGCGCCACCTCTTGGGAGAGGCCCCCGTTTCCTAACCCTTTTGCTTCTATTGCTTGGGTCGCGTTTGAATTGGCGTCGGCCAACGGCAAAACTTCTCCCTCACCCAGTCTTACACTGGCCTCCGTTGGTGTCGCAGCTTGATCCGGATTGTGTACGTCTTGCACTGGGCGCTCCGGGGTGCGCATAGTGCTTCTACTGCGCCCAAAGGCCGCAATGATGCCAGGTTGCACAACGCACTCTGCCTTCTTTCGTTCGTTAGTCCGTCTGTGGTCTGTCTCCGATGATTTACCCTGTGATGTTAACTTTGACAGTGTTTCTGGGGTCTGCTGCCTCCCCCCGCAATCGGTGACTTGTTTAATCGGTGTTCTTGCCAACAGCGGTTTTTGCCTGAAAGGGTTCTCCGTGCTAGCGTCCTGTTTGCTTGTGGTTTCATTTGTTTGCTCCATTTTATTGGGTCCCCCCTCGGAGCCGCTATCTCCGTTCGTGTGTGTAGTCGCCTTTTTGGTCCCATGGTTATCTTTGCAGAGCAGGGAGGCCATGCGAGGGTTGGCACAAGCCCTTATGGGGACAAGTGCTCAGAGCCAGACCAGCGCTAATCGGGAGTCCGTCTCAACCGAACCTACACCACCAACCCAATGGTGCGAACTTCGAACGTACTCCGAGGCCTGCCAAGGTTTTACCGGGACGGAGACGGTATGATAGTTGAATTGGAGCCGTTCACACACGAGTTTCACCTCAGCGCTACTGTGCAAAGCAACTAGGTCCAAACCATCACATCCGCCAGCCCAAAGCGTCAATTCCAGTTCGTTGTCCAAAGCGTAGTCCAGATACAATAAGAGGGAACCTCACGGCACCCCCCATATCCTCGGGTCCGTGGGGGCGGCACTCCCCAAAGAATGCTAGCCTCCAAGAATGTTCTTGTCGACCGGCTTTCTCCCTGCGGGAATTTCCTCGGGTACGTGGGGGCGGAACTCCCCAAAGAATGCTAGCCTCCAAGAGTGGTCTTGTCGACCGGCATTCCCCCTGCGGAGTTTCCTCGGGTACGTGGGGGCGGAACTCCCCAAAGAATGCTAGCCTCCAAGAGAGCTCTTGTCGACCGGCATTCCCCCTGCGGGGGCAGGTTCAGTTTAGCGCTGAAGAAATCAAACCGAAGTGGTAATCTTGACAAAACAGAGAATCCCTAGAGTAACGATGATCAGTATTGGAGGGATACAATTTGAATCGAAACCAGCGATGAGCTACCTGGGGCTACTCATCGACTCCAAGATGAGTTTCTCTGAGCAAACCAGGACAATGCCTGAAAAGCCTGCTTCGGGAATATCGGCTCTGAATCGACTTATGGCCAAAGTAAGGGGACCCAGTCCATGAAGAAAACGAGGGCCGTGGGGTCAGTGCAATTGAACGGAGCAAAAATATGGGGCGGTGCTCTCAATAAGGAGCAGACCGAAAACGATTGGCACAAGTACAAAGAAGGGGAGCGATGAGGATTCGCGTAATAAATTGATATTGCAGAAAATTTTTAAAATAATAATTATCATCATAAGATTAAAATAGTATTGATTGAATCCTTTTCAACTATTATTGGTAAGATTCTTTAAAATAATAAATAAGGAAAATGTCGACGGTGGAATGAAACAAATGTGGTAAATGCAAAAAGACCGCTAAGAATTCGGAACAAGGAATAGGGTATGATGGAATATGTAATAAGTGGTTCCACATAAGCTGCATTAAAATGTCTAAAGAAAGATATCTAAAGATTATCGAGATTACTCAAGATGTTCTTTGGATGTGCTCCGCTTGTAAATCTTATAATAAAAAATTGAAAGACGATCGGCTCATGGAACAAATGAAGCAAACAGTCTACCAGCTAATTGAACTGAAGTCTACCGTCAGTGCCTTAATGGAAAAAAAACACTCAAGTAAATAAAATTAAATATGCAGATTTGACCAAATTGGATACTGGTTTGCAGAAAGAAAAACGCACAAACACAACATCACAAAAAGGCAAAATCATCAAGCCCAAAGCCCATTCAAGCTCCGATCAAACTCTTTCCGATTTCAAATCTAAAATCCGACCCTCTCAATGCAAGATTCCACTCCAGCTAGTCCGTCCGATTCGAAATGGTGGAGCAATTATTAAGACTTCTTCGAATGAAAATTCATCTACGCTTCTCAATATATTTAAGGAAAATATGAAGGGATACGAAATAATGGAAACTAAGTCTCGTCAACCAAGATTGGTTATAAATAAATTCGAGAAGCAAATCACAAACGACGAGCTAAAATCCAAAGTCTGAACCTGAACATTTTAGATGAAGATAAAATGGAATTGGTTCACTCTAGAAAAATACGGAGCGGAAAATGGTTACATATTTTAGAGGTGAATGGAACAATGTTCAAGAAGATAGCGAATAGGTATGTTAATATCGTCTAAGGATCATACTACATCAAGGAAGATTTTAACGTCACGAGGTGCTTCAAATGCCAAAAGTTCAATCACAAGACATCAAAATGTGAAGGGGAACTGAGGTGTGCAAAATGTGGATCACAGCATGATACAAGAGACTGTAAAAGCTCAGCTGAAAAATGTTGTAATTGTATGCCCAGAACTAAAACGTAGGATTTTGATTGCTAAGAGAAGCATTAACTCCAATGATTAATATGCAATTCAATAATACAAAGATATTTGAAGACACCCAAATTTCGATCATCTATGCTGGTATAAGAAGTTTAAGACAAAAACTTAACGAACTTCAAATTTATGTAAAGCAACGTTCAAATATAGATTTCATTATACTTAATGAAGTCTGGATATAATCCGAGGAAGTGGAGTACTACAACATTCAGGGATACGATTCTGTATTTTCCTGCAGGCCCGGAAGAGGTGGAGGAACAGCAATTTATATTTAAAAAAATCTTAATTACGTAACGAGGCGAGTAATACCGGATAAATACAATATGATAGTCGTCGAACTAGTATGCCCTGGAAAGAAAATAAAAATTTACAACCCCACCCGACTTAACGCGCAAGACCTGTGCTTGACATTAGATGACCTATATTCTATGGAAAATAATTTGATCACAGTTGCCGATACGAATATAGATCTAATGGTTGAATCTAATGAGTCAAGGATGTACAACGACGTACTAGAAACAAATGGTGCCACTATTGTGAACCCACTTCAACCTACCCGACTAGCATCTAATACCTGCCTGGATCACATCGTCACAAATGATAATCAAATTGCTGGGAAAATTGCTTATACTCTAGAGGACTGGCCTGAACTTGATCATCGTGTTTTGAAAGTTGTTATTCAAGCCATTAAAATAAATAAAAAGCAAAAGCCTGCTTTCAAAGTTTTCAAATACTTAAATAAGGACCTCTTTAGATCAAATCTTAAGGGTTTCTTAACTAACCAAAAACGTTCAAACTTAGTGGAGCTCACAAACATCAAAATGGAAGCTAAGGACACCTCGACTACGGAGAAAAAAATAAGGTGTCGTCAACATTCATGGATAACCAAAAAAGTTATTGAGGCAAGTAAGAACAAGCGGAAGGCTTATATGAACTACAAGCGGAAGGCTTATATGAACTACAAACGGAACATGAATGATCAATCGCTCAGGTTTATATACATCGAAGCCAATAAAACATCTTTTTTTTTTTTTTTGTGGTAGGGAGGTGAAGGCATTTATGCCCGCCGAGTCTGGCAGTGCGGGACTCCCATGGAGGATACCTTTGGACTACCCACTAAACACCTCCCCTGTCAATCTGAGAACCTAGCCTGGAACCGTTTGACACATTACTTCGGGCCAGGTCTCATTTTGTTACGCCGTGGGGCGCCTTCAAGCTGGGGAGTCCTTTTCCTAGTGGGAGGGGGGGGGGGGGGGGAAGGGGACTTGCCAGAAGAGCGATCCCCCAGCCCCAGTGCCTCCGGCTGCTGTGAGTCCCTTTTATATTTTAGGATTGCCCGAGCATAATGTGCCACCTGGTTCCATTTGTCAACCGATTCGAGCATCACCGCAACTATATTATCCGAGGTGAGCTCTCCCGTCTCCCTGTAGAGTTCCCTTCACAGCCTGGCCCATTTGGTACACGCAAAAAATGTGTGACAGGCATTGTCCTCCTCTCCTGGGCAAAACCGACAATCGGGAGACCGTGACTTGCCGATCTTGTGCAGGTAAGACTGAAAACACCCGTGCCCGCTCAAAAGCTGGGTCAGATAGAAGTCAGTCTCACCATGCCTTCGATTTAGCCACGGTCTCACATCCGGGATGAGGCGCGCAGTCCACCTTCCCTTCATGCAATTCCTCCAAGACTGCTGCCAATCGTTGAGCGAGCGTTGTCTCTCCTCGCGGATAACGACCTCCCTCGCATCCTCGTTTCGGCGCAGGTAAATAGCGCGGCGCTCTCTAGCAAGGAGTGCGACAGGTATCACGCCTGCAATCACTCTCACCGCCGAGTCGGAGACTGTTGGATACGAAGATGCAATTCTCAGTGCTCCTCTTCTCTATACCTGTGCCAATCGTTTTCGGTATACCTCCTTGCTGAGAGCGTCGCCCCATACCTCTGCTCCGTACAGTAGCACTGACCCTACAGCACTCATCAAGAGGCGTCTTCTTGATGGGCTGGGTCCCCCTACGTTGGCCATAAGTCGACTCAGGGCCGATATTCCCGAAGCAGCCTTCTCAGCCGTTGCCCTGATTTGCTCAGAGAAACTCATCTTCGAGTCGATCAGTAGCCCCAGGTACTTCACCGCTGGCTTCGATTCGATCTGTATATCTTGTAATGTGACGCCTACGCCCAGGAATCGAAGTGATTCCGATCCCGAACCCGAACCCTTGTAACCTGCCAGATGGATATGTCCTCGAAGTGCCAGCGGACTTCATCTGTTGTGCGGATATCGTTGTGCAGAAAATATTTTTTTTTTTCTGTCCAAATATTTAGATCCGTGGATATAAATATTCGAAATATAGAATTAATCCAACCCCGGCACATTTCGAGACATAGCCATCTGGAAATGCCCCTCCACCGTGGCCATCGAGAAAACTATGCCACTGGCGACATCTGGAGAAGCACATTTCCGCCATATGAAGTGCCATTCCACGCACAGATGTTTTGTCCGAGGTGACAACCGAAATTTTTGACAGCCACATGTCGGCTTAGTTTTTCGTGGCTGTCGTCTTCGAATATGTCCAGTGTCGCGAAATATCGGAAGAACCAGAGATAGCAGCTGCTAATTGTTGGGTGCGGCAGAGTCCGGATTTCGCTCTCGTTTGTGCCGAAAATATCTATAGAAAGGTAAGTCTGCTAACGGATATTTCCCGAGTTCCGTCTCTAACCTCATTCTTGATAGAAAATCGCAAGAATCCGGAACGAAAATTGTTGCGTTCGTATGATAATTTTGTTTTCAGCTGGTTGCACGAAAGTTTTCACATCTGCAAACAATTTTCTTGAATGGTCAGATGTCTTTTTGAAAAGTGACAATTGTGACAATGAACTGACTCGGTATTGTGATCCACTAGAGCTTTGCTGCTATTATTGCGAAGCTATGCAGCGGCTGATCACCTCATCAAATTTAACGTTGCGTGAACTGCGGACTAAGTGGAAATATACCTTCGATAAAACATTCAGTCGGTATCAAAGAAGAAGTTCCAGAAGAGGAATTGTTGGCGGATGTGAGGGCATTCATGCGGCCGGCTGAAAACAAAATTATAGAAATAGTAACAAATGAAGATGATGATGACGACGAGGATTGGCAACCACTTTCCGAATTGATTGCACGAAATCAGGAGAATAAACTATCAACGGCGATCAGCGATGATAATGATGAGAATGATGAGGATTTGATGATTTCTCGCAGCAGTTAATAATAAATTTTCAATGTGAAAATGAATTTCAACCAATTGTGTCGGATATGTGCCGAAAGAGCGTTGTTGAATTATGGAACCTATTTTCAAAGTTGTTAGTCAGCGAGAATAATGATTTACCCGACCAAATATGCATCAGATGCCTTGACGTTATCCATCAATCGTACAATTTTCTGGAAAAATGTGAAACATCTCGCCAACACTTAATACAAATCAGAGACGCACAATATATACCTATAGAGGAAGAAATTGTAACACCAAAGGAGGACAATTCAGGTTACAGTTTCTAATATCACTCGTTACCTATTTTTAAATTCTGGATGTCATAACATGAAATCAAGATTTATCTCAGAGTCAGCTGGTTTCCATTTAAGAAAAATAGTTAGATCAAACTGCACGATATTTACATTCGAGATTTAAACGTGATATCAAGGTGATTGGCTTAAAGAAAAGATTTGCTTGTACATTTGAATATTTACAACTTAATGAAATAAGGCTGAACGAATTTTGTAACTATCAAAGATTAATTAAATTAATTATTTTGTCATAAATATAAGCAAAATTTCATGTTATGGCGCCACAGTTGATATCATTTTGTACATAAACTCAAATTCTGTTAACTATATAGTAAATTTTATGCGAATAAGCATTCCGTTTGCATCGATTCAGAATGTTTAGTAGAAACATTATCATATACCTAAATAGGATGCAGAAATGTTAGCTGTAGAAAAAAGATTTTAACAACAAGTTAATATAGTTCTAAATATTTATTGAAAGTTGAGTGTTGTGGGCTGGGGTTTGATTTTTTTATTGAATCTGAAAAAAAAAGTAAGAATTAAAGAAATTCAGAAGTTCTCCTAGTCATTCGGCCCAAAAATATTAAGAAATATTTTTATGGAATAAGTTCCAAAATTGCCGGACGTAATCGTTTAATTACAACAAATAATAACCCATTTAAAATAAACACCTAGAGCAAAACAAACACTTAGTAATAATAATACACAAATAATCTAGAAACCCTACAACTAACCCATTTAAGAAAACACAATAAATAAGAGAATGAAATTTTATCAAACAGAAACGATAAATCTATTCAGCTAATTTAATTATAAAGGATAACGATACAATATATGCAACTTAAATTTAATTACACTAGATAAAAACAAACTAAACGGTAGAATTTCAGACTTAAGTTAATAACATCAATTTAAATGTATTGCAGGATTTAGAAGCATTTAAAGATTTAACTTTAGTTTATGTATCGATTATTACATTAACACCACAGAATTAACAACCGTAACAACTGTCAAGAGAACGCGTAAACGGCAAGCTGGAACGAAAAGTAGACAGCACACCGACAGAGAAAGCACTTAATTTAAATACACAACAAGGCGGATTTGTTCGAGCAACAAACGACTGAGCCTAATTTTGTATTTAGATGAAGCAAAAATCCTTTACTAATAATATGAACACATGACAACCAACCAACCACAACACGATAATTGGCATTATCTTGGTTTACTTTACTTTAGCTTCGTTATGTTACCTTAGTTCCACACTCTTTTAACCTTTGAATTATTAAGGAGAAAATCAATTTCAACAAATTTGAACAAGGATTAGTAAAATAGCTATTAACCGTATTTTTTCAATAATCATTAAACCTAATATTAAACACGAATGATTAATTGTATAAAATTTTCATACAGATTACGTCAAAATAGGATATTTAATTACGGTAGCTTACAGGATAAGGATAGATATTAATAGAAAAATTATATCAATTTTTAGGACCTGAATAAAGCTAACATGAATTCCTAAGCAACTAACGACTTTCCTTTTCAGTGGCTCGTTTTTTTTTCAGCGTGAAAGGGAAGTGCAGGGTAGGTATGCCGTCGCGAGATTAGGGTTTCGACAAATCCGCTGAAGTCGGTTTCGCGTCGCGCGCGGTACGCGGTACCTTTGTTTGTTTCGCCATTTCTTTAGAGTAGTTTTCTTCGGTTTAAGTTCGAGTAGTATATTTTTCGGTACCGCGTCGGTGAATCGGTAACGCGCCTGTGGGATTTTGTAGCGTTTTTGATTTGAGATCTGTGGATAGATCACATCCAGAACTAACGTAATGTAGGTTTCTCGTTCTGGATGAGTAATTGTTGACGCGTTTGAAAAACGGGCAAGTTCAGGTGACTGAAATATTGTAATTGAGCGTAATCCATTCGGAGACCCGCGACCGAAATCCTCTCCGAACTAGCTGGCCGACAAGCAGTCACCGCGTGAATGGATTACGGTGCACGGATTGGTTGACCTGTTGGTACCATCCGTTGGCACTACTCAGACTTAACGTCTAGAACCGATGAGAGGTCGGTTCCGCGTTCGAGCTGAAGGTAGAAAAAACATTACAAATGGCGCCCAACGTGGGGCCAAAAACATCCTAAGGGGGAAAGAACTTCGCGTCTTCTGACGAGTTGGTCCTTTACGGAGGATGTAAGGTACTTTGGTACTCGAGTCCCACTATCAGGAGCAGTGGAATTGTGTGATACACATTAGGAGTCGCTTCACGTGAGTTGTAGCTTCCGCTCTCCTTTGTTTGATTTTTTTTTTTCGCGACAGAATCCTTCCGATGTGTTGTCCCAGGTTAACCCCTGTAAGGACCTTCTATTTTCTTGATGGAACTGCCAGTCTGATGGGTTTACCTATCAGCATGGACTCTCAAGAAAATAGAAGGCTACCTTGCCTTTATGTCGCGGAAGGATTCTAACTATTTCTTATGCATGTTAGACGAGTGGTATCGGTTCAACGTTCGGTGGCGTATGCTGGAGTTGCGAAGCCCGGAATGCTTCTACGCGTCGGGAACTTTGACCGCGTACAAAGTCGTTACGGTAGCTCTACCACTTGTCTCGTCGAGTCACTTTAACGTAGTTTAGAGACGGTTTTTTGTAATGTATGTGGGTTATGGGGTAATTTTCGTAAATCGACCGAAGCACCCTTTCTTCCGCAGATTACCACGCACTCTCATTTCCCGCTGAAGAGTTCGACCACTGGAAAGGAAAGTGTATATCAAATAAATTTTCTTCTCATTCGATATAAATAGTTCGCCACTATCGGCCACTAAATAAGTCTTAAGCGAATAGATATACCTATATTTTACATTATTAGAGTAGGCGTAGTTTACATTTTTTTCTCTTTTTTTTACCCTTTTAGTTACACATAGGATCAAACACACCCAGCAAGAACAAATATGGCAACGAAGCAGACCCCAGATAAGCGTTGGACCAGATCCAAAACGGTCCAACCAGCTAACTGCGGGATCTGCTTCGAAGACGTAGTGGAGGGGGTACACAGCGTGCGATTGGATTGTGGACATCTATTCCATCGTGCCTGTGTACAACAGCTCCTCCTCACGTCAGAGAGTTGCCCATTATGTCGGCGACCCATCGAGCGGACCGCCCTAGACGTCCCCATCGGAACGCCCCTACCGACGCGTGGAGCAGTGGCGAAAGGAGCTCCAGAAGCCGAACCGTCACAACCACTCTTAGACCTGCAAGGAGCAGTAGGCGGTGAAGTTCCGGCTGCAAGTGTCGTGTCCGAGGTGACAACCATGCCTTCCGCCCACTCCATTGACACCCTCGTGGCGTTGATGAGGGATATGTCGGAGAGGATTGGCAACCTGGAGGGAAAGATCCAGAATCTCCCGTTGAGCCAACCACCCAGCCGCGTGAGAACTCCGCTTGGCTGGGAGCCAAATCCCAGTGTGGCGATGCCCCACTCCCGACAATCCGAGCAATGGGTCCCACCTCCAAGGAACTCGGGAATGGATCCCAGAGCTCCCGAATACAGACCGCGACACAGTACCGGACCTCCGTTGGTACCTCCAGCCCCCGAGGCAGTTCAGTACCACAGGTCAATCGAGGATGTGATTCCCCCCGGGAACGCATTGGCACCTTTTCGAGACCCGACGCCTCGTATCATGTAGAGTTGGCGCCTGAACTTTACAGGGTTCAACGATATGATATTGGCGGACCGGTTCCTTTTCCGGATTCAGGCGTTGGTATCCAGCACCCTGGGAGGTGATTCCTCGGCCTTCCTCCGGCATGCACATCTTTTGTTCAGCGGCGACGCTGCCGACTGGTACTGGAGCTTTAAAGAGTCATCGCCACGTCCCACTTGGCACTCTTTCAGTGCAGCCTTCCGCAATCGATTTGAGGATGGCTTCACTGAGAGAGAGCTAAGAGAGCAAATAAAGAAACGGAAACAAGGCGCTCACGAACCGTTCGACCAGTACTACACCAGTATAGTGAGATTGAGCACTCGCCTGCGAAATACCATGCCCGAGGACGAATTGGTAGAAATTATCAGAGAGAATATGCGCTGGGATCTCCAGAACAGCCTTCTGCATTTTCCCATCAACACCATACAGGGATTGCGCCTCCATGCCCGCAGACAAGAACACTTGGATGAGCGGCGTGGTACCTTCCGTCCACAACCTCGCATAACTGGACCAAATCCCCGAAATCATCACACCGCGGAGTTGATGGCAGCAGACCACCTGCTTGCTGATCCAGTACCAATACCGAGGAGCGGAGCACCACCGGAGCTTGAGGACCCAGCCTTGATTGATCGACCCTCCCTTGAAGCAATTACAAGCCCGACAGTCTGTTGGAACTGCCGACAACCGGGACATCGGTTCTATGCATGTCCAGCGGAGGCAACGCTTTTCTGCTACCGCTGCGGGAAGGCCGACACATACGCACCTGATTGTGCAAATTGCAAAGGGTGAAAAAACTTGCCACCGAGTGCCGCGACCACCCGTCGGCACTCCTAAACCCCGGACGAACCAATCCAGACCCCATCACTAGTCAGGACCCAGCTTCCAACATGACTCCAATTCTGCTGACTCACACCGCTAACCACAATTCTCCCGAAGTTCCACAACCGACGCCGTCCTTCGTCGATGCCAACGCGCAAGGGAATAATAGCGAGGCGAAAGTTCCTTGGCATGTAAAACCTTTTCATGTCAGGCTGCGGAATTACTTGGCTACTCGACAGCGCATCTTCCATGAGGAATTGGCCACAAATGTCCCACCGCGAAGCAAGCGAGCCACGCGTCGGATGCGGAGCTTCTGGAGAAAAGTCAGGCAGTCGAGAAAAGTGTTGAAGGACACATACTTAGACGAATTATTGAGGGAGGATGTCCGGCCATATGCGTCAGTACACCTCCTGCAAAAACGAGTATCAGGCTTAGTCGATACGGGAGCCAGTGTGAATTGCATCTCTGCCGAGTTTGCAGGGGAGGTTCTGGAAAAGAACGCGGACCAAATCCGTCATTTCACCTCCTGGTTAAGCACGGCGGACGGAACTCGTCACTCTGTAGTGGGAAAAATTATGACGGATGTCACCTTTAAAGGGGTAACTAAACCTATGGAATTTTTCATTATACCTCAGTTAACCCAGAATCTTTACCTAGGAGTGGATTTCGTTCGAAAATTTAACTTGGCCCCGGCACTATTTTCCGGTTCGACCCTGGAGTCCGTCACCACCGTTCCTGACCAATCTCAACCCACTAACTTATTACGGCATACACTGGATGTAACTCAGCAACTGCGTCTTGACTCGGCTATATCGGCTTTTCCATCGCACGAGAAAGAAGGTCTCGGGCGGACTACCCTGGTGTTCCACACTATAGATGTGGGGGATGCTAAACCCATAAAACAGAGACATTTCGCCATATCTCCGGCGAAGGAAAAATCGTTATATGCCGAAGTGGATCGAATGCTAGCATTAGGCGTAATCGAAGAATCACAGAGCGCGTGGGCTTCCCCAGTCACCTTAGTTGTCAAGCCGAACAAGGTCCGGTTATGCTTAGATGCCAGACGCTTGAACGCCGTCACAGTCAAGGACGCATATCCCTTACCGTTGATCGAAGGCATTTTGAGTCGATTGCCTAAAGCCCATTTCATCACGAGCTTAGACCTCAAGGACGCCTTCTGGCAAATTCCTTTAGACCCCGGTTCAAAGGAGAAAACAGCCTTCACAGTCCCAGGCCGGCCCTTATATCAATTCGTGACCATGCCATTCGGATTGTGTAATGCCCCCCAAACAATGACGCGCCTTATGGACAAGGTGATACCACCTCATTTGCGGCACCAAGTTTTCGTTTACTTGGACGATCTGTTGCTTATAACCGAGACCTTTGACGAACACATCGACCTGCTTCAGGAGGTGGCTCTACACATCCGGAGGGCAAGATTAACCATCAACATAAGGAAGAGCCAGTTCGTGATGACGGAGGTGAAGTATTTAGGTCACATCATTGGGCATGGCCATATCAAGACCGATCCGGAAAAGACTCAAGCGATTGACGTTTTTCCACTACCCAAGACCACCAAACAGTTACGCCGATTCTTAGGCTTATGCGGATGGTACCAGCGTTTTGTACGTGACTATGCCACCATTACCACTCCTTTGACCGACATGCTGCGTAAGGGACGTAAATTCGTCTGGGAAGAGCCCAGCTTGCGAGCCTTTGAAGAGCTAAAGAAGAGTCTGACTACGGCCCCCGTACTGCACAGCCCGGACTTTGACAAACCGTTCTCAATCCATTGTGACGCGAGTCAACATGGGGTGGGAGCAGTCTTAGTCCAGGTTGCACAAGACGGCGAGGAGAGACCTATAGCCTTCATGTCTCACAAGCTGAACCCAGCCCAGCGAAATTACACGGTCTCCGAGCAAGAATGTTTAGCCGCGGTGTTGGCAGTGAAACGCTTCCGAGCCTATGTGGAGGGACACACCTTTGAAATCGTTACGGATCACGCTTCTCTGAAATGGCTAATGAGCCAGACTGATCTCAACGGCAGATTGGCCAGGTGGGCACTGAAACTACAGGCATTTGACTTCACAATTCGCCACCGAAAAGGAAGCCAGCATGTAGTCCCCGACACCCTATCCAGAATGTTCGCCCCTGAAGGAGCCGAGTTGGTCCAAGAGGACGACAGCCCCCAATTGATCGATCTGGACCATCCTGCCTTCAAGTCAGCAACCTACACACAACTGATTCACACTATCCAGAATCAACAGCCCCAGCTTCCTGAACTGCGGTTGACGGATGGATTTATTTACAAACGGATGGGACACGCATCCGGAGACCCCATACAAGAAGAAGAACAGTGGAAGTTGTGGGTGCCCGAAGAATTAACCACTGATCTTATCAGGCGGGCTCATGACCACCCATCAAGTGCGCACGGCGGATACGGTCGTACACTTAGGCGGTTGAAAACCTGTTTCTTTTGGCCTAAGATGGCACAACAGATAAAAGCGTACGTAGCCTCCTGTGAGCTATGCAAGTGCACTAAAGCGCCCAACACCATTCTTCGGCCACCCATGGGTAAGGTTGAGGTCCCCGAACGCGTGTTCCAGCGCTTGTACATTGATCTTATCGGTCCTTACCCTCGATCTGCTTCTGGTCACACGGGAGCTGTCGTGGTCCTGGACCAGCTCTCCAAATTCCCTATCATAGAACCACTACGTAACATGCACACTGGACCAATAATCAGCTTTTTGGAGAACCGAGTCTTTCACATGTTTGGAGTTCCGGAGAAACTTGTCTCCGACAATGGGGTCCAGTTCACCTCCAGCAAGTTCCGAGACCTAATGTCCAAATACGGCATCATCCACCAACGAACTGCCGTCTATTCACCACAAGCCAACGCATCCGAACGACTGAGTCGTACGCTCATAACGGCCATTCGCGCCTATGTCCACCCGAATCAGAGGGACTGGGATCGCAAATTGTCCGCCATCACTAGTGCGCTGCGCTCGTCGTACCACGCCACGACCGGCATTTCGCCGTATTTTGCAGTGTTCGGCCAGTACATGATCGGTCATGGGAGCGCTTACCGGCTATTGCGGCAGCTGAAATCGCTAGAGGACCCAATCGTGGTTCTAGAACCGCACGAAAAGCTCCAACTTCTGCGAGATCAACTGCGGGAGAAGATTGAAGAAAGTAGACGGATGGGAGAGGAGCGGTACAACTTGCGATCTCATCCTTCTGGCTTTAAGGCCGGCGACGAAATATATCGTCGAAACTTCCGACAGAGCGATGCCACCCGCCATTACAATGCCAAACTAGACAAGAAATTCGTGAAGTGTCGAGTCATACAAGTCATAAGCCCCACCCGATACCTCATCGCGGACATGACTGGTAAGACCCTGGGAATTTACCACGCAAAAGACCTTAGACGATGAAGTGCACCTAATTCCCACGAGAAACCTTGGCTTATCCCAAATCTCTGCCTAGTCGAAGGCCTCCGAATAACACCTGACTTCCTACTATATAGTCACTGTCGAGTCTTCACGAACATGGTTGTAGCCTATCCTTCGAAACCGATCTTCGACCCGCCACGTCCCTAACCAAGACCTTTTACAAAGGAGACGGGATCGTAATTACTTCGATTTTGGGGGGGGGAATGTGTAATGTGACGCCTACGCCCAGGAATCGAAGTGATTCCGATCCCGAACCCTTGTAACCTGCCAGATGGATATGTCCTCGAAGTGCCAGCGGACTTCATCTGTTGTGCGGATATCGTTGTGCAGAAAATATTTTTTTTTCTGTCCAAATATTTAGATCCGTGGATATAAATATTCGAAATATAGAATTAATCCAACCCCGGCACATTTCGAGACATAGCCATCTGGAAATGCCCCTCCACCGTGGCCATCGAGAAAACTATGCCACTGGCGACATCTGGAGAAGCACATTTCCGCCATATGAAGTGCCATTCCACGCACAGATGTTTTGTCCGAGGTGACAACCGAAATTTTTGACAGCCACATGTCGGCTTAGTTTTTCGTGGCTGTCGTCTTCGAATATGTCCAGTGTCGCGAAATATCGGAAGAACCAGAGATAGCAGCTGCTAATTGTTGGGTGCGGCAGAGTCCGGATTTCGCTCTCGTTTGTGCCGAAAATATCTATAGAAAGGTAAGTCTGCTAACGGATATTTCCCGAGTTCCGTCTCTAACCTCATTCTTGATAGAAAATCGCAAGAATCCGGAACGAAAATTGTTGCGTTCGTATGATAATTTTGTTTTCAGCTGGTTGCACGAAAGTTTTCACATCTGCAAACAATTTTCTTGAATGGTCAGATGTCTTTTTGAAAAGTGACAATTGTGACAATGAACTGACTCGGTATTGTGATCCACTAGAGCTTTGCTGCTATTATTGCGAAGCTATGCAGCGGCTGATCACCTCATCAAATTTAACGTTGCGTGAACTGCGGACTAAGTGGAAATATACCTTCGATAAAACATTCAGTCGGTATCAAAGAAGAAGTTCCAGAAGAGGAATTGTTGGCGGATGTGAGGGCATTCATGCGGCCGGCTGAAAACAAAATTATAGAAATAGTAACAAATGAAGATGATGATGACGACGAGGATTGGCAACCACTTTCCGAATTGATTGCACGAAATCAGGAGAATAAACTATCAACGGCGATCAGCGATGATAATGATGAGAATGATGAGGATTTGATGATTTCTCGCAGCAGTTAATAATAAATTTTCAATGTGAAAATGAATTTCAACCAATTGTGTCGGATATGTGCCGAAAGAGCGTTGTTGAATTATGGAACCTATTTTCAAAGTTGTTAGTCAGCGAGAATAATGATTTACCCGACCAAATATGCATCAGATGCCTTGACGTTATCCATCAATCGTACAATTTTCTGGAAAAATGTGAAACATCTCGCCAACACTTAATACAAATCAGAGACGCACAATATATACCTATAGAGGAAGAAATTGTAACACCAAAGGAGGACAATTCAGGTTACAGTTTCTAATATCACTCGTTACCTATTTTTAAATTCTGGATGTCATAACATGAAATCAAGATTTATCTCAGAGTCAGCTGGTTTCCATTTAAGAAAAATAGTTAGATCAAACTGCACGATATTTACATTCGAGATTTAAACGTGATATCAAGGTGATTGGCTTAAAGAAAAGATTTGCTTGTACATTTGAATATTTACAACTTAATGAAATAAGGCTGAACGAATTTTGTAACTATCAAAGATTAATTAAATTAATTATTTTGTCATAAATATAAGCAAAATTTCATGTTATGGCGCCACAGTTGATATCATTTTGTACATAAACTCAAATTCTGTTAACTATATAGTAAATTTTATGCGAATAAGCATTCCGTTTGCATCGATTCAGAATGTTTAGTAGAAACATTATCATATACCTAAATAGGATGCAGAAATGTTAGCTGTAGAAAAAAGATTTTAACAACAAGTTAATATAGTTCTAAATATTTATTGAAAGTTGAGTGTTGTGGGCTGGGGTTTGTTTTTTTTATTGAATCTGAAAAAAAAAGTAAGAATTAAAGAAATTCAGAAGTTCTCCTAGTCATTCGGCCCAAAAATATTAAGAAATATTTTTATGGAATAAGTTCCAAAATTGCCGGACGTAATCGTTTAGTTACAACAAATAATAACCCATTTAAAATAAACACCTAGAGCAAAACAAACACTTAGTAATAATAATACACAAATAATCTAGAAACCCTACAACTAACCCATTTAAGAAAACACAATAAATAAGAGAATGAAATTTTATCAAACAGAAACGATAAATCTATTCAGCTAATTTAATTATAAAGGATAACGATACAATATATGCAACTTAAATTTAATTACACTAGATAAAAACAAACTAAACGGTAGAATTTCAGACTTAAGTTAATAACATCAATTTAAATGTATTGCAGGATTTAGAAGCATTTAAAGATTTAACTTTAGTTTATGTATCGATTATTACATTAACACCACAGAATTAACAACCGTAACAACTGTCAAGAGAACGCGTAAACGGCAAGCTGGAACGAAAAGTAGACAGCACACCGACAGAGAAAGCACTTAATTTAAATACACAACAAGGCGGATTTGTTCGAGCAACAAACGACTGAGCCTAATTTTGTATTTAGATGAAGCAAAGATCCTTTACTAATAATATGAACACATGACAACCAACCAACCACAACACGATAATTGGCATTATCTTGGTTTACTTTACTTTAGCTTCGTTATGTTACCTTAGTTCCACACTCTTTTAACCTTTGAATTATTAAGGAGAAAATCAATTTCAACAAATTTGAACAAGGATTAGTAAAATAGCTATTAACCGTATTTTTTCAATAATCATTAAACCTAATATTAAACACGAATGATTAATTGTATAAAATTTTCATACAGATTACGTCAAAATAGGATATTTAATTACGGTAGCTTACAGGATAAGGATAGATATTAATAGAAAAATTATATCAATTTTTAGGACCTAAATAAAGCTAACATGAATTCCTAAGCAACTAACGACTTTCCTTTTCAGTGGCTCGTTTTTTTTTCAGCGTGAAAGGGAAGTGCAGGGTAGGTATGCCGTCGCGAGGTTAGGGTTTCGACAAATCCGCTGAAGTCGGTTTCGCGTCGCGCGCGGTACGCGGTACCTTTGTTTGTTTCGCCATTTCTTTAGAGTAGTTTTCTTCGGTTTAAGTTCGAGTAGTATATTTTTCGGTACCGCGTCGGTGAATCGGTAACGCGCCTGTGGGATTTTGTAGCGTTTTTGATTTGAGATCTGTGGATAGATCACATCCAGAACTAACGTAATGTAGGTTTCTCGTTCTGGATGAGTAATTGTTGACGCGTTTGAAAAACGGGCAAGTTCAGGTGACTGAAATATTGTAATTGAGCGTAATCCATTCGGAGACCCGCGACCGAAATCCTCTCCGAACTAGCTGGTCGACAAGCAGTCACCGCGTGAATGGATTACGGTGCACAGATTGGTTGACCTGTTGGTACCATCCGTTGGCACTACTCAGACTTAACGTCTAGAACCGATGAGAGGTCGGTTCCGCGTTCGAGCTGAAGGTAGAAAAATCATTACAATCTCCAATACTGATCATCCTTACTCTAGGGATTCTCTTTTTTGTCAAGATGACCACTTCCGTTTTCTCCAGTGCCAAACTGAGCCCGCGAGCAGTCATCCAGTCTCTCACTCGGCGCATTAGCATACCTAGCCTAAGTTGCGCTTGTTCAACGGTGCGTCCAGCGACCAGAGCCGCAACATCATCCGCATAGCCGACCAAGCGCGACTCATCTGGCATCTCAAGTCTCAGTAGCCCGTCGTAAGACACGTTCCACAGGTCCGGACCAAGGATAGATCCCTGGGCAACACCCGTTGTGATTTCCATCCTTCGTTGGCCCTGTGTCACGTCGTAGAGCAGGCTTCGGTCCTTCAGGTAGTTCCTCAAAAGCCGCATTAGATATTCTGGAACTTGAAAAGAGTTTTCCAGCGTGTCCAGAATATCCACCCATCTAGCGGAGTTGAAGGCATTCCTGACGTCGAGTGTCACCAACAGGACGATCCGTCGCTTGGTGCGACTATATGCCTCTGCCTTTTGGACCGCGTTCACCACCTCTGCCATCGCATCAATGGTAGAAAGTCCTGCTCTAAAGCCGTACTGCCGAAGAGATAGGTCCCCAGCAGCACGAATCGCGTCAGTGAGTCTTCCCTTGATGAGTTTCTCTAGCACTTTCCCAGCCGTGTCTAGCATGCATAACGGGCGGTATGCAGACGGCGATTCGGGATTTCCCTTCCCCTTGCTGACCAGCACGAGCCTCGCCACCTTCCATCGTACCGGGAAAACCCCGTCCCGTAGGCAAGCGTTGAATGTGCTGAGCAGCAAGTCAGGACAATGGTGATAGACGAGCTGCAAAACCTCAGCTGGAACACCATCTGGACCTGGAGCCTTCCTCGCTTTCAGGGAGAGGACTGCCTCCTCCAGTTCCAGCTGTGTGAAGAGTGGGCACTCGACTGCTGTTTCACCGTGGATAGCGTCAACACGGACGGGATGGGCGGGGAAGAGTCCCCACACTATCGCGTCCATCTTTTCCGCGTCATGTATACAAGGCTTCCGTGGGGCACCAAGTTTCCCCATGACCAGCTTGTAGCCAAGGCCCCACGAATCCCTATTTACATCGTCCACGAGGTCTTGCCAGCATCGGGCCTTGCTCTTGTTAATAAGCCTGCGAAGATATTTCCTGCCGGACCTGTATGCTGCTAGCCTAGTGTCTGCCTCCTCCCGTGTTCGCGCCCGCTGGGCCTCTCGCCGAAGCTTGTGACACTCGCTTCTTTGTTCGGCGATCTCGTTTGACCACCAGTATACTGGAGGCTGACCATGTCGGGTTCTCCGACGGGGCATGGAAGACTCGCAAGCAGCTATGATGGTACTCATAGTTGAGTTCACCAAGTCCTTGGCTGTAGGCCCTCCACTCCCTGGCGGAGCTCCCAGCAACGGTGCGCCTGCCGTAAGCGCGTCAGTGAACCTCTCGACGTCCATCCTCCCAGTCCTCCATCCGAGGATTGAAGTTTGGGCATATGCACGCAGAGTGGCACTGTTGTGAATCTCAACCGCTATATACTGGTGATCACTAGCCGAGTAGTCCTCTAGTACTCGCCAGTTATGTGCTCTAGGTACCAAGGACTCCGAAGCGAGTGTCACATCGGGTATGGTTCCTACGCAACCCCAGCGGCGGAAAGTAGGGGTGTTACCAGTATTTAGGACAAAAAGCGCTGTTCTGGCCGCCATGTCCAAGATTTGCTTTCCCCTTGGGTCGGATTGTGGCATAACCCATTCGATGGCTCTAGCGTTGAAGTCCCCCCCGACCAGCATGTGGCCCTCTGTGTTCGAGACAGCGTCCTCCAGGGCATCGAGTTTGGTTCGAAAGGATCGCATTGCCTCGTTAGGTGTCAGATAAACACTGAAATATGTTATCCCTGAACACCGCACCCACACAAAACCATCCCCGCGTCCATGGCCCTGCACCTGAAGGCGGGCGCTGTCTCGAACCCAGATGGCCGAGGTACCAGATTTGTCAGGGTACCACGCTTGCGAGTCCTTGTTATGATGTTGCTCGCTCAGCAACAGGAGGTCAGCTTTCTTATCCCTCGCAAACTGCTCAAGTAGGTCCTGGACGTTTGTGCTTCGGTGCAAATTGACCTGCAGGATACGGATCATTTGAGTATCAATTTGGCTTTAGTTAGGGCCTCCTTGAAAACCCAGCGTCTCCCTGTCCCCGGCCCATGTTTGAGGTCGCCGGGTGCTAGCTTAGCATCCTTGGAAAGAATGCATTTTGCCTCGTTCGTGCACTCCTTCCTTTTGTGCCCCGTTTCACCACATTTGTAGCACAGAGATCTCCTGTCGGGTCCCCTACAGCCATACGCGGTGTGTCCGTATTCGAGGCATCTGAAGCAGCGGATAGGGATCGCTCTTCTCCGTATCCTGCAGATCACCCAACCTATCTTAATTTTGCCCTTCGCCAGGATTTGCTGGGCGTCTTTATCAGCTAGTTCGACAATAGCCATGCGTTGCCCCCTTGTGTTTTCACGTGTCAATCTGCCTTGACTTCACTTAAGCTGGGGAACTCCCTCCTAATGGCATCCTCTACTTCAGCTTTGTCCGTGACGCAGTCAAGGTCCCTGATTTCCAGGGTGGCCATTGGTTCAAGCGAGGCAACCGTTGCCGCATCTCCAAGAACCTTTTGAACCGCGTCACGGAATGCATCTTTGTTTGTGGCCTCTGGCCCGAATTCCACCAGCAAGCCACCGGTCCGGGTTGGTCAAACTGCTTTGATGGCAGTTTTGGTGTCGTCTAGCTTGAGTGCTCCTTTAATTTCACGGAGGACATCTGCGTAGGTTCGGCCCTTAGTGGGTTTAATAAGCAGTGCCTCTCGCAAGGGTTTGCGCCGCGGTTTGCTTTTTGTTTTCTGCGGTATATCGGGGGGTTGCTTATTCTTTTCGTGGTTGAGCTCTTTGTCTGTTTTTTCTAGGAGTAACTTTTTGGCCGCTTTTTTCGCTGCCTTGTTTCGCACCACATGAAACTCCTCGCCTGGAGTGTCAACTTCGTTTATGGTCTCGTCCTTCCTCCTTTTCTCACGGTCTCCTTCAATTGGGCTACCGGCCATTCTTTTGCTGCTGCTAGGACCCACTGATGCCTCGAGGGAGAGCGTGTCTTTTTGGTGCTTTTCGGTTGCAAGCCACCTCCGCCTGTAGTGCGTTATGCGGCCAAAAAGCTCCTCCAGTTCAAGAATGCCATTCTTGACACTCTTGCCTATGTTTTTCTGCACTTCGCAGGCAGCCCTCAGTTGTTTGACGATATTCCCCGCCTTCCGAGTAAGCCGCTCCTCTTCGGCGCGGTCAAGGGCGATTGTGTTATTTGCCGCCACCTCTTGGGAGAGGCCCCCCTTTCCTAGCCCTTTTGCTTCTATCGCTTGGGTCGCGTTTGAAGTGGCGTCGGCCAACGGCAAAACTTCTCCCTCACCCAGTCTTACACTGGCCTCCGTTGGTGTCGCAGCTTGGTCCGGATTGTGTACGTCTTGCACTGGGCGCTCCGGGGTGCGCAAAGTCCTTCTACTGCGCCCAAAGGTAGCAATGATGCCAGGTTGCACAACGCACTCTGCCTTCTTTCGTTCGTTAGTCCGTCTGTGGTCTGTCTCCGATGATTTAACCTGTGATGTTGACTTTGACAGTGTTTCTGGGGTTTGCTGCCTCCCCCCGCAATCGGTGACTTGTTTAATCGGTGTTTCTGCTAACAGCGGTTTTTGCCTGAAAGGGTTCTCCGTGCTAGCGTCCTGTTTGCTTGTGGTTTCATTTGTTTGCTCCATTTTATTGGGTCCCCCCTCAGAGCCGCTATCTCCGTTCGTGTGTGTAGTCGCCTTTTTGGTCCCATGTTATGTTTGCAGAGCAGGGAGGCCATGCGGGGGTTGGCACAAGCCCTTATGGGGACAAGTGCTCAGAGCCAGACCAGCGCTAATCGGGAGTCCGTCTCAACCGAACCTACACCACCAACCCAATGGTGCGAACTTCGAACGTACTCCGAGGCCTGCCAAGGTTTTACCGGGACGGAGACGGTATGATAGTTGAATTGGAGCCGTTCACACACGAGTTTCACCTCGGCGCTACTGTGCAAAGCAACTAGGTCCAAACCATCATATCCGCCAGCCCAAAGCGTCAATTCCAGTTCGTTGTCCAAAGCGTAGTCCAGATACAATAAGAGGGAACCTCACGGCACCCCCCATATCCTCGGGTCCGTGGGGGCGGCACTCCCCAAAGAATGCTAGCCTCCAAGAATGTTCTTGTCGACCGGCTTTCTCCCCGCGGGAATTTTCTCGGGTACGTGGGGGCGGAACTCCCCAAAGAATGCTAGCCTCCAAGAGTGGTCTTGTCGACCGGCATTCCCCCTGCGCAGTTTCCTCGGGTACGTGGGGGCGGAACTCCCCAAAGAATGCTAGCCTCCAAGAGAGCTCTTGTCGACCGGCATTCCCCCTGCGGGTAATAAAACATCTTAACATGTTGTGAAAGAAGCAAAACTTTTGTATTACTCCAAAAGACAATGCACATGATATATGGGACATAATATATGAAGTTAAAAGAAACTCACCGCGTAACTCTACGACCCAAGATTTCACCATAGATAACTCATCTTCAGCAAATGCATTTGAAGCTGCAAGTAACCTCATGTCTTTTTTTCAACTATAGGTGAAAAAATTGCCAATGGAAACCAGCCAGCGCCAACAAGCAATTTTACTTCTACAATTACGTCGCCCAAATCTTCCTTTCACATGCACTTAACTAACAAAGTTGAAGTAATAAAAATAATTGATGAATTGAAGCAAAATATAGCCCCAGGTAAAGACAATATCACCATGGATGAAATAAAACGTATAAAGGAAGAGATACCAGAATGTGTTGCAAATTGTCTAAACAAACATATTAGGAAGGGAAAGTTTCCTGAGGAAGGAAAACTAGCAAAAATAGTCCCAATCTTCAAGGGAGGAGACCATATGGATCCAAATAATTACCGCCCGATCGCGCTTTTAACAGGATTTAGCAAAATATTCGAAAAATTAATAAACATCCGTGTATCATCATTCATTAAGGAGAATTCAGTTTTAAATTTACAACAGTTTGGTTTCCAGAAAAATAAAGGAACTTTTGATGCTCTTTTCTCAGTCACGCGTTTCATAAATACAGGACTTGACAAGGGTGACTATGTTGCTGCCATTTTTGTGGATCTGAAAAAGGCGTTTGATACGGTGGATTATGAGCATTTACTTCGTAAACTCGAATTATATGGCATTCACGGGAAGCCTAATCAACTTTTTAGGAATTATTAAAAAGGAAGATCGCAGAAAACAGTAGTCAATAATGTATTGAGTGACTTGGCACCTTTGAAGTCAGTTGTTCCCCAAGGCTCCATACTTGGCCCTACCTTATTCTTGTTATACACTAACAATTTGAATACATGTGCACTAAAGGGACACTATGCACTATATGCTGATGACACAGTTCTACTTTACTCGGGATGCAAAAAAGATTGCTTAGAGAATACCATTAATGAGGATCTAAGTACATATCATTCGTGGTTAAGTAATAATAAGCTAGCGCTAAATACTTCTAAGACCAAATACATTATTTTCAAACAGAAGAACAAGGAAGACATTAAAATTGATATAAGAATTAATAGCGAAAAACTGGAGAGAGTAGCGGAATTCAAATACCTTGGACTCATCATCGACCAACGATTAACATGGCTGTCGCATATAAACAACTTAAGAAGACAATTAGCTCCTGTTATTGGATTACTGAGAAGATATGAAGGATTTCCAAGCAATATCAAGCAGATGGTGCTAAATGCATTCGTTCTGTCGAAACTACATTACAGAGTAGTAATCTGGAGCCTGTCATCAAAGCAACACCTTAATATCATCTCCAGGTTGCTTATCAAGGCTTATAAAAAAATGCTAAATCTACCAATACGTACACCAACCAGATTTGTGTACCAATCAGCGAAAGCCTTTCTTGACCCTATCGTCGAGATTGAATTTCAACATAGCAACTAAGGGCACTTTAAAGCCTATCGTCGAGATGCTTGAAAAGACAGCTAACTTTATAACTCAGAGTTTTTTTCCCACGGCGTATTACAAAGTTTTTTTATCTCTGAGAGCTGACCACGAAATGGACAAGATGAAATTAATAGGATAAATCCACATAATTTGTGTGCCCCCTTATACCGATGGTCTAATCATTGTCTGGGTGGCACACCTGAAGAAACAACGAAATGTGAAAGGCAGGTCGCACGAGCGTTACGCGACGAAGAAAGTGTGATGGAGAGAGTGGAAGGGAATGGAGGTATTTAAAAATAAAAAATATATCCGACAATCTCTGATTCGGTGGTGAGAGCTATTGCAGGCTTGATACCTGTTGCCCTCCCTGCTAGAGAGGGCCATGCTATTTACTTGTATCGAAGTGAGGACATGAGGACATGGCAATGCTCACTCAACGATTGACAGCAATTTTAGGTAAATTGCACAAAAGAAAAGTGGACTGCGTGCCTCATCCCGGATGTAAGACCGAAGCTAAATTGACGCCAAGGTGGCGTGGCGCCATTTGTTCTCCCGATAGCGTGCCGCTGCTCCCTGGTCCAACGAACCAGACTGCGGACTTCTGAAGCTTAAGAGAAGTAAAACGATCCTAGTCTCATACACCTATCAATGTCCACACCATGGCAACAAGAGCTGTTTGGGCTCCTCCTTGGGAAAGAAAACTCGGGAATTGTTCCTCTCCTTAACATTGCTGCTCAAAAATTTTTCCAAAAAATAAAATCGCATACGTTCTTTGTCCTTTACCTTCAAGCAAGTCTTCTTGCCCAACGGTTTACCGCTAACTAACTAATTTCGACCCGATCTCCCCATCCAGCATATCGTCTCATTCGCATTCCGTCCGATCCCGGGTATTCCCATGCGATGAATTCCAATATTTAGCTTTTTTTGACCTTTGCACGGAGCCAACGCATTCGATACACAAACCCTTCTCATCTGCTTTGGCCATCATAAGGCGATGGCAGTAGTAAATAATTATTTTCATCCGGCGGTTACGTGATTCAGATTTCAATAGAAAAGTTAAATTTCTGTGGGTGATGAGTGCTGGTGAGTTTCCATTGTCATATTTCTGGTGGCTGTTTGTGCGCCACAACCGGGCCAGTGAGTGACGCGATTTTCTGTGACATCGTTTTTTGTTGATTTCGTATGTTGTTGTAGGTCATAGGAGGTTTCGTGGTTGTTAGCGCGGATGGATTTTATTTGCACAGTCGTCCAAATGTTTGTTGATTAAACTTCTAAAACGTGTTAGAACGCGGGAAATCATTATATCGTTAGTGCTTTGAACAATCATTCGTCCGCCTTACAAAGCTCCTGTAGATCCCATGTTGACATAGGTCCGGAATTCCATGTGGATGTCAACGCAAATGCCTATTCAAAATCTTTATTCTTAGATAAAAATTTACGATATTAATGAGTTTTGTTGGAAGCTTAAAATTACTTTGATTTAACAATTCTTTTGTTTTTTACCTAAAAATTCTAATTCCTATTATCAGCGCTAGCTCGTTAAAGTTTATTTTTACCAACGAGTACTATTTCAATGCAAACTAATTTTTGATGGCTCGTGGAAGAGTAATGTTTCTCTTATTTTTCATTTAATTAACGGATATTCATTCATAACGAGTAATTTTATGTGAAAGAAGGTTTCCAAAGCTGTCCCTAATGTCTAAGCGAAAACTCCCCAGTAACAGCCTGCCCCAACATTTTCACGTGCAAAAAATGGAACAGGCTGCGATGGCACTTCAGCAGGGAGACGGGAGAGCTCACCTCGGATGGTATAGTTACGGTGATGCTTGGATCAGTTGAGAAATGAAACCATGTGGCACATTATGCTTGTGTAATCCTAAAAGATAAAAAAGACACACACCAGCCAGTTACGTTGGGGCTGGGGAACCCCTTGTCTGGTAATTTCACTTCCCCTCTTTTCTTCTGCTAGAGGAGAGATCTCCCAGCTTGAAGGTGACTCATGGGGAAGCGAAACAGAACCTGGCCTGACGTAATTCGCCAAATGCTTCCAGGCTGAGTCCTCAGATGGACAAGGGAGGTGTTTAGTGGGTAGTCCAGTAGTTTACGAGAATGGGAGTCCCCCACTCAGTGCACAAATCGCATTCACATCTCAACTGCAAAAGGAAATGGGTGTAATTTATGCTGCACCCTCAGGGTGGTCCCGTCAAAGCGTTAAATGGCCTAACGAACTATAGCCCTGCATAGATATATGGATCACGAATTAACTTTTGATCTTGTATCGGCATTTTGGACTACATTGCGTAGCACCGTAGTGCCGATGTGGAACTTTAATGCAAAGAACTCCAATCTAAGCATAACATCATCTCAGTTAAACTCGAAGTTTGGACCAATGAGTTCATGGTGTAGGTTTAGTTGAGACAGGCTACTGACTGGCGGTGACCTGGCTCTGAGTACTTGTCCCTAAAGGAGCTAGTGCCGTAGCTTATATAGCCTCCTCACTCTGCAAAGATAATTATGGTATCAATACAGCGGCTGCAAACGCGAACGGTGATCCTGGTTCCAAGTGAGGACCCATCAGATATAATTTCCCAGAAATCATTAACAAGATTGAATAGAATAACCATGAATAAATCAACACCACCAAGGAAAGTCAACAAATGAACAGGAAAATAGGAAACTTTAGTGCAACAAGAAACACTTGTGGCGTTTGCGTACAAGAAGACGATGCGCACGCTAGAATGGCTCAAATGTAAAAAAAAAATTTCAGAACAGCATGGAAAAATTTAGAGCAAAAGGGATTGGGAAGATTAAATAGATTAAGGCTGCCCCAACCACAAGCAAAATGATTGATGCTTAAAATTAAACAGTCCATAGCCTTTTTCTAGAAAAAACGACAGAGAGATTCATGTGACTAGATTTTTCCTAAGAAAAGTGGCTCTACTGAAATATACGGGTATTCCTAAAACAAAAGGCACGAAGCCGTAACGAACCATGCAACCGCCGTGACGAGGCACAACACACACAACAGCAAGGCACGCTGCTCGCAATATCTAGTGGACAATGTGAACAAGGATTCGTGGGGCCTTGGCTACAAGCTAATTATGCGGAAACTTGGTGCCCTACGGAAGCCTTGCATACATAAAGCGGAAAAGATGGACGAGATAATGCGGTCACTCTTTTTAACCCACACCGTCCGTGTTGACGCTATTCGCGGTGCGAGCAATCGAATGTCCACACTTCACATAGTAGCAACTCGATGGGACAGTCTTTTCATTGAAAACAACGAGAGCTTCAAGCCCAGACGGTGTTCCAGCTCAGGAGTTGCAACTTGTCTATCACCATTGTCCTGACTTTCTGCGCAGTACATTCAACGCTTGCCTAGATGGAAGGGGGCAAAGCTCGTGCTGATCAGCAAGGGAAAGGGAATTCCCGTTGAAAATGTTCTAGAGGAACTCATCAAGGGAAGACTCACTCACACGATTCATGCTGCTGGGGATCAATGAAGCATGGACGTTACATCATATGTTTTCCAGGGATCAATCCTTGCTCTAGACCTGTGAAACGTGTTTAACAACAGACTGTTGACACTGGAGATGCCAGATCAGTCACGTTTCATCAGCTATGCGGACGACGTTGTGGCTTTCGTCGCTGGATACACCATGGAACAAGCGCAACTTAGGCTAATGCGCCAAGTGAGAGACTGAATGACTGCTTGTGGGTTCAGTTTAGCCGTGAAGGAAACCTAACTGGTCATCTTGTCAAAAAAGAGAATTCCTAGAGTAAGGATGATCAGTGTTGGAGACATGCTAATTGAATCATAGCAAGTTGTGAAGTGCCTGACGTTACTGATCGACTCAAACATGAGTTTCTCTTAGCAAATTAACTTTTGGCTGAGAGACGACTTATGGCTAATTTAGGAGGACATAACTCATCAAGAAGATGCCTCTCGGGTGCTGTAGGGTCAGCGTCATGACCAGTCGTCTCAACTTCTATTGCCAACAAAAAGGTGGTCAGAATCCAAATCCAAGAAGATACAAAGAAAAGAAGGAAAGATGAAGTTCACCAGGAGTACATGACATTAAACAAGAAATTACAAGAAATTCCAAGAAATCTTATCCTACGTAGCCAAAAAACATTTCAAAACATATAAGATCAGCAAGAAGCGAAATGCGCAGAAATTCCCAGCTTAACCTGAGTTAGACACAACCAACGGGACAAATTTCAAAGGTAGGCACTGCTGGTCAAATACACCAATAGTAAGTCTTACGCAGATGTCCTGCAAGATATGAAAAGAGCAGTTAAATAGAGTGCAATATAACTTTCCTTTAGATCAGTGCGGCTCACCTGGTCCAGTGGCCTGTTGGTGGAGTTCGGACCAAAGGTAATTAATAAGGCAGTCAAAAATTCCATGCATGTCATGCAGTCAAAAATTCCTTGGAGAAAACACTACGATAGCCTCGCTTAAGCCAATGGTAGCACTCGACATGGTTACATCACGAAATTGAGCGAAGTCAAAAACACCATTAAACGTGGGTTACAAACCCCAGGTAGCAATCATGGTCATTGTCGACCTTCCTGAAAAAGGGCACAACAAATGCTTAGCAACGACAAAACAAAAATTGGCTAGATTATCATTAAGATACGGCAAAGAGCAGTACCTGTTGATTGTATTAAGTGGTTATGACTATACTCCAAAAGGGTAGAAGAGGCCTGATAGGTGTTCACTGGATTATGAGTTTGGTAAAGTGGGGCACAAAATAAAATAATGCACGGGCGAAATATATTGCATCTTATTCACGGATGCTAGCCTTAGTGTGGACAAGCTCAAGCATATTTTGAGGACAGATAAGTATCAGATCTACAAGGGTTTCCTAGCGAATCTGGAAAAAGTACCGCAACGATTTCAGGTAAACTAAAAATGCTGATTTGCTGTTGCTCAGAAAGCAGGGTCATGACAGTTAATCGGAGTAGTTCCCTGATAAATCTGGTACTACCACTATCTAAGTGCAAGACAGTGCTCATTTGCAGGTATAGAATCATGGCCAAAGGGATAGCTTTGCGTGAGTTCGGTGTACAAAGGAATACTTTTTAGTGTGTATTTTATCACAAATTAGCCATTACTGTCCTTTCAGGCCAGATTTGATGCTCTGAAAGACGCTGTTTCGAGTACAGAAAAGCGTTTACTCACTGAGATAGACTTCAATCCGAATTTTATTGAATGAGGCATGCCTTTGTAAGATGCTAGAGGAAAACGAGTCCTAAACGTGGCTGCTAGAGCTGGACTTGTTGTGTTGAACACCAACAACACCCCTACTTTCAGTCGCTGGTGTTATCTTGCAACTATCTTAGGTATACCATTGGCATAGAAGTCTCTAGTACCAAAGGTAAACAAATGTAGAGTTCTAAAGGACTACTCAACTAGTGATCACCAGTATCAAGTGCTTGAGATTAACGACGGTCTTTCTTGGCATACACAAGCCATGTTTTCCAGTCCTGAATGGAACACTGGCAAGTTGTACGTTGAAAAGTCAGTTGACGTGGTCATTGTATCGATGCCATGAGCTTAGCAGGGAAGTAGAAGAATAGCAGCTACGTATGGGGTGAACTCAATTCTGAGTTGACGGCTGCTTGCAAGTATTTATACCATGGCACGGCTCCAGTATACTGGTGGCCATCTAGAATAGCTGAAGAGTGAAGTGAATGCCCCAAACTTCAATACATAAGATTGAATAATTGCTACAGTAGATTCAAAGATAAGAAGAGCAATTCGACCAATTGGCAAGAACCCTAATAGCTCACTCGCAAACAGATCAAAAACACCAAGGCCAGCTGCTGGCAAATTAAACGGATGACGTGAATAGGATCCCATGGAGACAGGGCTAAGAGTTTGTGATACGGAAGCTTGAAGCCCAACGTTTGCTCTGCGCATTTGAAGTGGAAAGGATGGACGTGATTGTATGGGCTTCTTTCCCAACACACCCCGTTGCTGTTGAAGTGATTGACAATGAAGTCCAGAAGATTGCTCACTCTTAACGAAAATTGGATTGGAGGAAGCAGTTTTGCCCACGACGGCAAACAGCCTCCAGGGCCAGATGGGATCCCAGCTGAGGTACTCTTGGAGACTATAATTGGAAAGATGCTTACATTCATTGACAAGTGGAGCCAGGTAGCACATCACGTACGGGCCATCCTCGAGGATAAAAATGAACTGTCTTCGTCGACTGAGTCTGACCAGAGTTTGCTTGGTTTCCCCACTAGTCTCCGACCTTCAATTCTCACAACGAATACCTTTTTGAGTATCTGTTGTTCGTCTATACGATTCATGTGGCTAGCCCATTGCAGCTTCCGCAATTTTACAATTATTGAGATCTCCGGCTCGTCAAAAATTTCAAATAGCTCATGATTGTTTCAAATTCAATTGGTTCCCGTCTAGTGCATCCTAATACAAAAAACCTCATTTAAATATCATAATTTAGTTTTCAATACGTTCGAACAGGAGCATTGCAATTCCTTAATTGCCATGCATCGAGTTCCATAGAAGCTCTAAAAAGGAAATGCTCTTCGTAAACGGTGGTAATAATCATATAGCGTTGATCATTTTTTGTGCCCCATTCCTTATGTACGCTGAATTTGAGTGGCGATACCTCAATAATAGTATTGACGTGAATTTTTTCAATGGGCATGAATTTAAATTAACTGGAAGCTTATCGACTTTTTGAAATTGCTTTTCTGTTAGATACTAGCAATGATACCTGTATTTGAAACTCATGTAAGACGGTAGCTCATGAACAATTTTCATTTCTAAAGTCGCAATGAACCCTTAGTCTAGTCATTTTACAACAATAATCCAGTTCGAAAAAATCTTCAAGCAACAGTTCTAATAAGACAGTAACGATCAGAACACAAGAAAAAGACTAATCACTACAAGCTCTTTTCTCTACGCACCCCATTCGTGTTGATGCAGTGTAAGCTGAAACTCCAGAGGACGTACACTTTTTACGAAGATGGAACTGGAGGGAGCAGTTTTGTCTTTGAAGGCAAGAAAAGCTCTCGAGCATATTAGAGGTACTGCAGATAGTCTTTCGTTTTTGCCGTGACTTGCTAAATAGCACATACAACGCCTGTCTGTGTGAATGGGTATTCCCAGAACGCTGAAAGGTAGCAATACTCATGTTGCTCAGTAAAAAGAAGGGGAACCCCGAGTCATTGTCAATGTACAGCCCTTAATACAAGCTAGATACAGCTAAGAAAGTGGTCAAAAAACTCATGAGGAGGAGCAGATTTTGGAAGACTATCTGAGGGACTGAAGCCTGCTCTAGATACAAAGCAATGTTATTGGAGGCTGGCAGTTACATCAAGTGTCGCTTGTGGGTTGATCCTTCTCTCTGAACTAGGGAACACCTCATATCGACAGGCTGCTGAGGCTTGAGTAGCCAAACGGAAGACCAGATGACTACTTGCAGCGCCGGACTTGCACTGGAGAAAACTGGTATTTAATTTGACAAAGACGAAGAGCCCCATAGTAAAGATGATCAGAATCGAGGAAATGCTGGTTGTGTGGGAACTAGCAGTTAGATTCTTGGCGTATTGATAGACCCGAAGATTTGTTATTTCCAGCAAATCAGGGTAGCAGCTGATAAGAAACCAGTGGGTGTGACGGCATTCACTCAGCTGATGGGGAACATAGGGGTCCCATCTCAGCAAAAAACTGATTACTGATAAGCACCGTGTAGTCGTTCTACTCTTCAGATACGGGGCAAGGCTCTTAGCATGGAGCTGTACCAAAAGTAGTTTGCACAAGTGCAGAGACAAAGAGTGCTACAAATCACTTGCGCATACCAAACAGTCTCTAAATTTATAGTGTTGCTGATTGCAGGGGTGGCACTCATCACCTTCCTTGCTAAAAGGGATTAACCTGCGCAGAAATGAGTTTTAAAGGGACGCATTAGCTAAGGACGAGGAGCAATACTCTCTCACCGATTGGCAACAGTACTGGTATAGCAACACAAGAGAAGATGGACTGCGTGCTTGATTCCTGACGTAAGACCTTGGCTCAATTGAAGGCATCGTGCGATTGAATTCTGTTTGACCCAGCTCTTGAACTGGCACGTATCTTTTTAGTCTTATCTGCACGAGACTAGTAAATCTCAGTTTGTCAACCACGTGTCTTGCGTAAGAGAGGTGGATGATACCTGACATACATTTTTTATGGAAATAGATAACTTCTTCAATGAAGTGATGTAACTCTTCGCGGAAAATATAATGTAAGAGATACAGATATCAGTTGACAAATAGATTCATCTAGTGCATTATATTCATGATGTACTGGAAGATATAAAAAGGCACTTCTGTAGGTTTGGAGGCGTCAGGCGTGGATGGGTGTCTTTTTTAGCAATCCCTTCTCCTTTCTTTCCAACTAGAAAAGAGATTCCTCTAACCGAAAGGCGCTTCTGGTTGAGAGAAAACGTGGCCTAGCCCAAAGTAATGTGATAAACGGTTCCGTGCTTAATTTTAAGGTTGACAAAGGTGATATTTAGTAAGTAGACTTGAAGCATTAAGCGTTTGGAATCCCAACACTCAAAATAAAAACAACGTTCACCAAGAAAAGGAAAACGAAGTTCTTCAAACATATTATTTAATACCACTGTTTACGTAGTCTGTTTTGCACTTCGCCATTACTCACGTAGTGAAAGAGTATGCTCCTGACAAGAGCATACTTTTATCTACTTGATCAGTTCTATTTTAGGGACGTTGTCTTTTTTTGAATGAAAGCCTAAGCTTTTACTGGTTTCATATTATGTAAGTGCGTTATCACCATCATGCCCAACCAATGTAGTGGATAGTTCACTATTCTGATTGCCCTCCTAAACTTTCATTGGTGTTTAGCAAACAAGATACATAGTCCAATATCCATCACCTATATGGAAATGTTTAGAAGCAGCTTTCTAAAACGCCCAAAGGTGAACTATGAACAAAATTAAACGTTGACGCAATTCTATTTAATCGTATAAAAAAAACACCTTAGTTTAGAAAGGAACATGTTTCCGAGTAGAAATCAGTAGGGACATGCCTAAACGGGCACTAAGGCTTCATGCAGAAACAGTGGGGCTTACCTAAGTTAGTCATGACTAGTGCAGGTCTAATTAGGTATGCCTGACTTGAACAATTTTGAAAATTTTGTATTTTAGTGTAACGTGGAGACCGATAAAAATGATCAAATGAAAATTGTGCAATTAAATACATTGAACGCTTTGTCAGTCACCGGTGACTGACAATTAAGTATTCCAATTGAGCCGTGTCGATCGTCGGTGACTGACACTACATGGCTACTTTTATCTTTTTATTTTGCACTGTCGGTCATTCTTTTCATGTTAAACTCTACTAGGTTTGCCTGACGCACCCCTTTTGTGAATTCCTGTCAATTGGCCCGAGAATACTCCATCAAACAATAGTAGATACATGGACTCATAAATGTGGACAAAATATTTTTGAAATTAAACTCTAAGATCTCGCAATTCACAAATATTTTTTTATTAATAAAAATAAATGATTCAAATGAAAGTGTTAACTCCTATTAACAAAATAACACACGAGTTTTTTGGAAGTTAAAAACAAACAAAAATTTAAATTAAATATGAAAATACCAGGTAAATAATAAAAAAGCATAACAAAATAACATATACCGGTTATCGGATTGAAAATAAAATTAAATATGACAAACAAAAATTATTTTAAAAATATTATCATAAAAAAATAATCAGAAATAACAAATTAAAAGTTACAGATGGTATTTTATAGATGTTTTATATTAAAACATTCCTAGCAATAGTGCGGTTGAGATGGGCATACAGGTAAATGATTTACAACTTGTGAAGTTTTAATTCGGGCATAATGTCTGCCATATTTCTTTGCATTATCACTGTAACATCCTTTGCAATACTTTCTTGATACCTTAACCGGACCTTCTTTGCTTTTAATTTGGTGTTTTAATCGCCTTGGTCTTGAAATAGTATCGGTCTGTTCTTGGTTCTTTCGTTTGCAGAGATACTCTACGATTGTTTTTCTGAATTGTACTACAGATAGGTTTTTATTTGTCGTAGTTTTATGGAGGATAATAGCATTTACAATAGCAGTGTTCAATATTAACTCTGTACCAAACTTGTTGTACCAGTCATTTGATCGGATAAGCCAACAGCACCCTTTTCATCTTCTTATGCCCTGAACTCCCCAGTTTTCAATTTTGCATTTACCACTTCTTTTTGTAGGTATTTTCTTTTTTTCACTGTGTTCCGACTAAGTGTGTGTCCTTTTGTAACAATTACACGACCAAGTTTATACTAGTATACCAATTATCTGTATACAAAGTATGACCTTTGTTGAACACAGAATGACACAACTTCATCACTACATTAGTTGGTGTTGTATTCACAGTTTCGAAGTGTTTGCCAGCGTATATTTCTTACTTGTGCGTATGTCCAGGTATACTACATAATTTGAAAACCTTTATTTCGTATTTGTGTCTTTTCTGCTTATTGCATTGCCTGAATAGTATCCGCCCGCGAAACAGAACCATGCCCTCATCACTACATATATTTTCTTTGGAGTGTAAAGAGGCGAAAAATTATAATTTGATGTACTAACCAATTCTCTTATTTTATTGAGCCGATCACTTTCATTGGCCACTTCATTGTCCATAAAATGAAGCATTCTCAGCAATACTTCAAACTTGTTTCGGCTCATTATGCTTTTGGCGAATGGTTGACCGAACATTGGGCCAATAGTCACTCAACTTGGGTAGTCTCACAAGACCCATATACATAATTAGGCCAAAAACTGAACAAATTTTATCTTTATCTGTTGGTTTCCAATCTGGTGAGCGAGATTTTTTTGATATGATATTCTTGGCATTCTTGGCTCAGCACGCAAATCTGTAAAAAGTACTGTGCGGCTGAAAAACTCATCAGGCACAAGCAATTTATAAATGTCTTCAGACTTTGCATTACTCATCGAACTTCTCAAACTAAAAGATATCAAACCTGGCGATTCTGTACATGGAATTACACATTGTTGATTGCCTATGGCTTCCGGCCATTTCCACGATGATGGACTACTGCCTGAAGTGGATGGCTTAGTAACTTAATCTTCACTCTCAGAATCAGATAAAATACGACGACGTTTATCTCTACGTACTCGATGGATAATTAAATCATCACTTTAATTTGTTGATCTTCGCTTTCTATTGTATTGAGATTCAATAGCATATAATTGCAAAATATCTTCTTGACTTATATTAAAAAACTCCATTTTAAGGTTTTGCTGTAAAATTATACATTTTAAAACAATTATCGACACAAGCTCAAGTTGGAGTTGATATTACCATGTAAAAACATATAGTTTTAAATTATGTAAAATTGTTCTCCAGTCCAGGAACGATGTAATTACACGTGATGACACCAACCGACTGTTGAGATATTGTTCACTAGCCCCTTTCTACCCATGCGATTACCACGCGCTTGATACATGCACGTTAGTTGTATATGTAGGTGACTGACAAAATGCCTGACGCGGCTTTAACCAAAAATTTTTGCCATTGACGGGTATTTAAACTCGGCATTTTATGCAAAAATGCATCGAAATAAATAAAAATATTTTAAATACATTTTTTTTTTTGGAAATTTTACGAAGAATCCGGTTAGCATTCAATGTAATAAAATGAGATATATTTTCATTTCATATTTCTAATGAGGGCCTAACTAGACATTCCAAAACTTATTCAGTAACGCATTACTCCATCAACTCCTAAACACAACGTCCTTAGGCACTGATGGGATTTTCCGCATAAAGGCCTAATGGGGTTTTCCTAAACAGAAAAATCTTTGTTTTGAAAAACGTAAGCAACACTAAAATTTCTTAGTAAGAACTCAGCATTTTACAACATTTCTCACAAACGAAAGTTTTACAAACACTCATCAAAAACTGTATTTTACGAAAATTCATCAAAAACGATAGTTTGGTGAAAGTTTAACGATAGTTGTAAAATAGTTTGACGATAGTTTTGCGTTAGTTTTACAATAGTTTGACGATATTTTGAAGATAGTTTTACGATAGTTTTGCGAGAGTGGTACGATAGATGAACGATACTTTTAAGATAGTTATACCAGGTGTTACGATCATTTTACGTTTTATGATTGTTTTAGGGTTTGCTAACAAAAAATCCATTTCTGGGGCAACCATTTATTTCACTTTATAGATAAAGTTTCAATTTAGGCAGTAATGGGGCTTGCCTATTAAGCTAATTTAGACTGTGACGATGTTTGCCTAAATTGTTCCTAAAGATAAACGTTTTTTCTGCAAAAAACCAAAAAATCTTTAAATTCTTCGGCTTACCTAAACAATTCCCAATTTAGGTGGTGAGGGTGCCCAAACAATTTTTAATTTAGGCAGTGCTGGGGCTTGTCCAAACAGTTCCTAAACAGAAAATTTCTTGTTGTGTAAGATCGAACGAAATGAAATTTCTTAGCAATAAATTGCAATTATACGTGGAGGATGAGATTGCATGGCTTTAAATATTTTGAAGTTCGGATGTGATGAGGCGTTGATCACTTTTTCCCAAGTTAGGCATGCCTAATGGGGCCCTAATGCGGCATGCCTAATGTGGGCCTGATGGGGCCCTAATGTGGCATGCCTAAATTGAATCAAAATATTTCACTGCATGTAATTTGCACCAGAGCCATGTTTATCGCAAATGTGGATTTTTTTTTGAAAAATGTGATAACTGGTAAATATTTTGCGAAATGAAGATAATGGTAAGTATTATGAGTGAATTTTTATCTTTTGTGTTGATTTTGTTAAGAAAGTTGTGTGTGTTTAGGAACTGTTTAAGCAAAGCCCATCATCACCTAAATTAGGAAGTTTTTGGGCGAGCCACATCATTGCCTGAATTAGGAACTATTTAGGCAACACCATCACTGCCTAATTAATGGCGATGGGGTAATGCGTTACGTTCGGCGAATTCTGTATTAGGCCCTAGTGCCTATTTAGGCATGCCTAATTAGGGCCTTATGACTGCCTAGATTGAATTTATACTGAGGTTGGTACAGATGGCCAATAGTTTTATTAATTGAACCAAGGCAAGAATATCCGTTATTGAAGCAATGCAAAATATAGTTTGAGCGGTTAATACATCAGTAAGTTTCGGTACTAAAATAATGAAAGGTCACGGTTGGATTCACTGATGCACCCGCAAACATCATGAAAAACAATTTGATCGATGTCAAAGATTACCAATGCATAAAATTCGGTTGGAGATACACAGAACACTAGACCTTAATTTCTGTTTTACTGCATATGTATGAATGAGTAACGTCCAGCTCTGCTTATTTTTATCTAGAAAACAACAATTTAAATAATTCAAATCATCCAATGAATTATTGAAAACACTTTTAGGGTTGGAGTCGAATTTTCGCATGTTTGTAATTATATAAATGTTTGATGTCATTTTACATTTTAATTCATTTTCTGTGGACACACAACATTCTAAACGGCTTAAAAAATTACTTATCCTGTCCTAATGGTCTTAATCCTTTTTGCATGTTTCCAAAAGTTTTAGTATGTTTACTTGCTTCTGTATAATACATACTCGTAAATATACATACACATAATATTTGGCTCCATGCCAGAACTGGATTATCAGAATAAACAGGGCTAAATATTAAAATAGTGAAAAACTTTCATTTATGTACACTCATATCCAAAATATGTGCAGTACTTTGAATGCACATAAAAAGAAGAGAGAAGGGGATGTTTGTTGGACGAAAGTATGCTACTAGCTCATATGAAAGCATGTATGGGGATTTGAAAGTACATTCTCTGAAAAGTTATGAATACCGGCAATAATAAACCACTGCTCTGAAATTTTCCCTCCCGACCAGACACGGGCAACAGGATAATCAGACCCGTAGCAAAACGACGGCTGAAAAGGATGAGGTTGAAAAAGAAAATCCCAAAATAAAATTATGCATAGGCTTTTTCACCTAGTTATCGTCGCTATAGCGTTGAGTTGAACATGATGCAGTTTTCCTGGCATATTTACCATACGTGGCTGGTTGGTTGGTTCCGTGTATAAACTTCGTGTGCCAGGTACAGAATATATAAAAAGAACAAGAGATAAAACTTAATCTGGCACGTATTTAGCAGACTACAGTAGGCGAATGGTGAATGAGGGGCGGAAGTGGGAAAGACAACAGGCAGACAACCATAAAGAAGGCTACTTATGGTAGAATGTCAGAATGCGTTATACATGGAATGAATAGGACGCCAACTCGGCAATTCGTTGTACAAACATTCCAACCGTATCCTTCCGGCTGTGATAGTCGGCACGAAAAGGTTGTAATTTGAGGAAGAGTCATCTGGAATAATACCGATTAGCAGTAGGCGAAGAATTATGTGGGCTGTCAAAGGATATGTTTAAATGTTCAGTGTGCGGAACGAAAAGGAAATGTGGTGAAGATGTAGAATTTGCAAAATGAAACACAGAAAAGATAAAGACCTTGAGAATGTAAAACGTTGTACTGGAGCAATAGTTTTTAGCTTTGAATTTAAACAGAGTTTCAAGATTTCTCAATGGTGGGTGTCAAACATTCTGTTTTTAGGGTTGAACTGGAATTAAGATTGTCGAAACGTTGACCCAATCGGCACTGAGTAATATTTTATAAATTTCAGCAACAAAGAGGACTTTCAGTTTACGCTTTCGCTTAAGTCGAAAATATCTATTTCATACTCAAAACATGAAGTTCACGAAAGCAGCTTGGAACTACTAGTTGGAAGTTTTTTTTTGTACCTATTTAACAGTAATATACTGAAGCTGATCTTTCGTTAGTAGATTCATCAATGCAACTGCACATTTCCACTTTTTTATTCAGTTTCAATAGTTTTTATATGACGTACTCTAGAGCTAGATTGAACAGCAACCAGCCCATCACCGTACTTCTGTAATACCAATGGGACAAAGGTATGACTAGTTCGTTTTCAACTCTAACTTATAATATTATTGATTTGTCAGACGAACTAGTTTTGCTGAGATTTCGATTTGAAGCACGGTTTCTGTTCAGTATCTCTCGATCAATACTATTTACAAATTTGGTGGACATTGATTACACTCCCAACTCATTTCGAGAACTTGCCTAACTGTGAAGAGTTGGTAAGAAGTTGATCGTCTAGTTCTACCACTAGCTTGATATTTGCCGATAGTTTTTTCAGCGCAATGTGTCAGTTTGACTTCTAGTATTTTTGTAAAACTTTTTAAGAAGTTTGTGGTGTAGTGCTAGCTTCTATCATCGATAAAAAATTTCTCCCGATCGCTTCTCAATGAGCATACAAGAAAATGTTAATCAACTAACAATAATGTTGAGATCAACAAAATCACATATTTACTTATACCAGTAAGTCTTAAAAGCGATCATAATAAACCTGGAATTTAATTTCTAAGTCAGTTCAGAAAATTGTTAATTTTATTTCCTAACGATCTGCCCAAATGATCGTAATGACAACACCATTGCTATGCAAATAAGCGAAGCAATTTCAGCATTCCACTTGCACCCGAATCTTCCGTTACCGTCATTACGAGAACTCGAACAAGTGGATGAGGAAAAGCTCTCGGGAAGTGAAACGGGGAGTGGGATGGAGACTTGATCCCGTACCGGCTGAGTCCCAGCAGCGAAGAAGGGGTTAAAAATAAGAACGCCAAATTATCAAAGTTGGATCGTTGCACGGGTTATTTTGTGCATTCCCCTACTAAACTCTCCAAAATAATTCAAGAAAGCACCTTCAAAGTGAAAATTATTTATTGTGCTATAGTTTTGTGCAAAGTAAACCTAGAATTTAGCAAGTATAACGCTCCAATTAGCGAAAAAATAATTGTCGTTCTTGTTTCAGTTGCGTACTTCGCTTAGTGCAGTCAGTGGTAATGCGTACGTGCTAAAGTGAGACACCCCCAGGGGTTGTTTGGTTTGACAGGCGGTTGACTAGACAGAGATGACAAGGAGTGTCTACCACTGGATTTGAAAATTGAATGTAGACCTGAAACTGGAGTTGAACAGCAAGAAGTAAACGTAACTGGATTTGAGATTTAAATTGAATTAGATTCAAGGCGTCATTACTAGCGTCAAATACGTGGTTTTCTTTTATGTTTGGGAGGTGAATGTCATTTGCGCACAGAATGTGGAACTCCAAGACTCGCAAGAAGGCGACTGGACTACCCACTAAACACCTCCCCTGGTTAGTGCAAGGTATAATGCAAGAGGCCAATGCAGATCAAATGATATTGAATCAAAAATTTATAGCGAAACGTTATTTAAAAACATCGTTTTTCTTTATTTGTCATCATTACACCCTTGAATTTCGGGGAGAATGTATTGACAATCACACGCTGAGTAATACTCTCCAATCCTGTACCCTCCATACTAGCAACTTCCAGGCAAATGTCATGACGAGCATGATACCTTCACAGGCCATGCTTTAGACATTCAGCGTATCGCTAGTGCTTAGCACAACGAGTCTTGTCTTAGCCGCTATTGCTAGGAATCGTTTTCTCCATGGATCAGTTTGAGGAATACCTAAGTCGATTGTGTTAGCATTAAAGTCTCCTTAAATGAATATGTGGCCACCTGTTTTGGGCAGTGTCTCTCAAAGCATGAAGTTTGGCTTTAGAGGATGATATCGATTGACTTTGCATGTAGCAGAGATCTAGGCATCCCTTTGATTTGCTTACCACATCGACGCATTCATAAAACGGCCTGATTATCACGGATGGCAACACACAAAACCAGATCGACTATGTTCAGACCCAACAACGTTGAGGCTCCAGCATACCTGATATCCGTACATACCGAGGAGCCAGTTGTAACTCAGATAATTAGTGGATCATATTAACCTATCGATGTCATATATCAAAGGCATATTTAGCGACGACCAGCCCAAAATACAAAAATTTGACATCACAAGGCCCCAAACGGCGGCTGTGGCAAAAAATTTCACGGAGACCCTCAACAACTAGCTGGCTCCAATCTTATCAGAGTTAAAAGCAAACAACGAGCCTCGGTAGAAGTGAAAGCGGCTTTTAAGACCGTGACAGAACAGATGATTGGATATCAAGCCCGGCGCAAAAGAAATGATTGATTTGATGGTGAGTGCCAGAATGAGTTAGACAAAAAATATCAGGCGTACAAAGATTACCTAGGAAGGAAAACCAGGATGAAGACAGAACACTTTGAAAATTTCAGAAGAGTAGCGAATAAGATAATAAGAATTAAGAGAAGAAAATACTATGACGACCAACTGAGGAACATCGATGTAAATCTAGCAAACAACAACACAAGACAAGCATACAAAGTAATGGAAAGCCTGAAACATGGTTATCAGCCCAAAACCAAGCTCTGTCGTGATAACATCGGCAATATCATTGCTGATGAAACCAAGATTATGGAAAGATGGGCATCATATTTCAAGAATCTCCATAATCCTCCGTACAATTCCAGAACATTGGAGCCAAAAGATGACTGTGGAGAGTTTCAATTAGCTTCACCAACTCTGGATGTAGTTTGCTCTACCATCAAAGCCCAAAAGAATAATAAAACACCAGACATAGATAAAATTCCAGTGAAGCTCATCAAATATTGTGGCAGCAGCTATTCACAAAGTCAAACAGCACATTTAGCAACAAGAACATGTGCCAACAGAGTGGAGCCAATCAATTATATTCCCTATCCGCAAAAAAGATGACAAGCTACTTTGCAAAAATTATAGAGGCATATCATTACTTTGTATAGCGTATGAGATATTTTCAAAGACCTTCAAAATTAAACTTGGATTAAATGTCCAAAGTATTATTGGGAAGTATCAAAGTGAATTTAGAGCAGGTAGATTGACAATATACCATTTGTTAACAAGCAGATACTTAAAAAATGCTGGGAGTGCAGCATAGACGCACACCAAATTTTCGTTGACTTTAACCGAGAATACGACAGTATTGATCGTAACGTACTGTACAAAATAATACTTAGCCTTGGCATGTCACCCAGATTAGTCCGTCTTACCGAAATGACAATGGCGTCGACGATCTCACAAGTCCCCTACACTATCCAATTCACCGATGCCTTTGACACAAATATCGGACTAAAACAGGGAGATGGGCTGGCCCCATTGCTATTCAATTTAGCGTTGGAGTAAGTCATAAGAAAGCTACCTGTCCATACACAAGGTACATTACTGTTGATGTTATCTGCATAGGCTACAAGTCGAGCTAAGTAGTAGCCTATGCAGATAACATCAACAGTACATCACATTCATTCACGATGGCTGAAGAACTCTTCCTGAAACTCGACAGTGAAGCAAAACTAGTAGGGCTAAAAATCAATGAAAATAAAACAAAGCTCATGATACAATCGAGGGAAAATACGTCAAGTACACAAAATATTACACATGGCGAATGCAATATCGGAAGTGTGAGCGAAATTGTATATTTAGGTGCCAAAGTAACGAGAAGCGATAATGAAAGAGACGAAATACGCCGATGAACACAGCTGCCAAATAAAATATTTTATTCAGTTTTGACAATTTTAAAGACCAGCTGCATACACAAGAAAACAATGGTCAAAGTATACTAATCTGTGATAAGAACTGTGTTGTGCTATAGGTGTGAAACATGAAGCCTAATCCAGGCATCCGCAAATATATTGAACACCTATGAGCGCATCCGCAAATATATTGAACACCTATGAGGGACGGGTCCTGAGGCGAATGATCGGAGCGAAGCTAGACGGGGACAAATGGCGAATTCGATACAACCATGAGCTGTATGCGATTTTTGACGAGCCAGAAGTCTCGACGATTGGCAGACTGCGGAAGCTGCAATGGGCTGGCCACAGAAATCGCATGGACGAGCAACAGTTACCGAAAAGGTATTCGTTGGGAGAACTGAAGGCCGGAGACCAGTGGGGAAACCGAGGAAATGCTGGTCCGACTTGGTCGATGAAGACAGTTCATCGGTGCTCGGGTTTTGGAATTAAAGGACGCAGTCAATGGACCAAGATAGTTGGAGTCACTATTTGCAGGAAGCGAGGCCCCGAGAGAGGCTGTAGTGCTTCGAAGAAGAAGAAGAAGTTCTTTTCTTTGGGTTTGCCGTAGATGGTGGTACATTGAGAGTGCAATTAAGGACGGCAGTTTGATTTGGCTTATGAAAGACAAAGATTGTACCTTTTGAGAGGGCTTTCATTAGAGAACGTTAAACATTCTTCACCTATCTCCTTTTCTACAATATTGAAAGAGTGATGACTCCTCTTCGATTTCCATTTGTTCAGAAGAAGATAAACAATTTTTCCCAAAATGATGCTTTTCCGAAGATGAAGAAACTTTCGTCCCTAGCTTTTTCACTAGATTTGGCATCAGTATACCATTTTTTGGACATTGTTTATCCAAGATTTTTACGCTTTGAATTGCGACTATTAAGGATGCATACTATAAGTCATATATTATAGTTGATTATGCAATAATTTTGTTGCTCTCCAATCATGGATATCGCCGATATTCTCAGTACCATATAGAAATCTAGATGTAAAGATTGAATTCAACTTTTGCTTTTACATGATCCTTTTGTATATTTGAAAAACTTTTCCGTTTTTTTTGTTTCGTGTGTAGAATGAATGCTTATCACTTTTCAAGCTGTCGATACATCTTAAGTTATGGTTCCTTTTCATAAATTGAATGATTTTATTGTTTTATATCAAACTGAACATCCCAACTTGAGATCAGTGAACCATTGTAGATATTAAATTATTATTTAATATCTGAACTTCAATAAATATTGTACTAGCATCATATGTATTTTATTTTGACGAAAAATTTGTAAGGATCAGTGCTTCAATCAGGATGAGATGCATTTGTAGATTCTATTCTAAGAAAATCATCATCAAGTTGCAGGCAGCATTTTCATTTTTGTTTTTGTTTGAGGCATATTACTCGGGGAAAGAGAGATAGCGAACTTGAATAAGCATACAGCGGCAATGGCTGCTATTCAGTGGATAGTTTCGGCGGTACTAGCCGACACATTCAATCAGCCCGAGCAGGAGTTGGTTCAAGAGCTGAATTCATTGCAAATGCACTTCCACAGGTTTATGCTGGCACATGATGGCTTGTTGACGAGTGCTGACCAACGGAGATAGATGCCCATAATGAGCTCTTTGCGGTAGTTGACGTGAGATATAATTTGGCAGTGGCAAAAGTGCGTCGTGTGGTGGCGGCATTGGCTTCAGAGGATGCGGCTAGCTCCGTACGGTCAAACGTAGTCAATTTGCGATTGGAGCGATTGGCTACGCCCATTTTCGATGGAACATTACGCAATTGGCTGGCCTTTAAAGACTCATTCGAGGAGGTAGGTGGTATGTATACAGGCGGTTAAGGCGAAGTATGGAAGGCATTAAAGACAAAATGCGACAGCCCCAAACAATTGGCAGAGATTCATGTCTCACAGCTGATCACGATGAAGGCACAAGTACAGGAGTCAACTTCGAATTTGCTGACTATCGATGACGCGGTTCGAGAATCTCATCTCATCAATGGTTATGAAGCTTCCGGTGGCACAATGGAGTACGTTAATAGTGCTAATTGTCATATCAATAGTCCCACAGGTGACTCAACAGGCATGGGGTATGAATCAAACCTCGAATGATATACCCACTTTGGAGGAATCGCTGACCTTCATTGAGAAGCTTGCACACAGTTTAGTAGTGGATGTATTGTTTTTGCAAGCCACCAGCAGTACTCCACAGGCAGGCACTCGACGACCTTCGTTTCCACCGAATCAGTTGCCGAGATTGATTAAAACCAATTTGGCTTCAACCTAACCTGGCTAATATGACTGCTGCAATAATGCAAATCATTCAATTGGAAAGTGTCCTCAACTGCTAGTGCTGCTAGGTTCGAATTTATGTTTCAATTGCTTGAGACAAGGTCATTCGACAAAAATGTGCCAATCAGGGAATTGTCGCAATTGCAATGGCAAACATCTCACTTTGTTGTGTCGGAAGTTGACTTCAACTTTATCAGTGGCATCAGGCTCAGTTTCGACGAAACCAGTGGCATCGGATTATGTGGCCCCACTGATAGTTTCTAGCAACCCACCACGGAATCATTTTGCGTGACTGGCCAACAAAATGAAGACATTTATGCTCGTCAGCAACCAGATTGTTCTTTTGGCAGCAGCACTTGGCAGCATTACTGATGGCTTTGGGAATCGACACCGATGTCGATTATTATGTGATACTGGATCTTAAGTCAGCTTCACAACGTCGCGATTCTTCAATGACATGGCAGTGCGTAAGAGACGATACGAAATTCAAGTGGATGGCGTCGGCTTATTGTCTCCGACATACACCCGTGGCAGATCCAAGTTGCAACTTTCTTCGACCAGTTAACCGGCGGTCACATTGGAGGTCGAATTTCGCATTCTTAACTTAATAACATCACCTATACTAGTAGCTCCGATTGGGGACTCATGTTGGAATCATTTGCGTTCACTACCATTGGCTGATCCAGCATTTGGAATTCATGGCGGAATTGATTGGTGCTGATTTTTGGGGCTCAATCATTCAAGAATGCATAGTATGCGATTTGTCTGATGAACCTTTTGTGCATGCAGCGCTCCTCGGCTGGGTAGTATTCAGTCCAGCTTCAACCAACTCCGACACTTTTGCACCTATCCGTTCATTACGTGTCCAGGCTGGTGACAGTGATCGTCTCGTCTCGACGATCTTCTCTGCAATTTTTTGGAGACCGAAGAGGCCACAGCTGTGTCAGATATGACGTGGAGGCGGAAATTTGTGAGAAACTGTTTTTGGCAACGCATCGACGCGACAGTGATGGCCGTTGGCTTTGTGCCTATTTCATCAGATCGAGCGGAGATTGGCAGCAGATGCAAACTTGAAGGCTAAATGCATGGCATTTATGGCAGAGTAAATTGCTCTTGGGCACAGGCGTGCAATTAGCGAAACAATGGGCGATAAATCATAGGCATACTACATTCCTCATCATGCAGTCACTACGAAGTTTCGTGTGATATGCAACCCCGAGGATTTTGCCGATGTGTTGCATATCACACACATATCACATCATTGAATGACACTCAATTGGTTGGACTGCTGCAACTATCATTGGTCAACATTATCTTTCAGTTCCGATTATTCCATGTGGCTTTATCAGCGGATATAGAAGAGATGTTCCGACAAGTGCGTATCGATAGGCGGCATCAGCCTTGGCGAAGAACTTTGTAGCGAGAAGCGGCAACCAAACCGTTGCGTACATACGAGTTAATTACTGTTACCTATAGCATGGCGTGTGGCCCTTATAATGCAATCCGTGCATTATAACAATGTGCACGTGACAACCACGGGCAAATAACAGATGGCTCCCGGTTAGAGGCTGCTCGGAAAAGTAATTTGTGCCATTTCTACGTTGATGACTGCTTGGCAAGCGCTGAATCAACTGAGAAGGCAATTCAATTTTTAGGCGATGTCGATCAGATTCAATGCCAAGGACATTTTATTTTGCGGAAATGGCGATCAAGTGAACCTGTAACATTGGCAAGACTTATAACTGGCCAGATCTCTACGGATAACATTTTGCTAAAGTAAGCAAAAACGGCTGTTTTCGAATTACGAGAGCGTTCCCAAAAGTACCCGACCCGACAAAGAAAACAGTTAAAAAAATTGCGAAATGTTTTTTTATTTTTGTACATATTCTCCTTTCAGCTCGATACACTTTGATGTTCAATAGCTTCGATACCCGCTTTATAGTAGGAACCGTCAAGCCCCTCAAAATACCTATTAACCGCAGACTCCACCTCTCCATTGTTGGTAAATCTTGCCGCCGAGCCATTTTCTCAAATTCGAAAATCAGCTCATTGATTTTAGCCATAACAATGACGTATGCGTAGACTGGTACGTTGTCGTGATGAAACAACACTTTCGTTTTCGTCAGATGGGGCCGTTTTTTTCGATTTCATCACTCAAACGCTGCAATAAGCCTGCATAATATGCGCCGTTAACCGTTTTTCCTTTTCGAGATAACCAATAAATATTATTGCACGCGCATCCCAGAAAACGGATGCCATGACGTTGCTAGCGGTCCGAACTGTCTTTGCTTTCTTTGGAGCCGGTTCTCCCTTTTCAGTCCACTGCTTTGACTGCTCCTTGGTTTCAGGTGTAAAATGATGGACCCATGTTTCATCCATGGTTATGAATCGATGCAAAAACTCGGCTTTATTGCTGGGAAACATTATCAAACACTCGATGGAAACATCCTCACGTTGCTGTTTGTGCTCCATTGTGAGCAAACGCGGCACCCATCTTTCGCACAGCTTTCTCATGTTCAAATATTTGGCCAAAATGCGATGCACAGCACTTTTTGAAATGTCTGACATGTCTGAAATCTCACGCACTTTTAGTCGACGTCCATTCAATACCATTTTGTGGATTTTCTTCACATTTTCTGACGTAGTGACCTCACTTGGTCGACCACTGCGGTGTACATCTTGGCAGCTCGTACGACCTCGCTTAAACTCAGCTACCCAATATTTGACCATTGTAAACAAAGGAGCAGACTCCCTTAGAGTAGAATCCAACTCGGCTTAGATATTGGTTCGACTTAGACCTTTCAAATGCAAATAACACATAACAATGCCCAATTTTTTCCATATTTACAAATTCACTGAGAGCGTTCACTTTAGATGTCTGTTAAAAAATAATAATAAACGTATCGTTATGAATTCTTCACATTAAGTTGTTGAGAGGTGGTATTGTCAATCGCACTAATTGTTTTTTTAAAACTACCTGTATTCATAAGTCAGGTTGGGTACTTTTGGGACTTTCCTCGTACATTGGAGTCCAGCGACGGATGATTTCTTCTTCAAAATCAAATTGACACTGCAAAATCATACGACTCTATAAATATGCTTGCTCTAGTGATTATAGTGGCGTAAATCTTCATACAAAAATAGTGGCGAGAAAGATTAGCATGGGATAGTCCCTTACCAGCACCACTATTGCAAAAGTGGCTTGCTTTCCGGAATCACCTCAGACTACTTGAGGCAATTCGCATACCGCGCCGGCTTGGCATACGGTCAGAGGTTCAACTACTATTACATGGCTTTTGCGATATTAGTGCGAAGGCATATGCTGCAGTCATCTATCTCTGTAGTATTGATCACAATGGCAAGCGAACATCAACACTGATTACAGCGAAAACTAAGGTGCATCACAGTTACTAGGACCAACGATGAAAGGTGTGCAGCATGCCTTATCTTTAGAGGATACACAATACACCATGTGGTCAGACTCCAACATTTTCCTAAGTTGGATTCGGGAACCAACGGGGATTTTAACTCGTTACGTGGCAAATCGTATTGGCTACATTCAACAACACGGTGACGTACGAAGTTGGCATCACATTAGCACTTAAAATAATCCGGCAGATTGCGCAAGTCACGCCGGGAACCTTGTTGAACATCACTTATGGCGGCATGGTCCTACGTCACTATTGACAGATGACCCACCCGCAACCGAACTTCCACTCTTTTCCCAGGAGGAGGTTTTGGTAATGGCAGCAGGGGAAAAACTAGTAAAAACAACTTTGACCCTGGAAATTATTTCAATGAAAATTTAAACACGCAGACCCGATGGCTCATTTATTAGCATACTCAAACGGTCCAGCAATATATATATACTCAATGGCATAATTGGCATCGAACATTCATCATGCCCGAAGAAATGGACGAGGCGTTGCGATGGCATATTCGGAGCGAATAAGGCAGATATTTTTTGGCAGTGAAATTAAACAGCTCCAACATCATGTTTTCATTGCATAATCAAGCACTCTCATCACTCTTGCACCATACTTGGATGGTTATGGCATCCTCTGCACTTAAGGTCGACTTAGAAATGCTGAGCTTTGTGTAGATCAACATCATTCAATCATTTTGGTGAAATCGGGTACCATTACTTGGCCTTTGGTCCAGCAAGCTCATCATACTGCATTGCACGATGGAATCCACCTTATGTTACAGGCGTTGCAACAAACATACTGGATTATACATGGCCGCTCTGCTGCAAAGTAGTGCATTTACCACATTACCTGTCAACGACTTCAGCAGGCTTTGTCTCGTCAGCAAATGGCATCGCTACCGAAACTACGTGTCACTGCATCTCCTCCATTCGTATCTTCTAGTGTGAACTATTGTGGTCCCCTAGGATTAATAAGAACTGGATGGGCTAAGCTCATATAAAATGCATGAGAGAGCATGCGACCGGTTTCTGCTCTCTTCCAAGCGAACAGCCTGTCATTTCCTCCCCGTCTGCCTCTTGCTGGTCACTTTCTTGTTACAAAAGCTGACTAGGTGTGAACTGACTGTCAAGTTGGCTGATGCAATTTGGACGCTAAATTGGCCAATTTGCAAGTTTCGTCACGAATTTTATCCGATATTAAAACTGTGGAAAGTGTTCGCGATCTAAATTTGTTCCAAATGTTTAAACATTCGATTGTCGTTTGTGATTCAAGTAACTTTAACGTGTGACACTGTGAAATTAATTTAGAATTTCAAAATGAAATGTGTAGTGCCTTCGTGAAAAAATCATAGTGGAAAAGGATCTATAGGTGTTTCCTTTCACAAGTGAGTAGTTAATTTATTAATGTTTTGCGTGATTTTCATACAATGCTGGAGGTTTTTCAAATAGAAAGCAAATTTTTGGCATTGTATGAAAATTCGTTTGCATTGAGCAGCAGCCATGTTTGCTTGTGCAATTTGGCTCTCTCTAAGGTTGAAAACAAGAGCATTGCAGTAGGAAAAGTGGTCGCAGGGGTTGTTGCAACCATATTGTCACGTGGTTGTCCACTCCAGTATTATTTAATTACTCAATGGTGGTCCTTTAAGTTACGTGTTCGTACAAAAAGATCACGGACGGTGATTAAGCCATACGTGGCTATTTTTGTCTGTTTGGCTAGGAAGGCTGTACATATTGAATTGGCGGATGACTTATCTTTGCACGCCTTCTTACCCGGCGTTGCCCTTTTCATCATCTATACAGTGATAATGGCACTGCGTTCGCTGGCGCTAGCAAAATTATGTAAGAAGATGTGGTGGAATGGTGTCCTACTCACACACAGCAGCAACTGGCGAATGACGGCACAACGTGGCATTTTATCCCTCCTGAAGCGCCACACCAAGACAGTATCTGGAAAGCTCCAGTCAAGTCAGCGAGGAAGCATTTATTCCACATTTTTGGCAATTAATCTATGTTCTTCGACCAGCTTAGCACTTAGCTCGTACGCATTGAGGCGTGCCTTAATTTGCGTGCGTTATTGGCTTTACATGCAGACGTGATCACCATTTGGCGCTCAGTCAGGCCGATTTCCTTATCGGTCAATCGCTAATTGCCATGCCAGGGGCACCCACTTCGGTCGAACCAACCTGTTGAGTAAAGCAATGGCAACAAATTCGTCAGATCCATCAACATTTTTGGCAACGATGGCATAACGAATTCCTGGTTACATTGCAAACTAGAAACAAACTGCATTAAGCATCAAGAAATCTTGAGTAGAATGACATCGTGGTAATACGGAATGAGAATTTACCACTCAGACAATGGCGTTTGGGCTCCGGTGACGACGGTCCCATCAGGTTTGTTATTATCAGACATACTCATGGCATATGCGACCGGTTCAAAAGGTTTGCAAGCTAATTGGCGACGCTCCTGAACACTCCAGTCCGGCCGGGCAAAATGTTTTGGATAAATATCAAATGAAACGAGCAGATGTGGCAGCATCGTTTTTTCTATACAACGTTTCGTGAGTCGAGTGGGGGCAGTTTGAAAATTGGGAGCATTGAGTGTGGCTGGCACTTGAATAGCAAATAAAAGAAAGTATATTTAAGATTGAAAAAGTGCGTTTCATTCAAATTCGATGTTTAGGATACGTGGCATAGTTAGTTCCTACTAACGGTACCCTTTATTCCAATTCTAAACTTAAGTCAAATATTTATTATAAATTCGGGAAGAATTTTGCAATGGTTCAATGTTTTTCTAAATTCTTCCCACCAAATTACGTCAACAACTTTCAAGGAAATCATTATATTGTATATTCAGCATGAACTTAAGTCATTATTTAATTGTTACCATTATGTCTCAAACTTTTTGAAAACAAAGTAAACCACGCCTCAAAAAGACAGAATAGTTTTTGGAATCGGGCCCAAATCTGTTCACCAGTTGTGAAAAGTGAGAAGCAGTAAATTTTTCATTGATTTGGCTTGGACTCCATAAACACTGATACAACCTTTTGAGTGCTTTTTAGGGTTTCGTACTATAATACAAAACCCTATTGCGATCACGACCTGTATCCGTCTGTCCGTCCGTCCGTCTGTATGTCACAGAACTTTTTCTCCGAAACTGTGGAGGCTACAGCCATGAAACTTTGTGGAAAGATCAAAAGTGGTGACTTCTTGAAAGTTCAAGGTTGGAAAAATTGTTCAAAGGGGTTTAAGGGGGGTCTCCCCATATAGGGAGGTGACCCCTCGAAAAAAAAATTTTCACCATTGGTAGTCGAGTTTTCATTGGAAAGGTCTCAATGAAATCTTTTCAAAACAAGTCTTAAAATTGCCTTTTGAGTACCGAGGGGGGCAGGGGAAGGGGAAATGTACGAACTTTTCGCGTACCCCCCTCCCCCTCGCGATTCGACACCTTCCATCCGAAAAAAATCGTGAATATAGTGTTAGAATAAGTAAAAAATTCCAATTGTTAGAATAAGTAAAAAATTGCTAATCAGTCATTTCCAAATGTATTAATCTTTCGATAAAGTTCAAATACCCATAAATCCTAAGTCCGCAAATTCATGCACGCGCTTGAAATAATGTTAAGAACAAATTTTATATGTAATCATTTTTAATTTATGCTAAATAATTTCACGCGCTTGAAATAAGGCTAAGAATAAATTCATATGTAATCATTTTTCAAAACATTGAACTTTGTTACACGCGCAGTGTAGTGAATAGGGATGTTCAAAAATGTCCGTGAAGGACTGCAGTGATGATCTGCTGCCTCGGCAGAAGAAAGTGTCGGTATCTGCCGAGAATGCCCTCGTCTGGAGACGCGTGAATGCGCTGGCAGGCTAGCATTGCGGTGTCGTGGGGCGGGTTCATTTCCCCAGCACGAGGACCCACTACGAAAAAAAATTTCGCACTCACGAATTTGACTGCTGGAGATCCAGGGGCAACCGAAGTCGCAAAAATTGTAGATAGCTACTCAGAGGGAGAAAGAGCTTGTTACGAGAACAAGTGGAACCTGAAAAGAAAGGCGGACTTGGGGTAACCTCGTCATTACCCGACGAAGTTCATGGCCCACAAATGAAAGAGGGGCAATCGGGTGATGGTGGAGCCCCTTCGCACCCACCCAACCGGAATAAATCCATGTATATTGTGTTGCAGTGGCCAGGTATTCCTCTCCTGAGTGGAAAACTCATACAACTTGAATTGCATGAACTTTCCCATCAGAAGGGGAGTACCCCGGTGACCAATTTATGCCATGGAATTATACATAACTCTATGCCATAAAGAGGCACTCTGCTTGGGCCACTCAACCCGCGACGTCACCTGAAACAGAAGGATTTTACTTAGTGCCCGATGGCTGGCTCATTTGTGGCGTGGAGAGCATACCATCGTACCGGGTGCTATACCCAGTCAGGGAAGACAAAATAGAAAGACCGAGGTTATTGTTTTAATTCCACATTTTTCCTTTTATTCCACTATTAATGTGTTTCTCATACAATTACAAATCAGTTAATTGTGTGCGAATTGGAATATATTGTAAGAATGTAATTACTAGGACAAATTCCGACACACTACTCTATTTCCACAATTTTTGAATTTTTCTTTTTCCCTTTTCTCCTTTTTTCTTTTTCTTTTATTATTATTCAAAACATATATTTTAGATTTGTATATAATTCGAAATAAAACATGCAAAAAATTTCATAAAAAAGGGTACTTACCCAGTCCTCCTCCTACGAGCGCTCGTGTTCGGGGCGGGTAAGGGCCTGCGACTGTTATGGCAATTATTACATTTTTAATGTTATTTAGCTTCAGCGTGGATATTCAGATTCGATAATTATGTACATGAAGAAAAAAAAAATGAAGGAGTGTAAGATACTAAACGTTATATGAATCGGGACTACTTTTACTTATTATAAACTTTGCATTAATTCCTTGGTTGGAACATTTTGGTCGACGCTTACTAGCCAGTTGCTGCAGATTACAGAAACGTATCAAAAAAAGTTCAATTTCGCATAGCAAAAAATTTTCCACAGCATCGACTCCCGGGGCACCAAAGTACACGTCTGAACCACCGGTCGCGCATATAAACATCGAGCAACCATTCTTACAAGTATTGCGTGGCGTTTCTGATTTTGTATTGGGTCATGCACGATATTTTACCAACAACGAGGTCGATTTACTAAACCCACATTAATTCCTATCTATCCGGAGATCCTCCCACGCGTTGTCATCAGCGAACAATATGTAAATGTATTTCGTAGGTATTCACTTGATAAGCAAATAATGCTCATTGAAAGTTTATTCTAAAATATCACTCCCAAAACTTCCTTTGCACCAGATATGCACCATACAAACACAGAATGTATTCTAAGCAAGTGTTCTGTATACTGCCGTGAAACGTTCTACGTTGTTTGTACTCCTACAATTCATATCTATGTGCACGATTCTTCTTATAAGTATTGTGCGGCGTTTCGGAACTTGTACTGGATCATGCACGGTATTCTAACGCCAACGATTCCACGCGAACCGGGTTCTCTAATTGTTGAACCGAAGTGGCAACATAGCATTTCGACAAAAGCGCTAACGGTTAATTGCGGATTCATTTCACGTTAAGTGTATTGAGTAACTCATTGTTATTGGATTCTGGGCAAATCAAAGACGTCCTATAGCCAATTGTTTCTCAGTTTTCTAACCCCTTTGGGGACCTGGTTATTTCTGGGAGCTAAAGAATAACTTCCCGACAGAGGGTTTAAGGGAGGGAGGAATCTTTGCTCACCCAAGTGAAAACACTTCCACCATACAGCTTAGCGGAACACGAGTTTTATTCCCTTTTTCACTAATCTACACGACTCACTAAGCGTTCACTATTTACACGAACTTTAAAGCATTCTTTATACACTCCTCGTTAGCTTAAACTTCCGATCAATCCCGGTACCGACTACCTTCGACCAACACTTCCGTTTTCTGTCCACGGTAGCCTCGAGCCGTCTTCCGCTCCCGACCTTCTCACCGTCGCGATCCCGAGCCGACTGCCTCAAAAACTCCTCGCGACAGCACCAGCAACACAAGCAAATCCCACTCCCGCTATCGCTGGCATTCGCCTCTTCACCCTCCTTTCTCGCTTGTTTTCATCTCGCTTGCGACTCGTTACAACGAAATGAAGAGGATGTTCAAGAATGCTAAAATTGCTTACTATGCGTGGGTGCGGGAAGTCCAAGTTGTATGCATCGGTTGCACAGTAGTATCTCATGCAGTTTTTGCGAGAATGTTTGTATGGCTATTACACAGTCTCGTACAAGTGTTGCATGAGTCGAAGGTGTTGTATGAGTCGGATGCGTTGCATGAGTCGGATGCGTCGGCTGCGCAGTATGTGTAGTATGGGTTAGGTGTGTTGGGTGCGTTTCGAAGCTTTACCATTTGAATGGGATTTTGTGTTGCTTGATTGCTGTATTTATGTGAGGGTAAATGTTCGTACGTGTTGAATGAATGCTGAATGCAGTTTGTTTTGCTATGAGACAAAATGTTGTTTCTGATGCATTTATTACTTCTCTTTCCTCTTTTCTCCATTAATTGCAGTAATAATCTGTTTCTCTCTTTTGACTCGGTTTTTGATTTCGTACCATATTGAGGATATGATGGGATTTAGGGTTGGTGTAAACAAAAAAATGTTAAATATAAATGTGCCATTTTGGTTTTTGTAGCCTGCAACGCCTGGAATTTTCAGCGACGTGTCGCATACGTCTTCGACGTAGGGAAATTTTTCACCGGTATGTTCGTAATAATCATTACGGATATCCTCTATTGTCGCTCCATCCTTAGCTCGCGAAGTGATAATACTACGAATAATTGCATCAAACGGAATTTGATCGTCTGATAATTTATTTGCAGAAATCATTGACGTAAGGCTACAATCGGCAAAAATAGTCATTTTTCTCTAATTCCAAACAATTAAAACACAGGAACACGGAACAGTGAACTACACAGAATGAAAGACGATTTCATTATGTTAGGTAGAGGTACAGATCATTCTATTTTTATTAAAAACTCTCGCAATTCATTGTACTATACTGTTCATAGGATTGTATAGTAATGAGCGTATTGTTTAGAGGATTGAATTTCATGAACCTGGTTCTTGATTTCCCTTCCAAATTGTAAAACAGCCGATTAGTTCGCCAGTCCCATATTTTCACGTCTTGTCTAATAGGATAAGCTACCAACATCATGTATCGGATGGAAGCATATCGAAGGAATGATGTTGCCAAATTCGGTTTGGTTTCCATAGAACTCTTGCACGCTGGTTTTTTTGAACCTTACCTGCTCGATTACTACAGCAGGAAATAATTCCCGGAAACAAATGTATTCACGCGCTAGATACAAATTGCACATTTGCAAAAATAACATATTTAAAGGAACGAATCAATGAAATAAAGACATTGTTATGTGAACAATCGAACTAATCATATTTCATTTCATTTCACGCAAGAACATTGGTCCGTCGAGCCGGATTCACCATTCGGGAATTGCACTCATTTCTACTTATTGGCATTGGATTGGAGAATTTGGATTTGGACTTGCGCAATTCCGACTCAGGTGAATAAGCGTTGAATCTGAAGGAACTATTTGCTATTGTGCAGATCTTCAGCAAGATTTGGGAATTGCAATTACTGGGTCATTTGCAGTTCTGTACTTAGGCGTTGTAGGAACGATTGCAAGCATCTTGATCTGCAGCACCATTTGGGAATCGCACTCATTTCTACTTATGCAATTCCGGACTTAGGCGTTGGAAACAATCATTGGATTGAAGAATTAAGATTTGGACTTGTGCAATTCCGACTCAGGTAAATAAGCATTGAATCTGAAGGAACATTTGGGAATTGCGCTCATTTGGATCTGCAAGACATTAGAAGAGAGTTGGAAACAGGAACATATTCCGACTTGTAAGAGAGACCAGGGAAAATCCCCATCGGAAGAAGTTGATAGGTGACATCATATCAAAATGAGTAGCCAAGAAGCATATTTTAACCAAATCCAAAGGCTTATTACTAACTTTAAAAAAGATAGTGAATCGAGACATAGCCTTGCCTATTTTCAGACGAGAATAGGAAAACTGAAGGCAACATGGGCTACATGCGAAGGAAAACATGAAGAACAGTGCATAGAATTAAAGGAAGACAACGCAAAGTTGAAGCAGTATATCAAGGAATTCGAGGATTTGGAAGAAGTAGTGATGGATTATTCCAAACAAAAATAAATACCTACTCTAAGGAAGATACAACACAGATTCACACGGAAACCGTAAAGCTTGAGCGAATAAAAATTCCTTCATTTGCTGGAAGCTATGCAGACTGGTATGCTTTTCGAGACCTATTTAAAAGCATGGTGCATAACAGCATACAGCTTTCAAATGACAATATCTACACAGCGCACTCAGAGGGGAAGCAGAGCAGTTAATACACCATCTTAGCATTACTGAGGCAAATTATGAACCTGCCTGGACGTTACTCTGCAAGCGATACGATAACGATCGTATTATCGCTCAAGATATGATGCAGCGGTTTTTCAGCATTGAGCAGTGCACTCGTAATGATCCATCAGGGCTACGTCATATGCTTGACACAATGAACCAGCTTTTAGCCAGTTTGAAAACATTATATGCAGATTCCTTTTCGTTAGCAACAATATTCCTACTGAACCAAAAACTTGACGATGAATCGAAAAGGGAATGGCAAAAAAGTATTGCGGACTCCAGTGAAATACCATCTCGAAATCATTTTTAGAATTCTTGAAGCAGCGTTTTTCAATGCTAGAAGCGTTATCATCTGGAAAACCAAAAGTTAAAGCATTGAAAGCACACACCGCACAGCCGAACTCGAAGCTGGTATGTCAAATGTGCAAAGCAGGGCATAAGTTGTTTGAGTGCAACACCTTTAAGCAAGCAAGCAATCAAGTACGACGAGATTTGGTGAGAACAGCAAACATGTGCTTCAATTGCTCCAGTACACAGCACAGAGCAAACAAATGTTCATCCAAACGTGGGTGAAAATCTGCGGAAAGAAGCACAACACACTCTTGCACCCACAAGGAATAGATACCCAAACACGAGCACCAGTCCAGCAACATCCTCGGTACAAGGCCATGGTGCCTACACAAACAAAAATTATGTGCTTCTAGCAACGGCACTAATTCAATTCAGCCGTCCAGACGGAGAAATTTTAACGTTCCGAGCATTACTCGATTCTGGAGCTCAGCGCTCTTTTATCAGCGAGTCAGCTGTACAACTACTTCAGGCCAAACGTACAGGATCACGACTCCGAATTAGTGAAATCGGTGCCGTAGAAAACGTCACAACCAAAGGAGAGACAAAACTCTGCGCAATCGTCCACGCAGAGCATGGGGAATCAGAAAAACTCATTTTCACTCCATTGATCCTGAAAACAATCACAGCACCATTACCATGCACCAAGGTTCCTGCCAACATTCCACAGGGACTAGGTGTCCAAGACTTAGCAGATCCAATGTATTAGAAACCAGCAAATATCGACATTCTAATTGGAGCAGATTTATATGATAGACTCTTACAACCAGGTCTTTTGCCCGGCCAACCGTGCGCTCAAAGGACAAAGCTTGGATGGGTACTATTTGGGTCGGTACCGTGCAAGACAACAACTTCATTGTGTGCATTTGTATCATATCATGGACTAGAAGAAACCCTTCGACAGTTCTGGGAAACTGAAGAGCTTCCAACAACAAGGCACCTGACAAAAGAGGAGAAAGAAAATGAGGAACATTATGTAAAGACAATGGTGCGGCACCCAACCGGTACATACTCCGCAAGTTTACCATTCAAAGATGATATGGATCCTTTCACTGAAATCGGAGAAACGAAGAAAATTGCATTTATAAGGTTCAGGCAATCAGAACAACGACTCCTGCAAAACCCAACTCTTTACAAAGAATATTGCAACTTCATGCAGGAATACATCAACCTTGGTCATATGTCAAAGGTACCAGCCGAGCGGACAAAAATGACATCAGTGAACCATCTTCCGCATCATGCCGTGATAAGAGAGAATAGCAGCATACAATCCAATGGCACCCAGCAGCTGATGAGTTTTCCTTCTCAATCACCAAGCCAAGTAACGAAGAAGCCTTCACCAAACGAAGTATCTTGGCAGAAGTTGCAAAACTATTTGAACCTATTGGTTGGTTGCAACCATGCATTACCATAGGGAAAACAACGCTCCAAAAACTTTGGCTGGAAGAAAAGGGTTGGGATGATCCAATCGAGCCATCTATTATCAAAGAATGGATGAAACTACGAAGATAATTACCAGAACTCGAAAAACTTCGCATAAAACGTTGGATACAATTCACTCCCTCTCACCAATTTGAGCTGCATGGTTTTTGTGACTCTTCCTCAACTGCCTATGCTGCTACTGTCTACATTCGAGTCACAAACGCGACATCAACAAGCGTGACACTCCTAGCTGCAAAGTCGAAGGTCGCTCCACTGAAGGTTCAATCTATACCTAGACTTGAACTTAACGGAGCCGTGCTGTTGGTAAAGCTAATGGATGAAGTCATCAAGGCACACAACTGGACTACCGCCACTCGATATTACTGGACAGACTCCACTGTCGTGCTCTCTTGGATTCAAAGTCCTCCCACTAGATGGAAAGTTTACGTCGCCAATCGAGTAAGCATTATTCAAGAGCATAGTTCTGCTGACCTCTGGAACCATGTTAGAACACAAGATAACCCGGCTGATATCGCATCTAGAGGAATGTACCCTGAGGAACTGCTGACTTCTAAACTGTGGTGGAATGGGCCTGAATGGCTGAACGCAAGACTCATTCGTATACCTTCAACAATCAAGCCTACAACTTCAGAAGATGAACGAAAGATCACATCCTTGGTAGCTACCACAGCAGAGTCTCCCGAAATCTTCGAAAAGTATTCATCATTCAATAAACTGCAGAGAATAGTTGCACTCTGTCAACGATTTGCATTCAATACAAGGTTTCCTAAAATAAAACGGATTGGCAACTTGGCAGAGTCTGAACTCCGAGAAGCAACTAACACCTGCATAAGACTATCCAAAACTACGCATTCAGTGAAGAAATTCAACAGTTGTCAAAAACAAATAGCATTCAAAAAACCAGTAATATAAAATCGTTACTGCCGTGGATAGATCATGAAGGTATCCTTAGGGTGGGCGGTCGCATTCAACATGCCAATATCGAAGAAAGAGCAAAACATCCTGCAATCATCCCAAAGGGTCCCTTGACATGGCTGCTAATATTACAAGCTCACAAACTAACTCTACACGGGGGGTACTCAGCTCACTCTGGCTACACTCCGTCTGTCATATTGGATACCTTCTGGACAAACACTAGTGAAAAAAGTGTTACGGGAATGTATGACTTGTTTTAAAATGACTGCGAGACTCAATACACAGCTAATGGGCAATCTACCAGCAGCAAGAGTACAGCTGGAAAAACCATTCTTGCATACTGGGATCGATTATGCTGGACCAATCACCATTAAGTGGAGTGGAGGACGAGGTGCTAAGACCATAAAGGCGTACATCGCTGTGTTTGTCTGTATGGCAACCAAAGCTTTCCATTTGGAACTGGTCTCGGATTTGACTTCCAACGCATGTATTGCAGCCCTCAGGAGGTTCATTGCTAGACGCGGAAGATGTAGTTTTTTATACAGCGACTGTAGTTCTAACTTCCTTGGTGCAAACAAACATCTTCAGACAATCTATCGCACATCAATGCAAGCATGTAGCACTGAAATGGCAAATCAAGGTATCCAGTGGAAGTTCATTCCTCCCAGTAGTCCTCACTTTGGGGGACTCTGGGAAGCCGGCGTGAAATCGATGAAGGCACATCTCTATAAAACGGTCGGACAACAAATTTTGAACGTCGAAGAGATGAACACTCCGTTAGCTCAGATTGAAGCTTGCATGAACTCTCGGCCATTAACTCAAGTCAGCGATGACCCAAATGATTTAGCTGCATTAACCCCCGGATACTTCTTAACTGGTGAAAATCTTTTTGAGCTCAAAAGTAACTCTAACGAAATGAACTGCACACTGCTTAAAAGATGACAGTTAGTACAACAAATGAAACATTCCTTTTGGCGAAGATGGACGGAGGGTTATTTACAACGTTTGCAGCAGAGGTCAAAATGGCTTCAGAAACAAGACAACCCTAAAATAGGCGAGCTCGTTTTAGTAAAAACAGACAACATGCCGTCAATGCAATGGCCTCTAGCAAGGATAATGGCAATACATCCAGGCCCAGATGGTCTCGTTCATACTGTGACCGTTAAATTAAAGGGTACCATCAAAAAGCGCCCGATCGTTAAAATATGCAGGCTGCCATTTAGTGAATTATAGAAGCAATCAACAGAACAGAGAACTGAACAGTCAACCACGGCAATTGAATCAACTACACCAATGGCCGCCAAACGACATATAGACCAACACATCGCAGTTTAGAAGAAAAGACGGCTTATACCAAAATTAAGAAGCATTCTAACCATTTTGTTAACAACACTCATGGTCCTTGGAGTTTGTCCATCATCCACCTTATCAGCCGCAAATGTGACGGAAGTAAATGGTGGGCTGTACATGGAACAAGTTGGAACAGCAAATCTGATTCGAGGAACATTACGGATTAATATCGAAGTTCCTGGTTCAGATCTAGATAAGTATGAGAAAAACATCGGAATGATAAATTCAAGTATAGCGTCTATGTGTTCTATGGGTCGACGAATATCTGAGGATTTACATTGTTGGGATCTAGCTAACCATATATCAGAATTCAGCGAGGAAACGTTACACAAAACAAACTGCTACGTTTCATGCATATTCGGAAAAAACGTGGAATATTTGGCCAAATGCTGACAGCCATCTTTGGGGTCAACGACGAAATTGTAACCGATGTATAAAATCTAGTTTCAAACCAAAATAATCTGAAAACCCTCATAAGTCACCAAGGCAAAATAGTACTCCAAGCTACAAATAAGTTGAACACAAACACCAGTAGAATTAATAAGCAACTGGAACGGTTCTCAGTGCAACTCGCAAAAGGAATGCAACAAATCAATGAAGCAAAGAGCTAGTATGTCAAGACCGATGCTAACCAAATAAATATTCAATTTTTAGCGACCTACCAACGAGCTATCAATTACATTCAGGAAGTTCACTTCAAATACAGCAACATCTTAAATGCCATCAACACCAAACAAGGGATCTTGGAGTGCATCAAACTAGCCGACCTCCAAACGACGATAAACACAACCCAGGAGCTTCTACCCGCACACCTCTCGATTTTACACTCGACCACGTCAAAATTGATAATCGATTCCCATATGGAAAGCCTCAAAATTCATGGTTTTCTGCCAATTATCGACCACAGGCAATTAGATCTCATCAAGGCCACAGCTATTCCTCATCAAGAAAAATCCGATATCTTCACGTCATATAGAGTCACCAATTCAATCTTAGGAATCAATTACCACGACCAGATTTACTTCGAAACAAGTAAGACAGATCTTTTAAATGCACCAGAGCTAACATCCGGAATATATCTTTTGTCAACTGCTACTTTAACGGACGAAAACTAATTGTATTTTTAAGGAACTCTACAATCTCCATGATCAACCGGCGTGTCCTGAAACAACCTTTCGAATTTTATCGCCAGTCTGGCAGCAAATGATGTCTTGTAATACATGGTTATTCAGCACTCCCCGACCCATTCACGCACAATCAGTCTGCCAAGGAGTACGCAAGGACTTCTTGATTAAGGGAACGGGAACTGTGAGGCTAACACAAGACTGTCAATTTCTAGCTGAAGAGTTCATCCTTGTGGGCGATCAAAGCTTCATCGCACAACCATTTCCAGTTTATGTATCTCCTACTGTTCCTCAATTAAACCTGACCTATCATCATGACGAACTCAAGTTATTGAACGTTTCTAAGGTTATCGCACCATCCGAATCATTCATGGATTTACTTAACGAGCAAGAAAAACTGACAACAAAAATCGATGAAATGCACTGGAAGACTATACGGCCTCACGCAACACTATCAACCATTTCTGTTTCCTTGTCCTGCTTTCTCTGCGCAGCGTTTATCATCATCACAACTTATTATTGTAGGCAGCGAATCAAGAAGATCAACTGCACGCCACCAAAATCTTCATTCACGACATGGTACAATGAACATAGGTTTTAAGACCCTTACGGTTCTTGGTGGGCGGTTATGTTAGAATAAGTAAAAAATTCCAATTGTTAGAATAAGTAAAAAATTGCTAATCATTCATTTCCAAATGTATTAATCTTTCGATAAAGTTCAAATACCCATAAATCCTAAGTCCGCTAATTCATGCACGCGCTTGAAATAATGTTAAGAACAAATTTTATATGTAATCATTTTTCAAAACATTGAACTTTGTTACACGCGCAGGAAATAATTGCTGGAAACAAATGTATTCAGGCGCTAGATACAAATTGCACATTTGCAAAAATAACATATTTAAAGGAACGAATCAATGAAATAAAGACATTGTTATGTGAACAATCGAACTAATCATATTTCATTTCATTTCACGCAAGAACATATAGGCCTTTATGAGTACAACAACAACAAATACATGAGAAGGCAAAATTCGCTCAAATTTGTTAGTAATAGTATGATTTATTGAATTCACGTTTTCTTGAATAAAATCTTAACGGTACCATTAAATTCAATAAAATTTAGCACACAGATGACTATTGATAAGATCAAATGGTATTTAATGAAGTTATAGCGATTTGAATTTTCCTGTCTTACTATGGAACAATATGCGCTGTATTACTATGGAAACATATGGCTATGGAGTCATACGCGCTTTTTACCGACTTAGACACTACAGCTTTGCTAGGATTTGCATGAAAATTTGAGGAGTGATAGGTATCATGAACATGAGTACATACAATTTAAACAAGTCGAAGAGGCAGGAGAGAGCTTCTAGAAAAAGGGCTTTGTAACCATTCTAGGATTCGAAAAAATAGGCCATGAATCGATGATTACAGTACAGAGGAGTGGCCCCTGAAACAAAATTTCATGAAAGGTAGCCGATATGAGTATCAACTGAAAGTTCCCTATGAGAGCTTTTCAAAACAGTTCTTAAACTGGCAGCTTTTGCTTCAGTGGGGGCGCAGGGGGGGAAATACATGAAAAATATGTTTCCTCCCTCGCGAATGGACACCCGTGATCTAAAAAATCTGAAAAAATTATCAAGGGGGATATTTATGTGTATAACTATAAAAAATACCTCAGAGGTCAAAATTCTTTCAACTTTGTTAATAATAGTATGATCCTCGAACATGACATGTTTCTTGATTTTATTCGTTGCTGGTTACTGCATTTTGTAAGTTGAGTACAAAACCCTTGCGACATGAGCATATGCCTGTCTACCCAACTTGTTCACGTTGTTTTTCTTTTTCCATGAGTTTTTTTTCATAAATTCTGCGCCTGAAGCTCATACTTTATTGCATTTCGATTTTTATGTAATAAATTATTCCTATATTTTCAATTGAATTTTGCAAAGCTATTCGCCTTTCAACATTTTATACACATTCATAATAAATTTCTAATTGTCCAAAATTTTTTTTATCGGATTCGATTCCTTTCATTATAAACTATCAAACATTCTCGACAACCTTTTTTTACACATTCAAACCCTTTTCTCCACTCTCTCGTTCTCCACATTGCATAAATATTCATGAATACTTCAACAACCCAGTAAATATAAAAAACGCCATAAAGCGATTGATTTTCGCCCCCCCTATATTCTCTATCATTACCACTCTTACAGTTACCATTAAAGCTTCCCTTTCTCTCCATCTCCCACTTTTTATTCGAAAATATTCCTCACATTTTCATATTTCAAGCCAACTTTCTTTTTTTCCGGCTGTTTTTCCTGTTTTGTTTTTTTATTCTTTTTTGCGATGGCTATTTGAATTTTAAAATAACAGACGCGATGGTAGTAGCAAAAAGATATGGTGAGAGGAAAGAGCCTTATGTATAAAAACAGACCAATGACCGATTGTCATCGAATTCCCACGCAAAAAAATATTTTTATAGTACCATTGCAACTCATAAAACGATCGATTTTTTTCAGTGCGATATTAAAATGATGGTAAATGATAGGAATGGGGTGAAGGGGGGGATTTTACAATGTGGACTCATTGAATAACTGTTTAATAAGCACTAGAGGAAGGAAAATATACGTGACATCGAAAGGCTTCCACGGATGCAAAATAAAGTTAATTATTATAAAATTAAGCAACTCTTGATTAAAATATCACTTTTTCAGTATGCAAACTTCAATTGAGATTTTAATCATTTTTCCCCGGAAACACAGCATTTTTTAGGGTTTTGTACTAAAATACAAAACCCTATTGCAATCACGACCTGTGTCCGTCTGTCCGTCCGTCCGTCCGTCCGTCCGTCTGTATGTCACAGCACTTTTTCTCCAAAACTATAGAAGCTACAGCCTTGAAACTTTATGGAAAGGTCAGAAGTGGTGACCTCTTGAAAGTTCAATGGTGCAAAAAATGTGTTTCCTCCCTCGCGAATGGACACCGGTAATCTTAAAAAATCTGAAATAATTATCAAGGGAGATATTTTGGGTATAACTATAACAAATACCTCAGAAGTCAAAATTCTTTCAACTCTGCTAATAATAGTATGATCCTCGAACATGACATGTTTCTTGATTTTATTCGTTACTGGTTACTGCATTTTGTTGGTTGAGTACAAAACCCTTCTGACATGAGCATAGGTCTGTCTACCCAACTTGTTTAGAAATTACGATAGCTTCCAACGGTTTTTGAATTTCGTTAATCTCACTTGTGTGTATAACCAGCACGAGTGATGTCCTGCCTTGCATTGTACTCCATGTTGGAGTTCCGAGTGTTAAAATCTCGAATAAGCTTGCCATAGGTCTGAGGCTCTTGGGTCAGTGGTAGCTTTAACCCCTTACTGCATTGCAGTCCATATTTGAACCAAGCAATAGTTTTGCTTCTAATTTACAATCGAATAATTTTTTTCTCGTTTTCTGCATACTGTGCTATTTTCGGGGCATAATTTCATAGAATATGGGGGTTCTGAAACCACTCAATAATAAGAATCCCAAATTCAATAAATATAAACTTTATTATATAATTATAATAAGCGACGCGCACAATATGGAGGCCGGTTGAAGGAAGGACGTTGAGCGTCCGTGTACGAGCGAAAAAAGGAAATTATCGCTTATTCCTTAAAACGAATTACAGTCCTTCGTTGCGGTAGTAGTTAAATTCTGTACGAAACACCAGTTGTTATAGTCTTGTCACTACAGTACTCCCTCTTGAATGGCTTTTGACGTTTGTAAATATCAATATGAAATTGTCATGAAATATTATTTGTCGAATGTCACTTCGGTTGTTCGATTTTCAGCTTTCGGTCCGGTATACGTTCTTGGAGGTTGACTTTGTTGAATAAATATGCGGGTTTGATACGCTCAACGCTGAAATTAATTTCTTCCCGTTGATTGCCAATTTAAATGCTTTCTATGTTCTTGCCAGAACTTTGTATGGTCCGTCATATGGAGGCTGCAAAGGTTTTCTCACGCGATCTACACGCAGAAATATATGTGAGCACGTTGCGAGATCTTGGTGTACGAATATTTTCCGCTTGTCTTGGCGCGATGTAGGTGATGTGCGGACTCCTTCATATGCTCACGGAACTTTTGAATATACAGTTTTGGGTCCGGTTACATATCTTCGTCGAAAATAATTCTCCGGGTATTTGTAGCATTGTTCCGCAGACCAATTCTGCAGATGTTGCTCCAATGTCTTTTATAATGGCACATAATCGGAGCTTTAAGTGATCGGTGCCGGCGCTCCACCATGCCGTTTGGTGCAGGATGATATGCAGTTGTTCGAACTTTTTTACAGCCCACTAAATGAGTCAGTGATTGAAAAATGAGGGATTCGAACTGTAATCCCTGGTCCGATGTTAGCGAAGGAGGTGCTCCAAAGCGTGCAGTAGAAAGCAGCAGCAATTTCCTCAGCAATCATTGTCTTCAACAGAACTGCCTCGGGCCACTGTGTGAAGCGATCAATTATTGTCAAACCATAAAAATATCCTTTCGAAAGTTTTAAAGGTCCAACGATGTTGATGTGGACATGACTGAATGTCACGTCAGGAGTTTCTATCTGCCCGAGTGGAGGTCTGGCATGCCTTCGTATTTTGCTGCGCTCGAATGCAAGGCATTTACGAGCCCAATCCAATATATCTATCGACATACAAAGCCATACATACTTCTTAGCTATTGCTTTCTTCGTTGAACGTCCGCTGGGATGAGAAAGGTTATGCGTTAGCTCAAATACCTTCTTCCTTACTATTTTTGGAACGTACGGGCGAATCTCGTAGGTTGAAACATCACAATAGGTCGATGTGTCATTGCCGGCCAATCTTATTTTCCGAAAGATGATTCTTGAGTTAGCGTGGAGTAGACATCTAAATTCTTCATCATCCTCCTGAGCTTTTGCCGAACCCTCAAAGGTTATCATTACTGACAGGAGATACTATCAATTCGAGATAGTGCATCCGCTGTTGCGTTTTCTTTTCCAGTGATGTAGACGATATTTGTGGAAAACTGACCAACGAAATTTAACTGTCTTAGTTGACGTGGAGATCCTTTGTCAAACTTTTGGTTAAACGCGTAAATGATCGGCTTGTGGTCTGTTTCGATAATAATCGAGCGTTCCTCGATCATTTGGCGAAAATATTTTACTGCGCTATAAATCGCTTGCAGTTCACGGTCGTAAGTGCTATATGTACATTGCGTTTTGCTGAACTTTTTCGAGAAGAATCCGAGTGGTTCCCAAGAATTAACGTTTAATTACTCTAGGACTGCTCCCATCGCCGTATCGGATGCATCAGATTAGATCGCAAGAGTAGAGGTTTCGATGGGATGGCACAATAATGTTGCATGAGCAATTTGCCATTTGCATTCTTCAAAAGCCGATTCCACTTGTGAATTCCATGTTATTGGTTGTTTTTCTTTTTGTGTTGCTCCAATCAGGCATTTGTGTATAGGTGTTTGAATAGATGCTGCATTTTTCAGCGATTTTCTGTAAAAATTGATTGCTCCTAGGAACCTTCTGAGCTCCGATATGTTTGATGTCTTTTTAGGTAAATTTCTCGAGAGAAATTTACCTATTACGGAGAGCATCATATATATATATATATATATATATATATATATATATATATATATATATATATATATATATATATGGGGTATAACGAAATTTGTGACCACGCTAGAGGTTGCAATTTTGCTTCGATTTTCACCAAATTTTAAGGAAAGGTGTATTGGGTAATTATTTCGGTTTAGTTCGTGAACCAGCTATATCGGCCGGGCAAAAACAAAATGGCGGCCATTTTAGACGAAAAATCGTGATTTCTGTTCTGACCAAAGTATAGCTCCGATTTGGATGAAATTTGGTACAAAGGTTCATTGATGTATGTGATGAATCTCACAATAAAAAATCCAAAGTCAGTACGGCAGAAACAAAATGGCGGCCGCTCAAAGGTCGAAAAACGTGCAAAATTTTGTTGTTGTAATAGTGGTCAAAGCTTTCAACAGATTTTCATGAAATTCGGTAGTTTGATAGAAATTATTGAATGAAAAATAAAAAAAGTCGAAAATTTAAAACCCAATATTTTTAAGCTACCATTTTCACTACAAATTGAATTATTTTGCCCTGTCTAGAGTGAAACTCCGATTTGAACGAGATTTGGCAAATTAATTGATGAGGTCCTAGCCCACAGAGATTTAAAATTGTCCAAAATCAAATGCATGCATTCAAAATGGCGGCTCCCAAAGGTCAGGAACAGGCGCAATTCGCTATTTTAGTAGCAACTGAAATAATGAATTTATTCATGGAAACGTTTTAAATGACTTATCTTGAACGTATTTATAAATCAGAATATTTTTTAAATATTGTAAAATATTTTTAACAATCCCCTTAAAAAATTATAAAATCGCGACTTGTCTGTCCGTCCGTCCGTCCGTTTGTTCGTGTGTCACAAGTTTAACGTAAACCACAAGAGCTAGAATGAGGAAATTTTCTACGTAGGTCAAAAGTGGTTCCTCTTGAAATTTGCAGTGTAAGAACATATTTTAAATTGTTTAAGGGGGTCTCCCCATACAGGGGGGTGACATAAACATTTTTTTTATTTCTGTAGCCCTCTAGCAGCCAAGTGTCTCAACAGATTCCGATAAAACTTGAAATTATAAGTTATTAAGGCAAGTTAATTTAATTTAATTATGCAAATCGGATGACAAAAAAAAATTCGAAAATTTACAGCTTATTAATTTTAGCAGCCGTTTTCAATAAAAATTCAAAATAACGGCCCCTGATGGTTTAGAAAAGAATCGAAAATGTATATATTAATGGCAGTGCAAGTGCTGATTAAACTTTTATGGAAATCTTTTGAAGTTAACTATTTTAGCTATTTAAGCCAAGAAGTTATCACCGTTGTTTGGCAACAACTGTCAAATGTATAAACAGCAAATGTGAGAAGGGCGAAACGAGTTTAGATATGTTTATAACAATTTATTACCCGCCGATTTTCAATATGTGATCCATACGTGTGCAACTCAATTTAATTAGCAAAATATTTTCGCCTCTATGAAGGGTCTCCAAATACGAACGGTGGCAGATCCTTTCTGTTAATCAATACCCATGTAGTGCTACAAAAATTGCAATAAGAAGTCCAGTAGTAGATAAGCCAATGTCTTTTTCGAAACCTTACGCTACATACGAGAAATTTACCTTTCTGGCTGCTGCTGCCAACGGGGATTTTTAAAGATGAATATCGTTTCTACACGGTCAGAAAGAGTTTTATACCGTTTTTATCGATAAGGTAACCCAGAAATTGTACGGTTGAAACGCCAAATGTGCATTTGCCTATGTCGCTCGACAATCCATATTCCTTCAATCTGTTCAACACAAGTTCCAAATGTTCACGGTGTTCATCGTTTGACTTGGACGCGATGAGGATGTCGTCGATATATGCATAACAAAAATTTAGATCACGTAATGCATTATCAATGTATCATTGGAATGTCTGCGTGAAGTCTAAACGTCATTACATTAAACCTGTACAGTCAGAACGGTGTTATCACTGCTGTTTTGGGAATATCTTCCGGTGCTACTGGAATTTGGTTGAATGCCCTCATTAAGTCCCAGGTTGAAACTATGGTGCATCCGTAAAGGTTGTGAGCGAAATCACTAATGTGACCTATAGGGTACCGGTCCGGGATAGTAATAGCATTCAGCGGCGATGAAATATGTAGTGGGCTTGCCCACGGGTTGCTCAAAGGCAGGTAAATTCCTTTTTGAAGCATATATTCAAATTTGGCCTTTACTTCACGCAACTTTTCTGGAAGTAAGCGTCTTGCTTTTTCATCGACCGGTGGTCCTTGTATTGAAATATGATGGAAAATCCCATGTGCAACAACTTTTTGGGTATCGGAGGCAATTGTGACATTGACGAGCTCTTGAAGGTTGTCTTGACAATTTACGTCTTTGTTTATAGTCAAGATACATGTACTTAGCTCATTCGTACATAGTATTGTCGTGACCAGATTGGTTTCACGGTCCATTAATTTTTTTCTGTGTGGGTCGACTACTAAACTGAAACGTTGGAGGAAATTGATTCTGATTATCGGTTGCTGTACGTCGGTAACCACAAATTTCCATTCAAATGGTCGTCCTAATACGAAATTTAAAGAAATAATCCTGTGGCCGTAGGTTTTGATTCGTGTATTGATTGCAGTATACAGTTGGAACTTCGTGGGAATATTCCAACCTTGGTTTCCACTTTACTGATCGTGGATTATAAGTCAGCGATTATAATGTGGTTGGTCATCCTCGCTCGCCGCAATTCAGGACGATGAAATTGTTTTTTGCCTTTGGCTTTTTCTTAGAATATCCACTGACATGATTGTGGACAATTTCTGGAGCGTTGTCCAAAGCGTTTATGGCAAAAGCAGGTTTGGTCGTCTGATCTAGACTTTGATCGTTCCCTTGTTTTGCGAGACGTTGATTTTGATCGAGATCGCGTCCGGAGCTCCAGGCGATCAATACGTCTCAATATTTGTTGAAGCACTTTGCTATTTACGTTATCTGACCTTTGTATAGATGCAATATTCGGTGACTGCTGTAATTCAATCATCCGATCGGCCATCTTTGCGAGTTTGTCAATGTCAGGCTCGATTGAAATAGCCAACACAACCCGAATATTTTGTGGTAGCTGCTCTAAAAGAAGCGATCGTAGCATGGCATTTGTCAGCTGTTGTCCTCCAGTATTTTGAAGATGTTGCAGGTAATGTGATGGCTTTCTTTTGTCCAGATTTTGTCCTTGAAATAAGCGTCTCAACTTCGATTCGATGGATTCTGCAAACGCTGTTAATATACGCACCTTAATAGCATAATATTTGTTTTCCAACGGTGGGTTTCTTGCGATGGGAATGATATGCGCCGATATTTCTGGCTCGGCGTATTGTATCACGTACTTGGATTTTGTTTCATTCTGCGTGGCTCCCACTTGTTCGAACCAAAATTCGGGGTCCAGTTTAAAGTATTTTTTAAGTTTATGCTTATACCGTACTGTTCTGGGCTCATGAACCCTCGCAGATTTTACGTTCGTTTACACAACATTATTCAAGGTATCCCTGAAGACAGTACAGATGAAGAATTGCCTAAAGATGAGGATTGCGTGAGATGGACTGTTAGAAGACTTCCATCGATAATTGCGCTAGAGAATGAAGATGATCCAGAGGACTTAATTCCCGTATCTGAACTAGCTGGGGAACAATCAAAAGCTGCTAGAACTGATAAACCCAGATGGAAGGATGAGGGAGGGAGGGATGAATTTATTGGTAATATAAGTTTTCCTTCAATGATCATCGAGTTGGAAAATTTATTTATTGACGAAATGTTTCAACTTAATATATGTATATTCTAACAATCTATGTTAAATGCAACGGAAAGCCTCTTGAAAAAATATGAATGTTACATCACAAGAAATTGAACAATTTGTGATGTATGTCTATTATTCAACTGCCATCCACTAGAGATTACTGTAGTGAAACCTTAAGACATCCCAAAGCCAGCTGAGTCATGTCATGCAACCATTTAGAAGAGATTAAGATCTATATTCACTTCAATAAAAATTCAACCTAGCCTGGCTCTCCATAGAATCACATTAAAATAAGCAAGTTAACAACACATCAAGAAATATATGCGACTAAAAAAGATATTCAAATTTGGAATATATTTTTCAGAAAGCGGAAAAATACGGTGGATTCAAATAAATCCAATAGACGTTTGAATCGACAAACTTTAACAATCATAAAATATATTTTTCATTCCAGGTTTTATCACCTCGTGCACAATTCAAGGCTCAAACATCAATTCTCAATCGCTTATCTCTCTGTCTTCGCTTTCATGTTGTCCGCACGATGTTTAACGATTAAATGATCCTTTTGACACATACGAGGTGTGTTCAAAAAATATCACGAATTTTGGTTTTTTTCAAAAATTATCTATTTATTCATGAATATCTATTTTGTCCCCTTCAAAGTAATCCCCATGAGATATTTCACACTTGTGCCAACGATTTTTCCAATCTTCGAAGCACTTCAAAAAATCATTTTTTTAAATTTTGTTCAGCTCCTCCTTCGATGCCGTCTTTATCTCGTCAAGCGTAGCGTAACGTCGTCCTTTCATGGGCCTCTTCAGTTTAGGAAACAAGAAAAAGTCACAGGGGGCCAGATTTGGGGAATACGGTGGCTGGGACACCATTAGTGTGTTGTTTTTGACCAAAAAGTCGCGCACAAGCAACGATGTGTGAGCAGGGGCGTTATCGTGGTGCAAAAGCCAATTTTTGTTCTCCCACAAATCCGGGCGTTTCTGGCGGATTGCTTCACGCAAATTGCGCATAACTTGCAGGTAATATTCCTTATTGACCGTTCTTCCCTGTGGCAAGAACTCATGATGCACCACGCCCCTGCAATCGAAGAAAACTGTCAGCAAAACTTTCACATTCGACCGAACTTGGCGCGCTTTTTTCGGTCTTGGTTCATGCGGCAGCTTCCATTGAGATGATTGAGCTTTGGTTTCCACGTCATAACCATAAACCCACGATTCGTCACCAGTTATGACCCTCTGGAGCAAATTTGGTTCGTCGCGGACAGAGTTTAACATCTCATTAGCAATGTTCATGCGTTGCTGTTTTTGGTCGCAATTGAGCAATTTTGGTACGAATTTCGCGGCGACCCGTCTCATGCCCGAATCGTTGATAAAAATCGAATGGCACGAGCCAATCGATATGTTTAGGTCCTCAGCAACTTCTCTAACGGTGATTCGACGATTGGCCAATACCATTTTCTCCACTTCATTAATTTTTTCGTCTGTTGTTGAAGTGCTCGGGCGTCCGGCACGCTCTTCGTCGTTCACATCTTCTCGGCCTTCTAAAAACATTTTGTACCAGCGATAAACGTTGCTTCGGTCCAAGGTAGCTTCTCCGTATGCCACAGTCAACATTCGGAATGCATCCGCGCACTTAATTTCGTTTTTCACACCAAATTTGATACACGTTCTTTGATCCATTTTTTTGAATAAGTAAAAATCGAAGACGATTGAAAACACGTGCAAGTAAAGCAGCTATCACCAATCAAGTGAACATTCAAAATGGCCGAGCTTGTCGGCATAAGTGACAGACATGAGTACCAACATAACGCCACAAAAAAAATCGAAATTCGAATATACGTAACCCGCGAAAATTCAAAATTCGTGATACTTTTTGAACACACCTCGTACACTCGCAAGACATGTATCGTATACAAAAATAGGCTGGCTGAGCTATGCAACGTGTAAACATAAGGGCATAAGCGCGAGACCTGTTTGACTATGGGTGCGTACCATTCCCGTGTGAAAAAGCCCAATGTCCATACTTTATAATTCTTAAGGCGCAGCCCCCAGTGAAACTAAAATTTCGGGTAAACTTTAGCGCCGTTCACCTCAGAAACGTTAAGAATATTTGCAAAAATTGTTTAGCAAGAAGTCGGAATGAACCTTTGGCTATCGAATCAACTCATTACATTTTGCAAAAAGGTTGTTGCAAAAGTTATTGAATTCAAACAAAATAGCATATTTTCGTTAAAAAATGTAGTAGATCTCGGAAACTACTTAACGTACCGAGTTGATTTAAGCTATCATTGTTAGATCTAAATTATTTGCAGTGAATTAACTCATCAAAAATTTAAAAACGTTTTTTGCAAAAAATTTTCTAGAACAAAATGTGTAATTTGCACACACTGAACAAATATCATGCATTCACATTGATTTGTATCAAATTTCCACATTTTGTTCTAGGAAATTTATTGCAAAAAACTTTTTTAAATTTTTGATCAGTTAATTCACTGCAAATAATTTAGGACTAACAACCATAGCTTAAATCAACTCAGTACGTTAAGTAGTTTCCGAGATATACTACATTTTTTAACGAAAACATGCTATTTTGTTTGAATTCAATAACTTTTGCAACAACCTTTTTGCAAAATCTAATGAGTTGATTCGATAGCCAAAGGTTCAATCCGACTTCTTGCTAAAAATTTTTGCAAATATTCGTAACGTTTCTGAGGTGAATGGCTGTAAAGTTTACCCAAATTTGCAGTTTCACTGGGGGCTGCGCCTTAATGAGTAAAATTGTAAGGAATGAATGACTTATTATTCAGCAATGCACGTATGTTGTGTCACATTAGGACCAAACTTAAACTAAGCAATTTCTCTATTAAAAATTTAAAAAAATAATAAATACTAAAATGCGTGCCTTTTAATTTATGATTTTACATTCAATATATATTTTTTGTCACAAATTAAAAAATCATGGAATAAGGGGTCAACTTTTGTATTCTAAACATTTTAGTCAGTACTAGCTAAGCCACCTTCATGAGTTGATTTTTCAGGTGTTCCATCTCCTCTTCTTTCCTTCAAGAGAAAGAACTCCTGTAGCATGATCGCGCCTTGAGATAGAATGAATAAGGCCTAGTCCAAAGTAATATAAGAGAAATTCTTTGCTTCTGATATTCATCGAATAGTTCAAATTAATTATGGTCTAAGGATTATATTTAAAGGCCCGTTTCTTTCTTTTTCAACTTAAATAAAAAATAAATGAAACCCTAATATAAAGGGTGATCCAACTAAAAAGCACGATGCTAATGATAAATATAACAAAAAGTTTTCATAGAATTATGTATGCATGTTGCTAATGATAAATAAAACAAAAAGTTTTCCTAGAATTATGATAAATAAAACAAAAAGTTATCATAGAATGCACGATGTTAATGATAAATATAACAAAAAGTTTTCATAGAATTATGTTAATAATTTTTATTATAATAGAAAGATATATGACAATTATGTGTCAATCAAAATATCGCCCAAATGCTCGCTACGACTAATGTGCTGAATTATCTCATTCTTTAGCTCTTGAATTGTTCTCGGCTTATTGAAGTGCACTTTTTCTTTTAAATATCCCCAGAGAAGGAAGTCCAATGGTGTCAAATCACATGATCATGGCGGCCAACTAACATCGCCACAACGTGAAATAACACGGCCATTGAATTTTTCGTGCAAAAAAGCCATTGTTTCGTTGGCTGTGTGGCAAGTGGCGTCATCCTTTTGGAACCACATCTCGTCCAAGTCAATAACTTCAATTCCTGGCCACAAGAGGTTCGCTATCATCTCGTAATAGCGAACACCATTGATGTTAACTGCTTGTCCGTCCTCATTTTAGAAGAAGTACGGCCCGATGTCGCCGCCAGCCCATAAACCGAACAAACAGTCACTCTTTGTGGATGCATCAGCTTTTCAACAATCACTCGTAGATTCTGATATGCCCAAATGCGGTAATTGTGCTTCTCAACGAATCCACTGAGGAGAAAGTGTGCCTCGTCGCTGAAGATGGGTTTCTTTGTAAAGTCACTATTTCCTTCTGTCAGTTCAACCAACCATTCGGCATATTGCCGACGCTTGAATTGGTCAGTAGGCTTCAGCTTTTCAGTCAATTCAACCTTGTACGCGTGTAAATTCAAATCTACAGACTCGGTTTGCTGAAATTTGCACACAATTCTCCCGATTGTCAACACGTTTAGATGATTATGTTGACCAAAAAAATCACGAAGTGCACGAAATGCATTTTGATTTGAACGCCTATTTTCGTAAAAGGATTCAACAACCTTAACGCGCTGCTCAATTGTTTACCTCTCCATCATTGAATTTGTCACTGAAACAAAGAAATGTTAAATTAAGTTGGGCGAAAAACTTGACGTTAAGGTGTGACTCAGAATTGACATCGTGTTTTATGGTTGGAGCACCCTTTTAAGAAAAATCCTGAATGGCAATTGGAGGTCATCATTAACTTTTTCAACTAGTATCTCATAAAATAAGGACTATACGATTGCTTCTTTTAACTTATTAACATAGCCAACTGCCGACTAGTTTCTTTAAAATAATACATAAAAGTTGTCCAACCCTCACTCAAGTCGCATTCAATTATTTCTATAAAGTAAATTCAAGAAAAAAAATGAGAGAGAATATAAAATTTACTTCCTCCTTGCAAATCATCTTCCGTAAACTTAAATGAAGTACGCGATATCATAATCAAAATCATCGACCGCAAGGTAAAATATTAAAGGACTTTTGCAGCTTTGCTACCACCTCGGGTAAATTAAAGTTTCAAAATCCTTTGAAGCAATATTTGTTACATCCTTATCGCTAACTTGTAACCGACAACCGCCTCTCTTTCGTCTTTTATGCAATTTGGAACTTGGTGGTATTAAATCTCCGGGAACTCAACACCGATAGATGAATATGCTGCAGGTAGTCTACCTAATATCAGTGAGCCCACAAACTACATATCGTCTTATATTACACTAACCAACCTACCTGGCTGCTGCTTGTCTTCCTTTGCGACGATGACGACGATGTTTTGGCGCTAGTAGCGACGGAATAACGGTTTGAACGATAGTAGCGCCAGCAGCCACGACGGTAAAGATTCATAAATAAGTATTACGGGACTGAAAAGTATCTCCATAAATTTAAACGTTTACAAGAGCCTGAAGAGAACGTGTTCGATCCTTTTAAGCCAGAATCATGCTTGTGTGCGGTCTACAATAAATTTTTACACTTACATGTTTATAGCCAAATCAGGAATGAAGCTTGAAAGGCTGATGGTTTGTGGGGAGAATGTGGGAGTTGAGAAGATTTGTAATGCGAGACATGAAATAAGTGGAGGTTTTTTAAATGTACAATGTGTGTGTGTGTGCGAATTTCTAAGAGGGTGCATTGAATTTGCCACATAAATTTTAGCTACATCCAAGTAAATTAGGTACAAAACTAATTGGATCAAGAATAAAACCGCAAGGAATTATGTTTTTGAAAGAAAGGTTCGAAGTTCAGATAATGGGAAAAGAGTTGGATCAAAGAAAAATTTGTTAACTAACATGTTCAAATAAACTTGCCACTTTCAGTGACAATGGGATTCGTCTACGTAAGTCACTGTTAGCAACCAAGAGAGTCAATTCAAACTTTATTTAATTTTCGAGTATTGCAGCTTGAATTTCCAGCGTTTTGAATAAGTTCACCTTGTTCAGCCGAATAAAATTTCGTCTCCAAATTTTAGATAGATATAAAATTCAGCCAGATTTTTTAGTTCTGTGCTTCAATCATGTTGATAAACAAATCATTTTTAGGTAGAATAGTATTCTCACAAACGGAAGTCGACGGTGTTTATCAGACTGCAAAACTTATCGGAATGTTGGACCTTGTGACCCATTTCATGAATAGCCCAATCTATTGATTTAACATTTGCTATCGCAACAGATATAAAGCCCGTCAAATTGGATTTCATGATTGTAAGGCATGTCTGGTACAGTTGAAGATAGAAGACATGTTGTTATACAATTTTGACGAGTAGTCTAGGTTTTCCATGATTTTTAGAATATTTGGATTACATTGTTTCGCGACATCATCAGTAAGCATCTCAAACATGACATTTTTTGTGGTTGAAATGTCAGTGTCATTTACGCATTGAGTGTGGGGCTTTTATGCTCGCGAGCAACTTTACTACCAACTAAACACCTACCCTATCAACCTGAGAGCCCAGCTTGGAACTGCTTAATATATTGCTTCAGGCCAGGTCTCATTTTGCTCAAGCTCGGGCTTTCCTCCTCTGGCAGAGAGAATGAAGAAGTTCCAGATGAGTGATCCCCCAGCCCCAACTGCTGTGAGTCCCTTAAATTTTTTTGAGACGCCCAAAGATGATGTGCTACTAGGTTCCATTTGTCAACCGATTCAAGCATCACTGCGACTATACTATCCGGGGTGAGCTCTCTTGTCTTCTTTTGAAGGTCCTGTCACAGCCCGTCCGGTTCTCTGCACACAACAAATATGTGGTAGGCGTCATCTTCCTCTCCTGGGCAAAATCGACCAACCTTGAGCAGGTAAGACAGGAAACACCCATGGTCGCTGAAAAGTTGGCTCAGATTAAAGTCAGGCTCACCATGAGTTCGATATAGCCAGGTGCTTAGATCTGACATAAGGCACGAAGTCCACTTTGCCTTCTTGCAAATTACCCAAGATCGCTGGCAATCGTTGAATAGCTGTCTCTCCACACGGGCAATCATTTCCCTTGCGTCCCCACTTCGACGCAAGCAAATAGCACAGCGCCCTCTAGAGAGGAGGGTAAAAGGATTTACACCTACAATGACTCTCATCACCTAATCAGAGACTGTCGGATATTGTGATGCAATCATCAGTCTCCTCTTCTCTGTACTTGTGCCAAGTGTTTTCGGTACACCTCTTTATTGAGACTATTGCACTGTATTTTTGCTTCATACAGTTTGTCAGGTTAGATCATCCGGCCTGGCTAATGCAGAAGACACACACTTATTCATCTCATATTTTTATATTGAAGCAGTCATCGACTATCCGCCGATGCGAACGTTCGTTGTTGAGACCGCCACCGTTTACGATGGATATAAGTAATTGCCGCTTGTGAATTTTACTTTAAAAATAAATATGACTGATATCTGTAAGTGCTACAGTACGAAAGTATGTTTTTGCCTTAACATATAGATGTCGCTTTAAACTATCTTTAGTTTTGGTTTTCGGTATTTTGACAGTTTCAGAAGTGGGGTTAAGCCCAAAAATACCCATAACACCAATTGGGGGATTATCGAACAAATAGTTACAGGAAGTGCTGACCTCCCAGGGATTTCGCGTAAGTGGCCCGACAGTAGAATTGATCACGCAGAGCACGTCGAAAATGCCGAAATCGAGGTACTGGACATGGAATCAGAAAGTGAAGATAAAATTGTCGTGGTCCGTAAGAAAGTGTCGATATTGTCACAACAAGTTGAAATATCGTCAGAACTCATACGGGACTTATGCACCGATCGACTCAACACAAGCATGCCTACAAGTATTGCCCGGTGCGATATACACACCACTGTCCACATCAAACGTGAAAATGCCAACAAGTTCGTTCCTGCCGTCCTCATCAAACATGTTAATGTACTCGAGCTCACCGCCGTCGTCTGTGTTTGTGACATAACCACCATTATACACCAGTGCCAACCCGTATGCATGAATCCATGCAAAATAACTTTTCGCTCACCTCATACGCTGGGCCTGCTCAACCGCAAGGAACATATGCCGCCACTCCGTTAAATCATCATTTGGTTGTTCCCCTAACGCATGCGTATTTGTATCAGCCAAATACCATAAACGAACATGTAACCGCGAATGTACGGGCCATTGTTGATGTGTTGCTGGAGTTTCATCCGTTTGCTGCCAGGTCATTGTCTGAACAGTTCGTACACCATTGTGTCACAATTAAAAGAAGCATACGGATAGACCGATTGAATTGTTTTGTTGGCTATGCTTTCCAAATTAAAGGGCCGATTAATATATTGCCAATTTGCAATTTGTGGTGGGATTTTCTCAGGACATTTTTAACTGATTTTCTGTATACAATGAATGTTGCCGACATCCATTTTAGAATTGCCGTAACTAAACGAGGATTGTCGAAACAAATTTAATATAAGATTCTGTCGTTGGGCTGAAAAGCGTGTCTGCCGAAGGAGGCAATTATAAAATACATGATTTATAGTTGCGGCGATTCCCATTTTGGAAGAATTGAGTCAAAACAACAATTTCTGTCATGAATCGCTATCAGCAATTCGTCGCTCTGCCGATACAATAAGACCAGTGCAATCGAAGCCACAACCGAATAAAATGCATTCTGATAGTCCCAAAGTGGAACCGCTACCGAAGAAACAAAACGAATCCATTTGTTTCAACTTTTTTAGGGCACGACATATTTTTACTCGTTGTCCGCAACTGCAACGTCGTGAAAGATGCTGAGCGTGCCACCGGACTTATCACAAAACCAGCGATTGCTCCGAGGTGAAATCTAACCCGCAAGTTCTACGAAATCTAGTCAAGCACTACTGCTCATGAAATTGTGAAATAAGTCACCATCCAAGATCGTAAAATTCCCGCCTTTGTGGATTCAGGTAGCTTCAAGGCATTAATCAGGGCGTTATCTGCAAAGGAAATTGAAAATATTCTTCCTTGCAATGTTTAAATTAATGTATTCGCTGGGGATGCATATCATTGTATCAATAAATGCGCGACCAGTGTAAATATTGATGGACAGCTATACAATCTCGAATTGCTGGTTGGTGACCATAAAGCACGATGTTTTGTTAGGACGTGATATTTTGTGTCGTACTGGCATCTGTTTGGTCATTCGTGGTGAACAATGTTGGCTGGAAGGCGAGAAGATTTTAAATATGGGTTCTTCCCCGACCTGTGATGAACGCCTTTAGATAGAGTGACTATTGACTCAATATCAAACGAGTTTCGCAACAAATGTTTTCAAACTTGGAAAATGTTCAACGACCAAAATGAACATTTTGCTCACGTCAAATCAGCCAATTGTGTCGAAGCCCTACTGCATTCCATATTTCAAATGACAGATCGTGGATAATTTTACCATCGAACTTCTGGATGCAAATATAATACGAGCGTCCGATTCTGCTTAAGTGTCACCGATTGTACTTATCTAGAAAAAAACGGAGAGAGTCGCTTACGTGTAGACTATAGACGCTTAAATGACATCACTTTTGTTCAGTTGGCCAGTCATAAATATTTAACGACGTTAGACTTACGAATAGGGTTCCATCAAATCAAGTTGACCGAGGAGTCGAAACCATATCCCGCATTTGTCACACATAATGATCATTATGAGTACAATACGATGCTCTTTGGACTCGTTAATGCGCCGGGTGTTTTTCAGAATTCGATAAACAAAACGGTTTCTCAGATGAAATCTGGAGAAGCGTTAGCATATCTAGTGGTCCTAATTTTACCCAGCATGAACGTAGAGAGCAGCCTACAGTCACTAAAAAATTCTTGAAATTGCTAGAGACGCACGGGCTGACGATGTGGCTTGACAAATGCACATTTCTTGCAGGAGATCGCTTAACTTGACCACGTGGCAAATGAAGACGGCATTTAGCCAGGAAAAGAAAAGGTAGTTGCTACTAATAGTTTTCTCGGCCTTACTGGGTTTTTTCGCAAGTTTGTGCAAGACTACTCCTTGATTGCGAGACCTTTGACTAAATTATTGCGTAAATCGGAACCTGACAACCAAAAGTTTGTATGGAGCACCGTAGAGTCCCAGTCGTTCGAGCTCTTTGATTTCAACGCCCAGCATGAAATACATACAGATGCCAGCACTGTTAGACTCGCTGAGTTATTATTATAATCTATAGACAGTAAAAATTGTTTGTTACTATAGCCACCACTGTTCGTAATTAGAGGGTTCTTACCATAGCTATGCACTAGAAGTGCTCACCGTGGTCGAAACTTTAGATCGTTTCCGGGCTTATGTTTCTGAAAAACATATACAGGTTGTGATCGATTGCTCCACCATTGCCCAGGTTTAGGCGGAACCCGAGTTGAAACCTCGAATTGCCAGATAGATGATGCGATTAATTGAGTACGATATTGAGATTATACACCGACAGGAAATATGACTCGCTCATCTCGACGCTCTTAGTCTTCCACCTGATCTACCCGCTGGTGAGTCAGAAGTTGCTGGACTAGTTTCTGCTGTCACTGCGGGAATCAAAGATTGAATTTATACTATGCAGCTTAGGAATAACGAGATACGACATATTATCGCTGTCATTAAAAATATCGAAGAGTATGCGCATGTAAAGCAGATAAAATCCTAGTTTGAATTTGAAAATAATCTATTGTATCGTAAAACCATTCGGGGACTTAAACTTGTGCCTAAATCATTGAGCTTTCACACCGTACAAAGCAGTCACGATAATTTTGGACATTTTGCTGTCGGAAAATAATTGAATGCATAGAGCAACACTATTGGTCCCTGAAAATTCGTTAAAAATTACATCGCGTCGTGTGTGAACTGTTTTTATTTTACAAGGCGGTCAAGAAAACCAGAGAGACGTATGCATATTAAGGACATTTCACCTATACCATGTTTGCAGTTACACATCCACAATTCAGGCCGTTTCAAACGTAACAAAAAGGGGACTATATATATCATTGCAATCTTTGATGCCTTTACTAAATATTTGCTAGTAAAAGCTGTGAGGAGTATTTTAACACAGTCGGTCCTCAACACGCTAACCGAGTAAAACAAAGAAGAAACGACTAGTACGACGAAGAATACAAGGATTAAAAAGGAACCAGGCGTATAAAAAACACATACAGTGGCCAAATCGGGCCGGAGAAGAAGAATATAAAGCCTTTCGATGACAAGCAAAAAAATGTACCAAGGGAAGAAATGACTGAACATCAACACCATATAGTCAGATCCGCGTTCACCTCTATTTAACAACTAAGAGACGGCTTTAATTCATAAACAAGTCTTTCCAAAAGTGTGAAAAGAGCAACTATAAGTAACCCAGTCGAAATTAAAAACAGACGGCTGCAATATTTCAGTAGCTATTCAGAGTCTCCCTAATAACGACTGATGCTGTAAATATTTCAGGAGTAAAGCAAGAGGCCCCAATCACACCACCTACCAGAAACTACGTACGGTTAGCAGTACAGGACTTCAGAAAAAACGAGACTCCTGGAATAGATGAAATACCAGCAAACATGGTCTTCATCAAGATAACCTTCAGTATCGACTAATATGCAGTATATGCTCAGAAGAGCAGTTGCCAGAGGACTGACGAAAAAGTATTAAATGTTCTGCACACAAAAACGGGGATCAGTTATGCAATGAAAATTATAGAGGCATGACTTTACTGTGGATGCCCCGTAAAATGCTCTCCAAAATTCAAAAAAGAAAATGAAAACCGTGGTATGAAAGTATTTTTAGAAAGTATCAGGAAGGGTTTCAAAGTGGGCGATCTAAAATAGACCAAATATTCTCAGTTAAGTAAGCATACCGCAGTGTTGACAGAAACGCGCTGTACAAAACAATACTACAGACTCCTAGGTCAAGGTAAGCGGTGAACTAGCGGACAGGTTTATAAGGGTATAGGGCTTAAAACAAGCGGATGACCTTGCCCCAATCCTCTTTAATATTGCATTGGAACAAGTCATCATGAAGAGGAAGTCCACACAATTGTTAGCATATGCTGATGATGTCAATATAAGGGTACGTTCAATTTTAGATGCCAAGGGAGCATTCCTCAACCTAGAATCTGAAGCAAACCAAATTGGTCTACGAGTGAATAAAACTAAAACTACATTCATGACTCAGACGACGAAGAATACTCCAGTTTAACAAAAGCTGAACATTAGGGACTATAACCTTAAAAGTGTGGATTATTTTGTTTATCTTGGAGCCAACCTGAATAGAAACGGTGCAGAAAAGGATGAGATTGGACACCACATGAACGCCTTAAATAAAGCATATTACTCTGTACTTCTAAGATCCAAAGTTCTGTATATGACAAATATATATGATCCGCATCCACAAACCCCTCGTCAAACCTGTGCTGTTATATGGAAGTGGCAGTGGACGTTTTTGAACGTGCTCCAGAAAATCTAAGGTCTAGTGAAACAAGGAAGAGATTGAGGAATTCATTGCGATAATAAGGAGAAGTGGAGAAGTGCTTTGAGCACCTTGTTCCTTTCTTATTCAGTTGCATGCTCAATATAATCACTCTCCCTTAAAGGATATATTTTTTCACATATAAAATTATTTAAATTTCTCGTGTTTACAAATTTTTTTCTTTAATTCAAACTCGACTAAATAGATTGTCATTGTTTCTTGGAACACTATTAAATAAGTAAGTAGGACAATAAAATGGTGTGTTTAGTTCCACATTAATTCGGTCTTCTCTTTTCTTCTCTACCGGATATGGGACCAGCAACGTTTGTGGGCTCTTCCGCAAAAATGAGCTAGCAATCGGGTGTACTTTCTTCTTCGTTGTTTCTGTTGCTCTTTTCAGGGATGATTGGCCTTCCATTTACTCAACATGGCCAAGTCATCGTCGAGATTTATGATCTGGTTGGGTAGGGTGTGAAGAGGTACCACTATCATCCGGATGTTCAACTTTTTTTGTGGGCTATGACTATCAGCATCCACTTGAACTTATTTTCACTATTGTTATATTACAAAACAAATTCTTTATCTCTAAAAAATATATCTACCATAATTTATACTGACCATTATATGTCTGGATTCACTGTGTTAATCACTAAAAACATTCACTTTAAATGAAAAAAAAACTTAAGTTTCCTAAAATGCAAATTTTGAAATAAACTTCAGTAAGTGTTTTTTAAATCAAAGATAGTGGAAGTCAATTGAGTTTCTGTCACAATTATGCTCTTTTCCCTTATTTGGATGTTGAATTCCATGAGCAAATCTGAAGTAAGTCAAAAATAAACCCACAAGAGGCACTGATGTCATTTTAATGAAACAGTATTTCCTTTTTTTTTGAAAAAAATTAACATGTTTTAATATATTGGATGAACAAAATGATGCCTCCACATTCAAAACAATTTTTACGAACACTTGTTGTACATTATACATACAAAGCTGCAAATAAACACATCTATATAAAATCTGTGCTAGGCTGTGGGTATGAAACTTGAACCTTAACCCAAGCATCTGCAAACATATTGAATACTTTTGAGCATTGGGTCCTGAGGCGAATAATTGGAGCCAAGCTAGACGGGGTTTGATTGCGAATTCAATACAACCTTGAGCTGTATGAAAGTTTGGACAAGCTGGAGGTCTCAACGATTTTAAGACTGCGGAAGCTGGCCGAGTAAATTGTATGGAACAACAAAGGATATCTAAAAAGGTACTCGTTGGGAGAACTGAAGGCTGGAGAACTAAAGGCTGGAGACCTGTGGAGAAACCGAGGAAACGCTCGTCTGACTTAGCCAACGAGGACAGTTCATCGCTGCTCCGATTTCGAAGGTGGAGTACGCGGTAAATTGACAAATACAGTTGGAGACGCCACCCACAGGAAGCGTAAGCTCAAGAGGAGCTGTAGCGCTACGAAGAAGAAACGTCTTTTTTAACGCGAATATCATACAGAAGATTAAGCGTATCATATGTCGTACTTTGGGTGCTACTTTAGATAATTCTACTTATTTAGAATAATTTCAGGTATTTTTGATCTCTGATATTTCCAACTATGAAGATAAGAATGGCGAAATCGATGAAGACGATATACAAAACCAAAATATCGATTTTATTGAGAATCAGCAAAGTTTGCAGAACCCAAATTGTGATTGGGACACATGATGAGCCGCTTCACTTACTTTCAGTCCAACTAGGAATAGTTGTACCGGCAAGTTAATAATTTGATAGCATTCAAGAAATTTTAAACCCTTATCTATTGCATCCGGTAAAGTTCGCTTCCCAGAGGACAACCAGAGTTCTGATGTCAAAAACCCGACCAATATTTTGAGCGGTATTTGGATGCTAATTTCTTTGCAAACTTAGAATTTTATACAAACGTCACATCCTTTATGCGAACAAAAAAATACTTAACGCTATTGCTGCAGAAATTCAACAATTTCCCGAGTGAAACATGGTCATCGGACTGTTGGAGATGCCAAGAATAAAACAGTACTGGGTTTTAGATACTAAATGTGATTTAGTGGCATCTACAATGGTTAAAAATCGTTACACTGAAATTTGATCACGTTTAAAAGCTGTCATCGTCAATGATGTTCCTGAATCTACACGATCACGTGACAGCTTTTGAAAAATACGCCCAATCGTTGTAGAAATTGAAGGACCATTTCGGGAAAATGCTCGTGCCTAAAATATCTCTATCGATGAACACATCTTACCCCACATAAAAAGGTGTATCAAATAGCAAATTGTGAAAGAGAAGCAAAATCTGGAAGGTACAACAGTTTTTATTGCTGCCTGTTCCGGCGCACTACCACTGGACTTGTATTTGGATGAAGGTAAATAGTTTTTGGTGGAATCAGCATTTTACCCAAGATCTGAAAAGTTAAACGTAAGAGAAACAATGATATTGAAATTGCAGAATATCCTTAGAGCTTGGACTTCAATTTACATGAATTTTACCTCCATAATGATTTTGAATGTCATCGGGCAAAGAAAACATAACAGAACGCGCATTTCAATGAAATACAAGGTCCCAAAGAAGGAAAAAACTGCAAAAAGGAATAGCAAATCGTTGAAAATCAAAATAGATTATTTTAAATCAGATGCCACGCTCAGGGACGTGGTTCTTTTGATTTATGGTGATGATGAAAGACTGGTCGTGGTAAAGTGGTTTGATACCAAACCAATCTTTATCGCATCAATAAAAATTGCTGCATACTCTGAGGATGCCTGTAGACGTTGGAATAAGGAACAAAGGCGGTAACTTACGTCGATGTAACAAGGCCAGCTTCGATCAAATTTTACAGTTTATAGATGGGAGGGATCGACTTGCTAGATAGAGTTCTTGGCATATATGCAACGAGATATCGGGCTGGAGAGTGGACTGTAAGGGCAATTTTTCACTTCGTAGATTTCACACTTGTCGCATTTTGTATAGAATATCATCTGGACGCTAAAGCCAAAGAAAAAGCCACGTGGCAGTGCTACTTTCAAAATGAAGCTGGCAAAAACTTTAGTTTATACTTCCCAAAATAAGAACCCTCGATTCCCACATCCTGCACAACTAAACAGAAGGCTTTTCTCAATATATTCACCCACCAGGTCTCACAAAATATGCATTGTTACGCCCTTACATACAAAGAAAAAAAATACACACATCTCACCTGCCAGAAGATAGGACAAATGTGGATAAAATCGATCCAAATGCAGAATACCTGGTTGTAAGCATCTATCAATTTTTAGGGTTTTGTAAAATAATTTTACAAAACCCTACTAGTTTCGCGACCAGTCTGTCCGTCCGTCCGTGTGTCACAGCACTTTTTCTCGGAAACTACTTAAGCTAGAAACATGAAATTTTGTGTGTAGGTGTAAAGTGGTGATCTCTTAAAAGTTCAACGACAAAAAAATTTTATAAGGTATTTAAGGGGGGTCTCCCCATATAGGAGAGTGACCCCCCGAAAAAAAAATTTCATTGAAGGTAGCCGATATGGGTATCAAATGAAAGATCTTGAGAGAACTTTTCAAAACAGGTCTTAGTTTGGCAAAATTTGCTTCGAGGGACGCACAGGGAGGAGAAATACACGAAAAATTTGTGCCCCCCCCCCCTCGCGATTGGACACCTGTGATCCGAAAAATCTGAAAAAAATCAGGAATGTAGGCCTTGGTGAGTACAACAACAACAAATACGTTAGAAGTCGCAATTCACTCAACTTTGTTAGTAATAGTATGATTTATCGATTTTATGTTTTCTTGAATAAAATCTTAACGGTATCCTTAAACTCAATGATGTCTATTTGTAAGATTGATCTATCCTGAAAGTTTCATAAAGATTGAATCATATTTAGCGAAGTTAAAGCGGTTTGAATTTTCCTGTATTACTATGGAACAATATGCGCTGCATTTATTACTGTGGCAACATATGGCTATGGAACAACATGCGCTTTTTACCGACTCAGACAGACACTACAGTTTTGCTAGGATTTGCATGAAAATTTCAGGAATGATAGGTGTCATGTATATCTTTGAGAATCGGTTCAGCTAGTGGTATCAGTAATCGTAAAACAAAATGATGGCTGTTTTAAATGCGAAGATTGAATAATTTTGAGTTATTTTTTCCCAACTTCAACGTTTAAGGTGTATGCTTTGAACACTTGATTCAATTGAATGAATGACTGAAGATGAGTACCTACAATTAATGCTCATAAGTGAAACAAGTCAAGGAGGTGGGAGAGAGCTCCTAGCAACAGGGTTTTGTAACCATTCTAGGATTCGAAAAAATTGGCCATGAATCGATGATTTCAGTACAGGAGAGTGACCCCTGAAAAAAAAAATTCATCAAATGTAGCCGATATGAGTATGAAATGAAAGTTTACATGGGAGTTTTCAAAGCAGTTGTTAAACTGTCAGTTTCTGCTTCAGTGGGGGCACAGGGGGTAAATACATGAAAAATGTGTTTCCTCCGTCGCGGATGGACATCTGAAATAATTATCAAGGGAGATATTTATGAGTATAACAATACCAAAAACCTCAGAAGTTGAAATTCGTTCAACTTTGTTAAAAATAGTATGATCTTTGTATTTCATATTTTCCCCAATAAAATCGTCTTTGACATGTTTCTTGATTTGATTCGATTTGGTGACTGCATTTTGTAAATTGAATACAAAACCCTTCTGACATGAGCGTAGGTCTGTTTACCCAACTTGTTTTATTTTACTGGGAGAAATGCATGAACAATTATTTTTAAGATCTTGTCATCGAAATAGTCATCAAATGCTAACTCTGCCTTCGATGGATTAGTATGATGATAACTTTTTAATTCTTATTTAAGTCAATTACATTTGATTTTTGCATGTGCTGGTTACATCGCATATAAATTTTACGATCACCTGTGGGAGTCATCTAGCGCTTACTAGGCGACAGGCTATTTGCAGGGCTAACTAAGCCAACATAGCTCGTGCATTAGCTAGTAAGCCCAGCGAATAACCTGCCGCCTAATGATAATAGTTTTTCGTGTAATCCTTGATCGTAAATAGTTTTGAAATGTATTGAAAATTTCTAGAATGCTAACATGCACCATCGCTAACGCTGAGTATGCCTTTGAAAATCAGCAAATGCCACAGCAAAGTATAAAGGGTTTTCCAATAAGAGGTTGTTTTAAATAGCCCGCTATTTCAGTAGATGTCACTTTTTAAGCTGTCATTTTTTGATATTTGACAAGTACAAACTATGCTTTTGATAAAAATGGAACGATACGCGCCTCAACAGCGCATTGAAGTTATTAAAATTCACTATGAAAATGGGGAAAATTTAGCAGAGACGGTTCGTAAAACTCGAACATTTCTGGGTCGTCGTGAAGCACCTTGTCGGACCGCAATACAGAAATAGGTGGAAAAATTCGTGCTGTTAGGACAGCTTAGTGATGTGAAGAATAAAAACCGTACACATCACTTAAGAACAGCTGAGAATATTGCTGCTGTAGAAAGTGTTGAAGAAAACCCAGGTTTGTGAATTAGGCATTCCACAAACGTCATTACACCGTATTTTGCATTGAGATTTGGGTCATAAGGTTTATAAAGCTCAATTAACACAAGAACTCAAACCGATCGATCATCAAAAACGTCGTGTCTTTGCTGATCGGGTCCTTGAAATGGATGTAAATGATCCGGAATTCCATCAAAAAATCATCTTTAGTGATGAGGCCCATTTCCATTTCGGTGGCTTCATCAATAAGCAAAATTGTCGCATCTGGGGCTCGGGAAACCCAAGAGTTATTGTTGAAAAATCTCTCTATTCTCAACGTGTGACTGTTTGGTGCGGTTTATGGTCCGGCGGAGTCATTGGACCTTACTTTTTCGAAAATGAGGCTGGAGCAACAGTTACGGTAAATAGATTGCGCTATCGAGAGATGATTAATGATTTTTTATGACCGGAGTTAGATGATGTTGATCTGGACAACGTTTACTTCCAACAAGACGTCGCTACGTGCCACACAAGCAATGAAACCATTGATCTTTTACGAGAAAAGTTTCCGGGCTGTGTTATCTCTCGAAGAAGTGATCACAATTGGCCACCGAGATCTTGTAATTTAACACCTTGTGGCTTCTTCTACTGGGGCCAAGTAAAAGAGAAGGTCTACGCCAACAGCCCAGCGCCAATTCAAGACCTTAAAGATGGCTTCGTGAGGCTATCGAGGACATAGGGCAGCCACTTTGCGATTTGGTTATGGAAAATTTCATGAAAAGGATAGGGTCCTGCAAGCTAGTCGTGGTGATCATTTGCCTGATGTTATTTTTCACTATTAACGACATACCTTTTTCCATAGAATGACATAAGCATACGATCGTTTATATCGAAAAATGGCATTTTTCTTTTAATATCAAAATAACACCTCTTATTGGAAAACCCTGTAGACATGTTCGTAATGATGTATAATGATTGTTCGTTATTGTTTATAATGATAAACTTTTTCTTCCTAATTACCACTTCGAAATGCAGCAGCCGAACACTTTCACTGTCGAACGCAGATTGATTTATTTGTGTAACGCACTAAGCGAGAAATGTACTTAAATCTGTTTTGTAAATATTTATTTTAATCAAATCTGAACTGAATCATATTCATTAATTGACTATATATATATATATATATATATATATATATATATATATATATATATATATATATATATATATATACATATATATATATATATATATATATATATATATATATATATATATATACATATATATATACATATATATATATATATGTATATATATATATATATATATGTATATATATATATATATATATATATATATATATATATATATATATATATATATATATAATTCAAAAAATATTTTTTAACTTCAAAAACAATATAGATATCTAGATTTACATTATATGTTTAATATATCAAGAGTAAACTATTTTTATGTAAAGTATATTTTATGTATGGAATGAATATTTTTGAGTTATTTTCAATTATATATTATATAACCGCCACAGAGCTTCCCCCCTAGTGAAATATTTATATTTCGCGATAAAAGGAAAACTACTAATGTGGGGTTAGTTAACTGTTACTGTTAATTTTTTAATTTTAATGTAAAATTATTCTTTGAGACTTATTGGAACGTTTGCCATTCTTAAATATCATGTTATAAATCTTGTTTTATGTTTACTGATGTCAAACGATACTTTTTACCAACCACTCTATATTTCCATTTTTTTTTATTACTTTTTTCGTAATTGCGGAAAAACAAGGTTTTAATCGATCTACCGAAATATTACACGCTTTATTATTAATCTCAATAGTGAAATATTTTTCTTTTCTTTGCAATATCTTAAAGGGACCTTGGTATGGTGGTTTAAGAGATGGACGAACCGAATCTACCCTGACTAGAACTTCGGTGCATGTATCTTAACTCTTAATAATTCCATGTTTTGCAGCCGGAATAGGTTTGAGAACCGACATAGCAACTTTCAGATCTTTAACAAAATCGTTTTGTTTTTGGTTATCAAATGATGGAATTGAAAAATCACCCGGAATTTTGATATTTTCTCCATAAAGTAGCTCTGCTGGAGAAGTATTAAGATCTTCTTTGATTACTGTTCTCAAACCTTACATCACAAAACGTAAGCTCTTGGTCCATGAAGGATTATTATGTGTCATCATAATGGCCGCTTGAGGATGATAAGCTGTATTACGGTTGCGCTTAAAACGTAGAGTCCTTGCTAGTTCGCCAAATAGTTGTGATTCAAATCGTTTACCTTGATCAGTAACTATGGTTTCAGGAACTCCAAAACCTGCAATCCAAACACTGCATAAAGCTTTCGCACAAGATTGACCTGTTATATTTGTCATATAAATGGCTTCTGGCCATCTTGAAAATCGGTCAATAATTGTCAAGCAATACGTGAAACCTTGTGAATAAGGAAGTGGTCCAATAATATCCATATGAATTACTTTGAAGCGTTTAGATACCAATGGAAAAGACATAATTTCACTTTGATTATGCCGTGAAATTTTGCAACGTTGACAATCTAAATGACTTCGAGTCCAGTTTGCAACATCCTTATTTAATGAAGGCCAAAAATATTTGCTTGCAATAATGCGGCGAGTAGTTCGTATTCCAGGATGTGATAAATTGTGAACAGTTTTGAAAACTTGTTCACGAAATTTTTCTGGAATGTAAGGCCTGATAGTTTTATCAGAAATTTCACAAAAAACTTCAATATCTGAATTTGGCTAAACTTAAATTTCGAATTTGTTCTCAAGTTTGTCAAACATTCATCTACAATTTGAGCTTCTGAAATAGCTTTGAAATCGATTGTACAAGGAATTTCTATTTGAGAAATGCTAGAAAGAGAATCAGCAACTACATTCTCTTTGCCAGAAATATGTCGAAAGTCTGTAGTAAACTCACTAATAAATGTTAGTTGACGGAGTTGCCTTGGAGAAGCTTTAGCTGGGTTTTGCCGAAATGAATATATTAATGGCTTGTGATCTGTGAACAGCGTGTAAGAACGACCTTCAATGTAAAATCTAAAATATTTTACTGCTTGGTAAGCCGCCAACAATTCACGGTCCTAAGTACTATAATTTTTTTGAGCTTGATTGAGTTTCTTAGAGAAGAAACCTAAGGGTTGCCAGTCATCATTTATGCGTTGTTGGAGCGCTGTACCAATGGCAATATCTGAAGCATCGACAAAAATTGCTAAAGGAGCATCCATGTTAGGAAAAGCTAATACTGCTGCCTCGAACAATTTTCGTTTTGGAAAATTAAAAGATCCAATAGCTTCTGGAGTCCAGTTAATTTTTCTTTTGTCTGACTTTTTAGCTCCTATTAGATAACTGTTAAGTAATGCATGATGTTGAGCTGCATTGGGCAAGGAACGACGATAAAAATTTATAATGCCTAAAATCGTCTAAGTTCTAAAATAGTCTCAGGTAATTTGAATTGAAGAATATCTTGACACTTGTCTGGAGCTCGACGAATGCCTTCAGACGAAATGAAATGACCAAGAAATTTTATCTCAGTCTGTAAAAATTTACATTTGTTAATGTTAATTATAAGACCATGTTCTTGTAATCTTTCAAAAATAATTCCCAAATGAGTTAAATGCTGCTGCATAGTCCAAAGGTCATTCGGGTAAACTCAAAGAGTCCAAACGGTGTGCATATAGTTGTTTTTGGAATATCTTCGGGTTCGACTGGAATTTGATGGTATGCCTTGGTAAGATCTAAAGTTGAAAATGTTTTGTAATCGGTCAGGAAATGAGTAATATCCTGAATATTAGGAATCGGATAACGATCTGGAATGGTTATGGCATTTAAACGTATGTAGTCTCCATAAGGACGCCATTCACCATTACTTTTTTTTACCATGTGTAATGGTGAGAACCATTTGCTGTCTGAAGGACGGCAGATGCCTTGTTCTGGAAGAAAATTAAATTCTTTTTTAGCTGACTCTAATCTACCCGGAGCTAAACGACTAGGTTTGGACTTGATTGGAGATCCAGAAGTAACAATTTTATGTTTAATATTATGTACTGGAACTTTAGTGAATTCAGATTCTAAGGTAATCGACTTGAATTTAATTAATAATTCTTTAACATTAAGATCAACATCCGATTGAACGTGAATTGATAAATTTGAATAATCTTCCTTAGAAATAGAAGCTATTGATTTAAGATTGGTAACTGGGTCAATTAAAGCTTTACTAGCTACATCTTCTATAAGACCGAAATGACCAAGGAAATTTGCTCCTATAATGGGACGAGTAATGTCGGCAATTATAAAGTGCCATGAAAAATCTCTTCTAAGTCCCAAATTTAATGTTAATAACTTTCTGCCATATGTATCAATAGAAGATGCATTAGCAGCAGAAAGTTTAAATCCCGATGGAATTAATTTCAAATTATTTGATTTCGGATCACGGAAATTTCCGCACCTATATCGATTAAAAAATTCTTCTTTGAAGAATGATCGAGAATTAAAAGGCGGCTAGAAGAAATACTACTTAAGTTTGCCGCCGGAGACTTAAGACAATTTAGTTTTTTGAATTATTGAAAGTCTCCTTAGAATTCTTGTTAATAAATTTGCATGGCTCAATACAATTATGTGCATTGACACCAAATTTAGCATGATACCAACAAAATCCTCTATCTTTTGAGCGTCTGTTGGATGAACTACGTGAACGGAAACCTTGAAACTGTCCATCATTCCTTCATGGACTTCTAAATCTTAATGATTCTCCAACAGCCTTAGTAAGTTCTGCAATTTGACTTCTTAACTCTGTAATTAGTTGTTGAAATTTAGGTTCTGATTTGGAGGAATTTACAAACGAAAATACTGATGGTCTATTTTTAACTTCAAAATTTTTATCAGCACTTGAGCTGGACCGATTATATGCTAATATTGCTTGCATGTTTTCCGGTAGTCTTTGTGGCCATAATGATCTTAAAAGATCATCTCCAACTTTATCACCCCCAAGTTGTTTCATCTCACGAAGAAGTTGTGAGGGCTGTTTATCTCCTAAAGTGAGATTCGAAATTATTCGACTGAAACTCGTATTCTCACTTGCTGAAAGTCTGGAAATTAAAGCTTCGTTTAAATTTGTGTAGGGAGTAGTGGGTGAAGGATTGTTCACTAGATCAGTAACTGTCCTAATGGCTTCAGGATCAAGAGCTACCAGAACATAATTGAATTTAGTTAACTCCGTCGTAGTCCCAGCCAGAGCAAATTGGGCCTCCGAACGCTTAAACCATGTTTCAGGAAACTCCTTCCAAAATGAAGGTAGCTTCACTCCTACAGCATTTACTGTAGAATCCCCTGAAGGACTCGCATCATGAAAGTTATCTCGAGGCATAATTTAATTTATAATAATATAAGTATTCCTGCAAAAATAAATCCCTAAGGGTTCTGGGTGCGCTACGCTGAATATATCCCCCCTGTCGCAGGATATATCCTACTCTTAATCTGCGGTCTAATCGTTAAAATTTTATTTAAAGTTTTAAAATTTAAAAAAAAATTATTAGAAATTTTGAAAAATTCTGGTATATATGCATGAATTTAAAATGTGTGTAATTGTAGAATGTAATGTTGTACATAAATTCTCTTACTTAAATTCCTTTACGTTTCGGTTTGTAATACTTCCTTGAAAATCGTTCTTGATAAAACTGCCAATTGATCTTTGCCACGCAATATTATGTCAGAAATATCCACAATCTGGTCCTAATATCGATCAAACGCAAAAACTCCTCTCGTCACCCTGCCAAACGTGACAAAATCTTCACTTCTTCAATGTCCGCCCAACAACCGATATAAGGGAGTTGTCGCAATTTATCTTCTGCAAACACGGCAATTTCCCAACCAAATTTCGAGTTTGGGGAAAATTTAAGTGCTTGTCCGACATGAAAGTGAAAAACTTATTGATAATGAACTTGACGGCAGACGACAGCGCCTGCGACGGTGACTAGCCTGGAGGTCATGAATATAACTAGCCTGCCTTTGCCACTATCATTCAGTGCCAAATTCTCGGTGATGGTTGCCAAATCTGAGACAGTTGTGTTGATTCCTTGCATAGAATTATTGATATCAGAGAGATCGGTGTGGTTCTCCCGTTCGCGTAGTGTAGCACTGACACCAACAGGACTTTACTTTGATTCTAAATTACTTCCTACAATATCTGACTTTGCCGAAGAGAGAATTCTCTCAGCTATAGCCTCGATAATCTGCTACCAAGCCGAATTATCTGCTGACGCGGCTTGCTCAGACGTGGCTACCGAGTTTCTATTTAATTCAGTGGCCTCCGGCAAAGACGGCGTTGAACTCGAAGGTCTTGAATTTTTGAAGGCGCTTGTGCCTTATCGGGGTCACCAATTGTTCGTAATGATGTATAATGATTGTTCGTTATTGTTTATAATGATAAACTTCTTCTTCCCAATTTACCACTTCGAAATGCAGCAGCCGAACACTTTCACTGTCGAACGCAGATCGATTTATTTGTGTAGCGCGCTAAGCGAGAAATGTACTTAAATCTGTTTTGTAAATATTTATTTTATTTAAACAACATTACAGTATGAGTATCAAATTTGAACTGAATCATATTCATTAATTGACTATGTATATATAATTCAAAAAATATTTTTTAACTTCAAAAACAATATAGATATCTAGATTTACATTATATGCTTAATATGTCAAAAGCAAAGTATTTTTATGTAAAGTATATTTTATGTATGGAATGAATATTTTTGAGTTATTTTGAATTATATATTATATAACCGCCACAGACACAAGTATAAATAAAACATTTAATCGGTAGATTTACTTCAGTCAAACGGCCAAAAGCACGGAAAAAAATAAAAAACATAGCATAAATTCAATCTTTTACGCTTTGGATTGCAGGAGGATTAGCTCCCACGGCGTACATAAATAACTCAATTCTTAAAAATAAGAAAATATTTCAACCGAATCTGTTTTATCCCATTCCCATGAGTAATATAGCGTTCAAATTCAACTATTTTGCATTTTGCGGTACAAAAGTGATAAACTTTTTTTTCTAAAGAACTCTGGAATAAGCTGACTTCCATTGAAATGCTTCAATGCTATTTTATCCTCCATAAATACACAAACATTACGAAAAAAATAAGAATTTAATTTAACAAAAAACGTCATTATTGGAAGGATTCTTGGAAGCAGTTAATTAAATGGTCCAGCAATCCCGTGGATTGTAATCAAAAGTACTCTTCCAAATATTTCGAAAGAACAGTCCTTGGAAATTTCTGACACACCAGCATGAATCGTAAGTATCTTTTCCACTGAAAGAATTAAAGGTGAACGATTGGAAAAGCATAAAAAGTTTAAATTGTACTCAAGTCCTCACCACATTTCAGATAAAACACCTGAAATTCGTTATTCAAATTTCAAAAGATCAAAGAAAAAGAAATATTGAAATCATCGAACAGGAAAAATATATCAACACATGCTGCATAATTTCTTTTGCAACATCGTTAAGACGATTTCGCTTCCTTTGAGACTTACAAGAACGAAAAAGAAACGAGTAGAGAAAGATGATGGTGATGATCATGATAGAGAAATGACGGTGATGGTGTTTTAAAAATTTTCAGAAAAAAGGAGAAGCAAAAGATGCCGACGCAATTGACATTCGGCAGATAAAGGAGCGAGACTGTAAAGATACTCACATCATTCATCAATTCTTGATTCTTCTTTTCAATTTTTTTTCCTCACGGGGAAAAAACACGGAAGAAGGTTTTATGCTTTCATTTTAAACGTACTTGCACTGAAAGACGTCAGAAAAGGAGTTTATTTTGATTCTTTTCAAACTTCTTATTTATCATAAGTATCATCTTTCTGCCGATGGGATTTTTCGATGACGCTCCAGAGTGTCAGGAAAAACTGCGGTTCCTTTGTGATGGTATGAAGTTGTTATTTCGCGATTTATAAAATGGATGTATGTACTTCGACGAGATCAGGCGTGAGAAGTGTAGTAAAAAGAGTAAGGTAAATATTTTCTTTTCTTTGAGCTACACGTATCCTTGTTCGTATTGTATGTACATCGTACACCCATTCGAAAAACCTTTGGCGATTCAAGGAAGTAACATTGGGTTGTTGAAAAGGAATATTGCGACTGACAGTTTCAATATTGATATTGCTTTGACCTTAAGGTACTACACAACGGAAGAGCGTACATGAATTTTTCTGTTGGCTGACTTTCATCCAAATGTTGAACGTTGGCAGTGGATCCATAATAATTTTTCATTCATATGTGGTAGGAATATGTTTCCATTCCATTCGTGACTTTTACATAAGAAAATAAATGAGAATAATTCCATGTACTCACTTTTTTATATATTTATATCTTGTGTTCGTCCTACGAGTATACACACATGAGCTTTTAAAAAATTAGGAATATTGTTCGTTTTGTTTCTGGTAAGCCTCTTTTTTGGTCAACCAATGTATACTCGTGCAATAAAAGTAAGTGTAGTTTTGCCCGTTTGTCCAGATGAAACTCAGAAGCAAAAGTCCGCAACCGTATAAGATTTATATGGTTTAGTAGTCGTCCAAACCCTATCTATGAAGGTTTCTTTTTGGAACCAGAGGGCATGGGTTCCGAAATATGAGTACATTGACATAAATGTCGTTCGACAATTCAAATTCTCCGCGCGTGTACACACATCGTCATATGCTCTTATGGACTATTTTATTATTTTAAAGAGATTTACTATGTGTTTAACGTTCGATATCCGCGCTCGACTCTAATATTCAATTATAATTGGTACCTTTGTATGATCCTTAAATAAAATTCTGTATACATTGTTGCATTGATTCATAGACACTCTGTCAGCAAATTTTGTGTTCAATGTAACTTAAGATCCATTGTTGATAATAAACTTCCAACTCAAATTGTAATCCAATATGCATACTGTTTTGGATCTTGAGAAAATTTAATTGCTTTTACGGATCAGCACATTTCAATTTGTAATTATTAGAATAAACATTTTTTATCTTGAGGCAGAGAAATAAATTATATATTCGTTGTTAATTTAATCACAAAGCGGACCACTGCGTTTTTTCCACTGCAGGCGTAGTATGGGGAGAGTTCGTGAAGCACCGAATCTCCGCAGTAGCAATTATATTGGTCGGTTTGTACCGAACAATTCATCGGTGAAAATTTATAGGAATGTGAAAATTTTGTGAAGTATAAATTGTGAAAGACATTTTGAAGTGAAAGAAAAAGACCAGTTAGGATAATTGTGAAAGACGTCGACACACAGAAGATACTACAGTGTAGCACTGAGTTATCAACCATAAACAGATCGGGTTTAGTACTCGGTCGACGACAGGAAAGCGGAAGACATTGGGCTTGCCGCTATACAAACATTTCTGGTGACTCCAACGTGATCAACGGCTACAGTATTCGAAAATCAACATCCTTGGAGCATCTTTGCGATCTATCCTGTGAAGTTTGGAATCCGTGAATGAAATTCGATTTCGCCTGAACGATGGACGCGATTTGTGACAGCTTGAACGGGCTAACGAAGCAGCAAGATGCTACAGGTCAGAAGTTACAGCGCTGTTTTGCCGACTTGAAAAGGGATTCTGCTCCACGAAAAACCTTCAAATACTTGATCTCGTGAAGAAACAAAGTAGTAGAGTTGTGGATGTCCTTCAAGAAAACGAACGTTGAAGTTTGTGATGCAGCTGAGCATTGGCCAGATCATCCTTATTTTACAAGTAAATATTTTGTACTAGTAGAGCAAGAATATAGAAAGTGCCTGGAAGATGTACAAAGGCGTCTTCAGAAGCACCGGCTGTATCTAAGAGACGATACAGCAGTTGAGCTGAGCCACCTACCACGAAATTGGAAGATCCTCACAGCGAAGCCGAGCCAGGTTTAATCCGGCAAAAACGCTCGACTATGTGTGCGATAGAACACATCTTAAAAACTATCAACGCAATTGAAAAAGCTCAACCAAACGGCTTCTACTCGATAAAAACCACTCTAGTCTCCAAGTACTGGGAAGAAATCCGAAGACTTCAGCAAGAAATCTGGCAAAATTTGAGTTGAACGTTTAACTTCAACGATGAGGAGTATTCTGGTATGGAGGACCATGTGCAGGATGCTTTAGTGTTTTTGAGCGCCTGCCAGGAAAAAATTGTCGCGAATCCGGTGGTAGAATTCAAACCATCTGCCGTCAAGTTGCCGGATATGAAGATTCCAATTTTTGATGGAGACTATGCTCGGTGGCAGGCTTTCTATGAACTTTTTCGTCAGATTATAAAATCGCAGAACCTTGAAGCTGCGCAAAAGATGTGATATCTCAGAGACAGTCTCAAACGTAAGCCGGAACGACTACTGCGCCAGTTGCCAATCGGGGACGATACCTAAGAAGCTGCGCGGGAAATTCTAAATGGTCGCTACAGCAACAAGAGGCTGATAGTGTCTATACTATTAGACACATCTATGTCGCAGACACCTAGAACAACTGAATCGCATAGCACCCTGAAAAGACTCCATGACGTAACAAGGGAGTACCTGTTAAGCTTAAAGAACCATGGAATCGACAAAGAAAATTAGGACCTAATCCTGCTACAAATGCTGGTGAAGAAAGTGAACAGAACTACACATGTTTTGTATGAGCAATTGTTGTAGGCTCCTCGTGAGCACAGAGTGTAGTGTTTTCTGTCCTTTCTTGAGCGTCGATTCCAGGCCTTGGAAGCAATATGTGCCGAACAGGAGTCTAGACAAACGAGATCGGCTTCTCATCGAACGTCGGCTCTAATGTTGAGAAGTGAATCCTTAGTGAAGTGCAATAACGCAATGGAAATCACCATATTTATGACTGTGAAGAATTTGGAAGATTATTCCCCCAAGCTTGCACTGAGAAGGCCAGGTATCTTAAACTCTGCTTTAATTGATCAGAGGGGGGCATCGAACGGCTGATTGCAGTGCAGGAAATTGGCGTAAATGCAAAAAGAAGCACCACACCTTATTACATTTAGAAGGTAAAGTTGCAGCAAATCCCACTACGAGTCATTCAGTGCAAGAAAAAATTCATCCAACCAAGTGATTAAAGTGAACGAGATTCCACCATCCATTGCCTTGTCTACGGAAACAGCTTCACATAATGGCTCATTCGTGATGTTGGGTACGGCGATAGTCCAGGTAATTGATCAGTATGGACAATTAAGGAGGCTTCGAGCGAAACTCGACAGTGGTTCACATATCAGCATAATAACAAGCACAGCGATCTGGAAGCTTGGACTGCAAGGTGTTGAGCACAATATATCCATTAAAGGCCATGGTGGTGTGTCACAATAAGCACACATCATGGCAAAACTCCCAGGTTACGTCATTCCCTCCATGACATCATAAGAAATAAAGTGTGAAAACGAATTTGCGAAGGGCCTAAAACGAGCTGCTGATGGGCGTTTTGAGGTGAGGCTTCCGTTCCGTGACAGTACTGTAAAATTGGGGGGCACGTATGACACAGCTATTGCATGCCTGCTCCGAGACAAACGGAAGCTATCAAAAAATAAACCACTGCATGATCAATATGACGCCTTTATGCGGGAGTACGAGGACCTGGGACACATGCGTGAAGTAAACTTTAACTATATCCCATCACCGCATTACCTCCTCCCACACCATTGTGTTTTCAAGCCGAATAGCACCTCAACTAAATTAAGGGTGGTCTTTGATGCGTCAGCTAAAACCACTTTAGGGGTGAGTTTGAATAAACTACTGCATATGGGGCCTACCATTCAGCCGGAACTTTTTACCATCTTACTACGATTCCGTTTCTCTCGATATGTGTTCATGGCAGATATAGAGAAAATGTATCGCCAGGTGCTTGTAGCTGAGCCAGATCGTAATTATCAGCTAATTGTGTAGAGATATAAGCCCAGTGAATATATAAGATGATACCAATTGAACACAGTTACATATAGAACGACATCAGCACCATATTTGGCAACCAAATGCCTTCAGACTATGAAGAAGTACCTACTTAGGGCCCGATCGTTAACCAAAGATTTTTATATGGATGATCGATGACAGGCACTGATAGTCTATCAGAAGCATTGGAAAAACAATCACAATTGTTATACATATGAGAACTTAAACAGTGGTGTGCAAATCACCCCCAATTGTTAAAAAGGGTTGCGGCAGAGGATTGTGCACTTCAGCTGAACATTGCAGATGAACAGGATGGCTACATTAAGACGTTGGGGTTGATATAGACCCCCAAGGAAGATGTATTGATGATCAAGTGCCCTACAATGGCAACAAAATATACAAAAAGATCTTTCTTGGCAGATATAGCTCGGCTCTTGGACCCACTGGGCTTGGTAACACCGGTGACAGTGACAGCAAAGATCTTTGTGCAAAAATTGTGGAAGCTCAAAATTGATCGGGACCCTGCGGTACGAGTAAAATTGACTGCAGAGTGGAAAAGATAGGTTGAAAGATTAGATGAACTTAGCAGCGTGAAAATTCTTCGCCACATCTATGGAGACAGGTTGCCGAAAACAACGTAGCTTCACATATTTGCTGATGCGTCAGAGCAAGCCTATGGTGTGGTTGCCCATATTCGTGCAACTAATATACATGATCTATGTACGGTAGGACTATTGTGTGCAAAATCAAGAGTGGCCCCTTTGAAGAAGATTCCTGGAACTTTGCGCGACAAGACTAGCCGCAGGATTGGCTGATCGACTTGGTCGTGATTTGGTCGGAACAAGGCTTACATGTTTTTTTCTGGACAAGTTCCGAGATAGTTTTGAACTGGATAAATACAGATGCCTCATCCTATCATACATTCATTGCAAATCGTGTGGCAGCCATACAGCAAATTGCAAACGCTGATCAATGGCGGCACGTGAACTCTAAAAAAAATCCAACCGATCTTGCATCAAGATCGGCGTAGCCCCTAAAAAGTTGAAGGATTTCAACTTATGGTTTTATGGACCCATGTTTTCTCATGCTTTGAAGACGGCCTAGCCAAAGGAGCATCGCATTGTCGATGTTGAGTTAGAAAAGAAACACGTAAAGGTGATCCTTAATACAAAAACTGCGGCTAGTTTCATACACCAAATAGATCATCGTAAATAATTTCGACGATTTCAACGGCTAATAGCATACATCCTGCGATTTGCAAACAACCTTCGCAAGCAAGCAATAGAAGAAAAAACCTCCATGTCAACAGTTGACCTATTGGAAAATGTACTTGGAGTAATGCTACATGAGGCTCAATCGGGTGCGTACCGCGAACTTATCCAACAACTGCAGACTACCGGAAAAGTTGGCTCAAGGGATCCACTAAGGGATCTCTGTCCATTTTTGGATCAACATGGGACCTTCGAGTTGGCGGTAGACTAGAGGCTTTAAATCTATCCTATGGCGTAAGGCATCCGGCGATCTTTCCGTATCCGCATTACATTACCAGGTTGATATTGGAGGACCTACATATTCGCCATCTGCATGCCAGTCCGCAGACATTGCTGGCTGCAGCCAGGCAACGGTTGTGGCCAATAAACAGAAAAACAGCTGCTAGATCCATCGTCCAAAAGTGTGTCAGATGTAGTCGTGCGAAACCAAAGTTAATGTAACAGCTTATGGGTAACTTGCGAACCAATAGAGTGCAACCAGCTAGACCCTTTCTAAATACAGGCGTTGATTTGCGGGACCAAAAGATTTTGCGTCCTCAAAAGGCCTATCGTTGTTGCTTTGCTACAAAGGCAACGCACTTGGAACTCGTACCCGATTTAACTACAGAAGCATTTATCAATACCCTTAAAAGATTCGTTGGCCGGAGGGGAGACTGCAGACGACTGTGTTGCGGCAATGCCACAAATATTGTTGGTGCCAGGAACTAGCAAGCTAAATTGAAAGAGAACGTATCATCTGAGGCTTCCCAACAAAAGGTGATCGGATTTTGTAACCAAAAGGGCATCGAATTCAAATTCATTCCGCCAAGATCTCCTCACTTTGGTGGCCTGTGGGAGACTGCAGTGAAGTCGGCTAAGCATTTCCTACTTAGGAATGTAGCTTCAGTGTCCCTCACATATGATGAGCTAGAAAGCATAATTGCAGAGATAGAGGCCATATTGAATTCAACACCGCTCATTACAATGTCTTCGAATGCAAACGATCTGACGGTATTAACACCGGGACACTTTCTGATTAGAGAGCCATTTACTTATACGGTGGACCCAGATGCACAACCAAGTTCCATGAGCCTGCTGTAACGATGGAAGGAAATTAATGACATTAAAACAAGTTCTATTTACCGGAACTACAACAGCGACACAAATGGAATGAAATTCGATTGTGGGCCTAACTTGTTGAATAACATCGCCATCATATCAAAGGGGTTTGGGCATTTCAATTAGCGTCTTCATGCCACGCAAAAACGCATTTATACTACCGCTAGCCATTTTACTAAAAGCAGCTCAACGTTTGAGAGAGACGACCGTCTATGTATGCACATCGGAGATGCGCGTGTACCCCAGTGTGACCCATCGTTTCTTGCTACAGAAATCAGAAGTTCGGCACATGTTGAAGACAGTATGGAATTAGATTACGTTCCCCCTGGATGCCCACTCTAAGTGACATCGATCATAAGCGAAACTCCTGCGCGAGTCGCACCAACATCAATACCAACCAATATGTGTGTACCATTATGAACTGGGAGGGAGACGTTTTGTTTGGAGTCCGGAGTGGATCGTGATCCGTGGTCATGTTAAGATCGTTTATAATTAATGAAAGTAATAGTTAAACGTAAAGGGATCTATATTTGATATTAACTCGTTTGGCAGCCATTATTTCCCTCTAACCATCCGACAGAATCATAAAAAAGAAACGGAACCGTAAAATGCTGACCAAGAAAATCGAATCGTTAATAGTTAAGCAGCTACGCGGTGTGCTGCTATCGCAAAATCGCTCCACCAGAGGAACAAAAGCCGAACTAAGAAATCGTGTCTCGGAAAATGTGGACTCAGACGAAATTGAATCTGACGATATTCTAACCAATTTAGTACAACCAGTGTCACGCAGTGAATTTAATGAATTTAAAAACGAAACTGCCACAATCGCATCGTTACTAAAAGGATTCGTAACAGCAGTGCAAAATGCTACCGTGGCACACGCACCCACGCATGCCAAACATTCGGCCGCCACCGCAAATACTACCACCGCGGAATACCCGACCAACACCAACGTATTAGCCGATAGCAACCGAGCCGTCGATCCACTCTCGGTACCGTCGTCTTATGCAGTTAATAGCGTGACGCAACCAGACCAATTATCGTTGCCGCTATTGGGTGCATTAAACGACATAGGTACGCCGCCGTTACACCCGTCTATTGCCTGGACGCCACCGAATCTGATAGTGCAGTCAACCGAAATAACATACTACGCCGCCGTACATAACATCACGACGCCATTAGATACCATACCAACTCTTCGTACAGCCGACCATTCAGCGTCAACACTGACTCGCAACAATGGACGCACACTAACGATTCGTGAAGTGAGCGACGTGCTCCTGGGATTCGACCCACGGTCAGAACTATCACTGACATCCAAACAGCAACATACGCTCGGATGGAAAGACGGCATGATTATCCTTACCATGTCGTCATAATTGAGGAACATAGCTTGAATATGGTTCGACAGGCATCCATAACAACACACGTCATGGAGTTCTCTCGCAACCGATCTCGAGAGAGATTTTCCCGACGACATTGACGAAAGCATAATACATTCAAAACTGATCGCCATGCACAGGAACCCAGGCGAACCTCTTAAAACATTCTTTTATCGTATGTGTGCAATCCCGCGACGTGGTAGTGTTTGTGAGAGAGCAACCATACAATATATTTGAACAAGCATCCGACAACCCGCTCTAAAGAATTCGATCGCATATGTAGACATAACGAGCACCACACAGCTTCTCGCCACGATACGAAGATATATGTCCAACGCGCAGCAGCAGCCACAGGACCGACGTGAAGATGACATAACAAAACGACGAGAGAACGAATCGAACAATAAGCGACCCAATCGAGGGAATGTCACTAATACAACCACGCCGTCTCTGAATGACGAAAAACGAAAATAAAAGGAGATTGTGTGTTACAATTGCTGGGGTAGCGGACACGTCTCAATCAATTGTCAACAACCGTAACGTAGAGAACAATGCATGATGTGCTCCCGCACTACACATTCAACCACCCAATACCCCGATAAACAGAAACCAGCGAATATCTGCTACATAACAGATGACACAGCATCCATCTGTCACAAACAAATTTTTCTAGGCGAAAACCCCGTGAACACATTCATCGACCCAGGGAGTGATCGCTCGCTCATACGAATAAACACCGCTCAAAACGGATGCCAAATTGTTGAGGGTAACACCATAACTTTGAAGAGCTTCGCAGGAGAGACACTGCAAAGCAATAAGCACGTCATCGCCAAAATGATTATGGACGATTGCACGCAGACAGTGAAACTCAATGCCGTGCAAGACGATGTCATCCCATGTCCCGTGCTACTCGGCAGAGATGTACTGGGCACCAAATATAGTCTGCTCGTAATGATCTCCAATACATGCCGATTAGTGCAGTTTGACACAAACAATATCCGCATCGGAAGCGAAGGGAATTATACCACATTTTCGATGAATTCCCCGATTGTTTTCCAAATCAAAGATCCGAGCAAGGACGATGCCGAAGCACGAAAATGAGGAAAGAGATTTGAAGATCCCGTTCGCAAAATGGAAAATTATTAGCGATATAACAACGCAAAACAATAAATACGTCATCGCCGAAGTGATCATGGACGTGCACGACGATGTCATCTCATGTCCTGTGCTACTCGGTAGAGATATACTATGCACCGAAGATAGTCAACTCGTAATGAGCTCAAACAATTGCTGGTTAGGGAAGTTTGACAGCAACAATGTCGGTATCGGAAGTTTATTGAACGGTGACGAGCGAAGGGATGAATTCCCCGATTGTGTTGCACATCACATCTGAGCTAGGACCAAAATGAAGACAGAGGTTAAACTGGAGCTGAAGGTTAACCTAAGAACGTACAAGATTCCGTTCGCAAAACGAAAAATTGTTAGCGATATAACAAGCAACCTACTCAAAAACGGAATTACCCGACCGAGCAATTCCGAGTTCTTGGCACCCATCACATTGGTGAAAAAGTCTAACGAGGAAGATCGACTTTGCGTCAAATATAAAGCAATGAATACAATCAGCATCAAGCAACCGTTTCCGACGCATTTCGTTGATGAGCAATTGGCACTAATTTCAGGAAATCATTCCTTAACAACACCAGACCCAGATACTATGAAGTTCCGCTTGAAGAATTCTCAAGGAAATACATCACGTATAAATTTGACGTAATGCCTTTTGGTCTCGACAACGCGCCATCCGAGTTCTATGGGGCTATGTCGCAAATAATAAAAAGATCGACGCCCAGTGAAGCAGTTCCATACGTAGACGAGGTGATCATTCCAAGTCGTACAGTCGAAGAAGGTATACAACGAATCCGCTTTTTTAACGAATATCTTCAAGAAGCCGGATTGACACTACAATTATCAAAATGTATCTTCTTCGCCAAGAAAACATCGTTCTTAGGTCATCGAATCGTTGAAGACCTCGTAAAGCTATTCACATAGTCATCCAGCACATTTGGCAACAAGAACATATGCCGAAAGAGTGGAGTCAGTTAATTATATTGCGAAAATTAAAGAGGCATATCACTACGGCGTACAAAATATTTTCTAAAATCTTAGAAAATAAAATCGGACCATACACCAACAGTATTATTGGGAAGTATCAAGGTGGTTTTAGAGCAGGTAGATTGACAACAGACCAATTGTTCACTGTCAAGCAGGTTCATGAAAAATGCTGGGAGTTCAACATAGACGTGCATCAAATTTTTGTTGACTTCAAGCAAGCACACGACAGTATTGATCGTAACGTACTGTACCAAATAATGCTTTGCTTTGGTATCCCAGCCAAATTAGTCCATCTTACCAAAATGACAATGACGTCGACGACCTTCGAAGTCCGCATCAATAACCAACTCATCGATGCCTTTGACACAAATATCGTACTAAAGCAGAGAGATTGTTGACTCCATTGCTATTCAATTTGGCTCTGGAGTACGTCCTGTCGATACAGGAGGTAAATTACTATACAAATCGAGCCAAGTGGTAGTCTATGCAGACGACATCAACATTTTGTCACGGTCATTAACAACTGCCAAAGACCTCTTGCTGAAACTCGACAGTGAAGCAATACCAGAAAGGCTACAAATCAATGAAAATTAAACAAAGCTCATGAGGCAGTCCAGGAAAAATACCTCATATACACAAAATATTACACTTGGCGAATGCAGTATCAAAAATATTGGCAAAATTGTGGATTTAGGCGCCAAAATAACGAAAACGGGCAATGAACGGGACGAAATACGCCACAGAATACAGCAAGCAAATAAAGTATTTTATTCAGTTTTGACCATCTTGAAGACCAGAAACATTCACAGGAAAACAAAGCTGCAGGTATAAAAATCTATGATAAGACCTATGTTATGCTATGGCTGTGAAACATGGACCCTAACCCAAGCATCTGCGAATATATTGAACGCCGTTAATCGTCCTAAGACGAATAATCAGAGCGAAGCTAGATGGCAATCAATGGCGAACTCAATACAACCAGGAGCTGTATGAAATTTTTGACGGACCAAATGTCTCAGCAATTGTAAGACTGCGGAAGCTGCAATGGGCTGGCCACATGAATTGTATGGACAAACATCGGATATCTGAAAAGGTATTCGCTGGGAGAACTGAAGGCCGGAGACTAGTGGGGAAGCCGAGGAAACGCTGGTCTGACTCAGTCGACGAAAATAAGTCATCGCTGCCCGGATTTCAAAATTGGAGCATGCGGTCAATTGACCGAGACAGTTAGAGACGCTATTTGCAGGTAGCGAACGCCTGAGTGGGGCTGTGGTGCAACGAAAAAAAGGGAGGAAGGAGACGAAACCCATCAAGAAGACGCATATTGACAAGTTCTATATGGTCAGTGCTACTGTACGGAGTAGAAATATGGGGCGACGGTCTCAGCAAGGAGGTATACCGATAAAGCTTGGCATAGGTACGGAGAAAACGAGCACTGAGGATTGCATTTTCATACCCGATAGTCTCTGATGTGGCGTTGAGAGTTATTGCAGGCGTGATCCCTGTTGCTCCTCTTGCTGGAGAGCGCCACGCTATATATCTGTGTCTAAACGAGAACGCAAGGGAACCGGTTGTTTGTGACGAATGAGAGTGCTCATTCAACGATTAGAAGCAGTCTTGGGCGAATTGCACAAACGGAAGGTGAACTGCGTGCCCCATCACGGATGTTAGACCATAACTAAATCAAAAGCATGGTGAGACTAACTTCTATCTGACCAGGTTTTGAGCGGGCATGGGTGTTTCCAGACACGGCCTCCTGACTGAAGATTTAGTCCAGGAGAAAAAAGCGATGCCTGCTACACATTTTTTGCCTGGGACAGGCTGCTGAGAGAACCTGTACAGGGAGACAAGAGCTCACCCCAGATAGTATAGTCGCCGTGATGCTTGAATCAGTTGACAAATGGAGCCAAACGGCACGTCATGCTGAGGCAGTCCTAAAAGATAAGAGAGACTCACACCAGCCAGGGACGTGGGTGCGGGGGACTGTTTGTCTGACAATTCCCCTTCTCTTCATCCGTCCCACTAGAAGAGAGATTTCCCAGCTGGAAGGCGGCTAACGGCGTAATAAAACGAGATCTGCTCCGAAATAATGTGTCAAATGGTTTCAGGCTGGGTTTTCGGGTTGACAGGTGAGGTGTTTAGTGAATAGTCCAGTCGCTTGCAAGCATGAGAGTCGCACACTCTGTGTGTAAATGAAATTCACCTCACAAGAGGCTCAAAGATTTTGTCCTGAAGAAGGGGCTAAAACAGCGTTGGCGAACAAAAAACAAAAACAGCGTTGGGGGTGCTGGGACAGCGTCGAAGAAAAACGATGTGGAAAGTGTATTGCGGCGGAAGAATTATTTTGTTGGTACGTTTGGTACATTGTGCACTTTTACTGGGTTCACTCCTCTCCCTCACTTTTCGTTAGATTCTCCATAAAGGAAGTTGAACTTCCGAAAAAGGATCTTTTAATCTTGTGAAGAATATCGTATATAATGCTCCCAAAAATATTGTTAAAATCCTTTATGGAAAGATCACGTCAGCACCTTCTATTTATCGCAAAAATTCGATTTATTATAAAGAAATTTTGCAACACAAATGTTTAAAATTTAAAGTTTTAAAAACCGGAAAGCGCTGTACTAAAACTACTCTACAATTAAGAACACTTACACATAGAAGGCTGTCCAGGATAGCTATTTGTACTAGGTAAATACAATTTTGATGTATGTGTGTATAAAATGTATGTATTCATAACTAAATGATCAGACTTAAAACTTCACAGTCTTGTGGAAGCCGTGCATCGTTGCGGACATTGAAAGTCAAAGTCGTCAAAAAGTGAGTGAATATAGTCAGTGAATATAGTCAGTGATTGAAAAGTGAAAAGTGTGAGCAGGAGGGAAGAACCTTAGCGAGAAGAGGAAAGAACAAGCTGGCGAAAAGGCACGGAGTCTTCTGGGTGAGTGATTTTTGCTTTCCTTGGTTGCGAGAGCATATTGTTTTGATTATTTTTGATTCGTGTAGCAATTTTGTAAATATTGTAAAGTGTTTGGGTGGATTGTGGACATGACAGATTGTGGATTGTGGACATGACAGATATATCCACAATGGACAAAGATCAGCAGATCGCTCTGCTGATTGGCCAAATGCAAGCTTCGCAATCTATGCAGGCATAGCTTACCGAAGTTATAGAGCAGTTGAGGCAGGCTCAACAGCAACAGATTGTGGTAAACTCAGAGTTGGCAGAACAACGCCGAGGCAACAAAGAGCTCATGGAGCAATTGAGGGAATTGGCACTGGCCAAATCAAAAAAGAAAAACAAAAGCAAAAAAAGCAAAGTCTTCATCTTCCTTATCAGAGAGCTCTCCGCCCTCTCCTCCTTCTTCAGAAGAAGAAGTTATGGAAGAGGAACCCATACAAAAAGAAAATGAAAATGAGTCCATGCAGGAAGGCTCTGCTGAGGAGGATGAAGAATTTCCTGCTCTGCCACCGCCGGGTCCCTCAATGGCTCTACCAGAGCTGGCCATCCCACTGAAAAAGAAAGCCACTCCCACAGCGCTCACCATATTCAAGTCCCCAGACGACAATAAGGAACGGACAACAGTACCCGTCATCCTTCGAGAGCCTGAAAAATGGACCCAAGTCCTAAAGGACATAAAAGACCTTGGAATTAAACACGAATCCACCAAAAGGGTCTACTTGGGGATACAATTAATTCCAGAGACACCACAAGACGACATAAAGGAAGATCTGGAGAACCAAGGATTTCATCCCATCAAAATCCACTATATAAAGTTAAGAGATGGGCCATTCAGGTTGGTGAAGGTCCTCTTTCCCAAATCTGAGACTGACATATACAATATAAGTGCAACAAGTCACCTCATATGCACTGTCGAAACGCAACGCCCTCGTACAGGACAAGTTATGTGCCAGAACTTTCAGCAGCTTGGACACTCCTCCAGAAACTATCACGCACAGGACCGTTGTATTAAATGCGATGGGCTCCACCATTTTTCCAAATGCGTTAAAAAGGCAGAGGAAAAGCCAAAATGTACGAACTATGGTGGAGAACATCCAGCGAACTATAGTGGATGTCCTCGAAACCCAGTGAATGTTAGAAAATCGTTCGCACGAGTTGCAGCTGCAAATAGCAATAAAACCACCACAACATCTACACAACAACAAAATAAAAACACACAAAAACAAAAACAAGCAAACACACCACAATACACAAATAACATAATGGACACACTCTTTGCCACCATGCAAACACAGTTCCAGACCATGATGCAAGACATGATGGCGAAAATGATTCAGGGAATGTTCGCATCACAAAACAGTATCAACAACACCCTGACAAAGAAACAATAATGAGCTTTATGGATCATTTAACCATTCTCACATGAAATGCAAATTCCCTGCTTCATAAGACTGGTGAGATGACTCAACTTATATTTGATTATAAGTTTGACATCATTCTCATCCAGGAAACCCTTCTGAAGCCTGGAAATTGCCTGCGCTTCCCTAACTATTTTCTGTGCAGAAATGACAGAGCAACAGGTAGAGGAGGCGGAACGGCCATTCTTGTGAGAAGGAATGTGAACCATAATCTCGTATTGACAGCTACCTTACAAACTCTAGAAGCTACTGCAATTCAAGTTCGGATGGATTCTTTTGAGTTCATGGTAGTATCGGTATACAGCCGCCCTTAGGCAGCTACGCTCATTGAAAATATTAAAAAATTTCTGGACTTTCTGGGTCCCATACTCCTTGCCGGAGACTTCAATGCC